>WBMW01006043.1:582401-817345 GCA_013396635.1 Penelope pileata
CAGCGGGGGCGGCGGTCCGGGGCGGGGGGGTGCTCGCTGCGGCCCGGCCGCTCCCGGGAGGCTCCGTGCGGACGAGCAGCACCGCGCCGGGAGCTGCGTTCCCCGCCCCGCGCCTCGGTGCCGCTGCCAACGTGCGGCCGTGCGGGAGCGCCTGCGGAGCCGCGCCGGGGCCGCGGCAGAGGCTGTGGCAGATGGCAGCCCGCAGCTGTGCCGAGCGCCGCGGCGTCGGGGGGGGTGAGGGAAACGGCGCTTCTCTGGGTGAGGTGAAATGCTGCTCGAGGTGATCGGAGGAGAGGTGAACGTCAGGCCTGTGAAACCCCTAATACAGCAGGCCCTCCGTGTGTGTATTAAGGTTGTGTGTATTCGTAAGAATAGATTTCATAATACCAGCCTTAAGTTGCAGCTCTTCAGCACAGAGGGTNCGGCCCAAGGCAAATGGAAGGGTGAGGAACGGAGCGGCGGCCAATGAGGCGCGGGCAGGGGGCGGGACTTTCCATTGCGGCCGCCGCCGGAGACGGGAGGGCTTAAAGCATCTGTCGACGGCGGCCTCGGGCTTCCCCGGGAGCGGGGGAGCGATGGCGGCGGCCGGGCTGGGCCCGGGCCCCGGGGCCGGCGGGAAGGTGAAAACGCTGGCCCTGGTGCTGCAGGATGAGGCCCGGCTGGGGGACGGCGGCGGCTACCGCAGCGGGGACACGGTGTCGGGCCGGGTGCTGCTGGAGCTGGCGGGGCCGCTGCCGCTCCGCGGGCTGCGCCTGGAGGCGGCGGNACGTCAGGCCTGTGAAACCCCTAATACAGCAGGCCCTCCGTGTGTGTATTAAGGTTGTGTGTATTCGTAAGAATAGATTTCATAATACCAGCCTTAAGTTGCAGCTCTTCAGCACAGAGGGTGGCTTAATTGTTAATTGAAAAAGTAGATTAACTGCTGCCTTAGAATTATGGAGTCGTTTAGGTTGGAAAAGGCCCTTCTTATGTTGGAAAAGGCCCTGAGGTCGCCAGCTCTGGCCAGCACCAACACTCCACCACCAACCCACGTCCCATGGTGCCACATCCACGTCTCCTAAATACCTCCAGGGATGGCAGCTCCACTGCGGCCCTCTTCCAGGGATTGTCTGCCTTTCCGTGAGGAAATCCTTCCTGATGGCCAATCTAAACCTCCCCTGGTGCAACCTGAGGCTGTTCCTCATGTCCTGTCACTTTGTCACCTGAGAAAAGAGACCAACACCCACCTGGCTGTAACCTTCCTGCAGTTGTAGAGAGCAGTGAGGTTTCCCCTCAGCCTCCTTCAGAGCAGGTGGCCCAGTTCCTTCCACCGTTCCTCAGATGTCTTCTCTTGTAATCCCTTCAGCCAGCTTTGATGCTCTTCTCTGGATGTGTTCCAGTATTTTGCTTGCAGTGAGGGGCCTGAATCTGAGCACAGCGCTTGAGGTGCGGTCTCACCAGTGCCGATTACAGAGGGACAATTGCTTCTTTAAATCGCTTCCCTAATCATTGTCCTGTTAAAAAGGAAAAGAAACTTTATGCTTTCCAGAAGCCATTTTGGATTAGAAGTTGGCCAGCATCCTGAACTGAAGCTCAAGGTCTCTGTGTTTCCTTGATTTTTTTCATTGAAATCACACCGCAGAATAAATAAAGTGTGGGCTCCAATCCAGAACCCACTGGGATCAATAAAAACTTTGCCTAGTCCCTTGCATCTGGGTGTTTTCAGTCATAAATAATTTACTAAAGCCTCTGCTTTGTTCTTCTATTTATGGAATAACTAAAATATACTATTCATTTTTATTCCACAGGTGAGGAAAGCTTAGTTCTCTTAGATGGAAGACACGAATTTCCCTTCAGCTTTCAACTCCCACAAGAGTAAGTTAAATAATGCAACCTGGAGGGATTGTGCTGGACACTGTTTGTTGTGGAAAATTAACTCTATGTAATTTGACTCATGTTTTTCAATATCAAACTGATAGGTCAGCTTTATGTGTTTGTCTTAATCAGCCACCACAAAGTAGACATGCCCTGTTTGTTACAGTTTCCCTAAGGCCCTAAAAGTACAAGATTTAAATTGGTAAACGTTTATATACACAGGAAGTGTTCGTGTTTGGAACTGAATTATAAACTTACCGTAATGCTTTTATGACTGCTTGTTTCAGACCTCTGGTGACCTCTTTTACTGGGAAGTATGGCAGCATTCAGTACTACGTGAAAGCAATTCTGGAAAGACCTGCAGCACCTGATCAGAGTGTACAGACAGAGCTTCAGGTGATCAGCCCTATCGATGTCAACTCACCAGCTTTATTGGTAAGAGGGTCCTCCACTCACCCTTCCTTCCTTAACACCATCTGCAGAAATAAAAATTGGAAAAAAAAAAAAAATAACGTACCATCCAGCCATAACCATTTCCATGTTATTCTGGAGAGCCATTTTCTGACTGGTGAAAGCATATAAGCTTCCTAAGCTTTTTTCTATAAACAGATGATCTTAGGCTGTGTGAATAACAAATAGAATGGCTTTTTTCTTTATTTTTTTTAATACCATTGATTACAACCCTGCTGGCAGAGGTGCTCTTGCCAAAAAGTTACGCAGGCTTCAAATGCATAAATAAGGCTTAATAACAATAATGCACAAGCACAAAGTAGTTACTCTTACCAGAGCAACTACATTCACAGGGCTGCAGTGTCCTAAACTCTTCAATAATAGTAGGTTGAGGAGCAGTAATTATAGAAGAGTATTAATCATGCCCAGGCTGTCATTTATGGTCTAGCCATTATGTTACGTATCCTTCCATTTTGCATGTCGTTTTCTAACATTAAGTGTGTGCATGCAGCTGCTGCAGAGATCTTTTCAGTTATTTCCTTATGACAGATTTGGCCACATTAAAGCCGAGCTTCTAATAGTCACTAGAAATACTGTAGAGTAATAAGAAAGATCAGGCATTAAGTAATGAGGAAATAGGCAAGATAGAAGCTAATGAGCTGGATTCTTTTATCTCAGCCTATATTATGAAAATAATATAAAATTATACCTTGCATTTTCATGATAGCAACGGGATCTAAATGGTTATTCATTTAAATATGAATGAGTAATTTCTATTTTATTTAAAATGCTAGGATAATTTTAACATTTCATCACGATGTGAACGTAACTAAGAGATACTTTGAGCACTTTTTTTCCCCTCCTCTTTATATGCTTACATTTTAATCTCTTTAGAGCTAGAACTTACAGAATTGTTTTGGCAGTGACATCTGTGAGCAGAATACAGTCCTTTTATTCAGCAATGTTGTGTTAGGAGTGTGAAGACAGCATATCTAGATCCTGCAAGGATAGTACTGAGTCGGCTGCAGGATATTGCATAGGATAGGGCAATGGCTCATATAGTGGCCACTGCTTGTTGTAGTGCTTTACATGGCAATTGCCAAAAAAATCGAAAAACTTCTGGAACAATTGGAAAAACTGGATGTTTTTCTTAATCATGACACTAAATATTAGGGGGTTGTGTGGCTTACAGGTTACAGAGATGTAACCACACCTTAGCCCACTGTGTATACATTCATCTTTTCTTAATAGATACATAAAGGTAAAAACAGCTTACCTGCTTAACTATTGCTTGCAGATTAAATTAATTCTGCATTGTTCTGCACTGAGGGTGTATATGGGCATAAATACTGCAGTGCCTTGTTAGACTTTGAAAAAGTAACACCTATAAAATTTGCTATATCAAACTTTCTGAGAACTAATTAAATGCAAATACACAAGTCTCTGTCTTCTGCATTTGGTACCTTCTAAGTGCAGACTGGCATGTTTTAAAAGCCTCATGTTCAGGTAACCAAAACTTGCTTCCATTTTGCATGGTGGCAAAAAGCCAGTTCCATTGAATAGTACAAAGATTCAAATCCAAGTGGATTTTAAAATTAATTTCAATGATTGATATGCATAACATTAAATGGCAAGTGATTGATTACTTTATGCGATAAAATGGAAAAAAACCTCTATTTTACAGACACCTGTTGTAAGAAGTCAGGAGAAGATGGTTGGCTGTTGGTTTTTCACCTCTGGGCCAGTGTCTCTGAGTGCCAAAATTGAGAGGAAGGGATACTGTAATGGTAAGAGGAGTTGTCTTCACCCTTCAAGATATGAATATTAAACATCTAATACGATTTTTTTCATCTCTGTAAAGGCAACACTTTGTAATTGAAAGAATAGCTCTGTTTAGAAGGAGTAAAGTGAGAGCTATGTAGATTTAAGAAAAATCATCTCACCCCACCCCTCACTCTTCCCTGTGATGAATATAAATAGAAAGGAAGTCCTGTTAGTAATCTTAACAGAGAAGCCATGTATATTTGAATGTAAAGAACAAGATGCTTTTAATGGGGATAAAATACAGAACTGGGGATAGAGGTTTTCTTCATGTCCTGTTTGTGTAGATTTACTCTTCCATAAGAAAGACCTTTAGCAGCTTCTTTGTCATCTTGATAATGTTAGATACGTTGAGGAAATGAAATATTCTGGAATTCAGTTAGTACTACATAAAAGGAAGACTGGTGCATAATTTGCAAATAAAGCTTTTATAGTTTGTTCATATTATGCCTAATGGTTCAAAATGAATCATTGCTTATACATTAAACGTAGTAGGTGGCTATAATTCTGCTTGGATACCACTCTGTAAAGAAGCTAGCTTAAGGAAACTAGCAAGTATTGTTCTCCTATCATTGTGGGTGATGTACGTGCTGCAAAACATGCTTTGATATTCGTAAAGGAAAGTTGGTAAGTACAAATTATTAATTGAACTTTTTCTGTTTTTAAGGGGAAGCCATACCAATCTATGCAGAAATTGAGAATTGTTCTTCTCGCTTGATTGTTCCAAAAGCTGCCATTTTCCAAACACAAACTTACCTGGCCAGTGGGAAGACAAAAACCTTCCGTCAGATGGTTGCCAATGTGCGAGGAAACCATATTGCCTCTGGGAGTACAGATACCTGGAATGGGAAAACTCTGAAAATCCCACCTGTATCCCCCTCTATACTTGACTGCTGTATTATTCGAGTAGAATATTCCTTAGCTGTAAGTATGGATTTTCATTACATGTGGTGTTATACAGCTCTTGAATGCTACATTAATTTGGGAACAGAATTTTCTTTACTGAGCAGCTCTTAAATTTTGAGTTAGGGAGCAACAATAAATAGTAATAAATATAATATGCTGGTGAGAGAGTGAAAATTGTGAGATTTTGAAATTGAAAGAGAGGAATAATTAGGAAAATAGAAAATGTTTCTGAGGGAAGCAGTGGCTTAGTTCTTGACCTGCAGAGGTTGTCAGGGGATAGTATTTCACATTGAGTGCGTTCTTCTAGTCACTCTCTTCAGAAAGGGGAAGATAGGACTGAAAGTCAACCTGGTTTGTTTTTTTTTTTTAATGTCATCTAGAGACAAGGTATAGAAGGAAGAAAATGTCTGAAAAATAATGAAAGCTGCCAGAGTATTAGCTAAACATCTGGGATGAGGAAAGCTCAATCTGCAACAGAGGCAGTACTGTAGCTTTTGGGAGCAGTAATTCAATGGGGTCTAATGCTGCCTTTTTCTCTTATTTGGGGGTTGTCACACAGGTGTATATCCATATTCCTGGTGCTAAGAAATTGATGATTGAAATGCCTCTGGTGATTGGCACTATTCCATGTATTGGCTTTTCAAGCAGAAACTCCAGCATTACCAGCCAGTTTAGTATGGATATGAGCTGGCTGGCGTTAACCCTGCCAGAACACCCTGAAGGTAATATATATTGAACTTCTTATAATACAACATGATATTCTTTACAGCAGAAAGATAGTCGCAGCAGTTCAAGGACCAGATCAATAAAGGATATATACCATTGAAGTATGACTTGTGAAAAGCAAGGCACGTAAACCTAACTCCAAATATGAAAGGAGTGATGAGGATACCCTAGCTCCATCTTTCCTTAAGAGTCTCTTCACCTCTATCTGACTTAACTGAATCTTGAAATATCTAACCTCTGACAGTAGGAATTCTCCTTTTGTAGTAGGCACCTTTAAACTTCCTTGATACAATGCCAATTTGTTGCTGGAGTAGCTCTAAAAGCATCTGTAGTGTCTGCAGAATCACTTAAGCTTACTAAAAACATGGCTCTAGATAGAGTATTTATGAATACGGTGCACTTCATACAATCTGACAGTGTACAATTAATATATACAGTCTTCATGGTCGTGGGTACTGTAATGCATATATTGTCTTGTTGTCAGTGAATACTTCACAATTTCACGGTAGTATCTCTTCTGTTTCAGCACCACCAAATTACGCTGATGTAGTGTCTGAGGAAGAGTTCTCCAGACATGTTCCTGCTTATCCACCACCAATCGACTGTGAGGAACAATTGTGTTGTCCTATGTTTGCTTACATACAAGAGTTCCGGTTTCAGCCTCCACCTCTTTATTCAGAGGTAAAAAAAAAAAAAAANAAAAGAAAAAAAAAAAAAAAAAAAAAAAAGGCAACAACTTCTTTTTTGAAAAGCCTTTGCTGAATCTTTAAGTCTGTTTATTGTAGATGGAGGGGGGGAAGTATTGGGATGTAAGAATTACAGGCAGTAATTTTAGACTTTCTAATCTCTGTAGGTTGATCCACATCCAACTGATGTAGAAGAAATGCAACCTGTTTCATTAATGCTTTGAAGAGGACTTGTAATGAGGATCGCTGTGATGAATGTCTTATCTTTCTGCTGCTTCAGCTGACAGTGCAGCTAAAAAGGAGACAGTTTTCTTTTTCAACACTTAAGTTTGCATACAAAAAAGACAAAAGAAAATGAAGAGGGAGGTATGAGGATGTTTGGTGATGGAAGAGAATCTGCTGGATTAGCCTGCACAGATGATTTTGTGGGATCAGCTATGCTTGGGGTACGTGAGAAGTGCTGGAAAATACTGAATGCTTTTTAAAAAGTGGATGTATTGCGTAAAATACACAGTGGAGATATGAGGATCTTCTGAAGAGAAAAGAATGTATACTTTGTATGGAACACTCCGGAAGAATTTAAGTGACAATGATGATGTTGAGAGCTTGCGTAGTAGAGCATGGGTAGTAGAACAGAATGTGGGGGTGAGAAAATACTTCCAAGAGATTCCCCAGGATTCAAGGGGCTTCTGCCTGCATCCGGGAATGGAACACTACGAAAACATGGAGCAAAATCTTCACTCTAGCTTCACTTTTTATCTCCTGAGAGCCTGCCCTTCTAACAATGGTCAAGTGGCACTACTTCATCATTTGTACTGATTCTAAGGACAAAATGGGTGACAACAGAGCTATTACGCAATATTAAGAGGACAGATGTTTACTGAATGAAAGAAAAAAGTATATAAAAGAAAACTTAACTTTGATACGAGCTTATGCACTATGCTTTCTTTCAAGGGATTTCTTAAGGGAATTATTCTAGCCTCTTCTACTGTATAGTTCTTTTTCTGCATCTTATGCCTACAGATAGCATGATAAGGGGAAGCATGGCAAGGAAAGATCCTTTTGCCAACAGCAGGTATACTTAGCAAAATGGACAGTGTACTTAATTTATTCGGAAGCCTTTTATAAGCCTACCTCTGTTTTGGAAATTTACTTATGGTCAGATCTGAGACCAAAAAAAAAAGTCTTGTTAAAGCTCCAGGATACTTCAAGGTTCCAAAAGGGACCCTAAACAGTTTCTGTGGTTAGTGAATGAGATGGGAAGCATAGGGAGAAGCATAAATATACCCCAAATATTTATAGCTTATAATTGAAGTGGAAGCAGACATCAGGGGAACAAAATCCTCTGGTGATTGCACAATGCTTCTCATTACTCCTGCATTTTTGTCTATAGATCTATTGTCAGGGGCTGCACTGGTCATTTGCTATCCATACTATTTTTTTTGTTAGTGTTTCCTTGTTTGTTTTTGCTGTCTAATTTTGTTTTGGTGCAATATTTTAATGTTTTCTTCCTCAGGTCATTTAGAACAGTAAGTTTTTGCTGCTAAGAATGAAGGCACATCATAGTACTTGGCCCTTTTCTGCCTTCATTTAAAGTAGAATGTTTGCTTCCTGCCAAGCATCAATTGGAATAAGTAATCCACCATGAACAGATGACTTAATGGAGCAGAAACACATCATTCTCGATCTGCATGTTTACAGTCAAGTCTTTAAACTACAGGGAATCTTGAACTGCTAGAAGTATTCCATATGTCTTACAGAAGGGTTTTGGGTTAAAACCCGGTGCTTTGCATGGTATAAAACATTGTACTCTTTGATAACTACAAGAGCATTAATTTAGTTTCCTTCATTTCATCAATAACTGCAGTTTAAAAAAGTTTGAATGTTTTTTATGAAAACTGTCTTCATTCAAGAAGCAGGGACTTTTCTACAGGCATACACGGATACATATTTTTAGTCTTCTTTAGTATGACTTCCTTACATTGTCTATAATTAGCACTTCACCTCAAGTCACTTAGACACCACTGCAAAAGACATACTGATGGAGGTTCACATTTCTAAACTGCAGTTAACGTTTTTCTTTTGCAAATTTAATTTATCTATAGCAAATGCAGCTTTAACCAAAATTGGAGTGCACGTTTAAGAAAAAGCATTCTAAAAATGAGTATTTCTTGTCTTAAATTTGAACATGTAGCTCTCATGCCTTTTTATTTAAGTGTTGGTGTGCCCATACAATCAATGCAGGATTTTCATTTACATATCACCTGGAAAGGGAACAAGCATAATTTCCTTAAACAGATACCATTATGGTTACTTGAAGAATACTGTGGCTGTGTATTAATTTGCATGTTAACAATTCAAAATACTATCTTAAAGAAATTTAGGTGCTTTTTTTTCTGACTTTAATACCTGATAGGTGATGTGTGTTATCTGGCTAGCTGATGGGTATGAACATGGTTGAGCAAACAAAAACATGAAGGGTAATTATGTGCTTTTTCGTTGTTTTTTTTTCTTCAAGTTTTTTATTTGCAGATAAACTGTGGCCTTAGATTGTTTGCTGCAAAAAAACAACTAAAATGTGTTTCTTAGGAAGCACGCGTGGTCCTTCAAAGGAGGGTTAAAACAAGATCAAACTCTGCTCTCTGACACTTGGCTTAGTGCAGAAATTGATCCTTAAAATAAATACTGTTTGCACAATAAGTTCAATATGCAGGGGGTTTGTTTTGATAACTTAACTGTGAAACAGTTGAAGAGCGACAAAAGAAAAAAAAATGCTGTTAAACTTTAACATCCAGGAACATGATTGTATTTTGTACTAATATGAGCCCTATGGGTTCTTTTTGATTAATAAAAGTATAAAACTCACATAGTTCTGTTCGTGTTTGTTTCAGTATCTCTAAGACAAACGGGATTATTTCTCTTGAAAAACTGCACTTGTCTATTAATGTCTTGTGGTTAACAGGTGGTAAGTGCTATGACCTTCTATACAAGGGTAGAGAAGATACTGCAGGTTTGTGTTTGTAGCTCTGATGCTTCTGTTTGAATTGAAACAATTCCATACATAGTAAGAGAAATCACCTAATAACCCCTGAACTGGGCATATTCCAAACTCTTAAAATAGTTTGCTCTGTTATTTCATTGCCCAGTGTGACCACCTAACTCCTTTTGTTCAATCTGTATTATAGATCTCAGTTAAGAACTGTGTGGAGAGCACAGTTCACAGACAAAATAGCTTTGAAGATAATCAATTGCTCTACTCTCCACCCCAAAAAAGCCACAACAGCAATGCCTACTTCCCTCCAAAATTCTGCTGCCTTGTAGTGCTCTCCTTGGGGTTAGTGAATGAGCACAGGGACATAGAAAGAGGCTTTCAGACTGCTGCATTTTTCTAAAGCTGATTATATAATATCTTACCATCAGTACAGATAGTGCTGGCTCGTGTGTAAAGTAGATTCTCTAAAGAACTAATTAGGTCTGTGATGAGTCTGGTCGAATTTTATGCATATGGAGCATAGACAGGGTGACAGTCTATGCTCCACATTATGTTGTGATCATCATTTTTAAGCATGATTAATATGATATTACACAAAATTTTATTGTGGGATAATTTCATTATTGGCATTTTAAGACAACTGACCAAGAGTAAGTCAAAAAATGAAAAATGGTTTGACATAGAATGCAAAGTGGTAATTCAAGTGGGATTTCACCAGAGTAGCTGCTTATGCCAGCAACATGCTGTGGGGCTTCTTACAACAGGACAGATTCTGTCTGATTAAGTACAACTGTATTACTGATAAATCTCTGAGTACCCATCCCTTCAAAAGAAAAAAGAAGAAATCCCTCTTAGTTTTGGCTTACATTCAACCATCTGGCTGCCTGTAGGGTGAGGAGAACATGAAGTGCAAGGTGAAAGTAGGAGCACGTGCTGGTGCTTGATGGACACCTACAACTAGAATTCCTCAATCTGAAGCGTGCAGATCAGCCCAAAATAATTTTACACAAATGCACATGATATTTGCAGTGTCAATTGATGGCAGTTTATTATTTGTGGTTTCAAGTAATAACTGTGGTCAGATTAAGGGTTGGATACCTAAATATCGTGTGAGGTAGATTTGTAGGTATTTACCATTCAGAAAATATTAATAGCCTAATAACAGCATCACCTGTATGCTTCTACCATGTTCAGTGTCCCAGAGCTCAACAGACACCTTTCCCCTACTCTTAGTACATTTGCAGTCTTCTTAAATAGAAGGGCTGCAGCGTTAAACCCGGTAAGCAGTCACCCATGGTGGGGGCTGTGGGATGGAAACTGGATGAGTGGGGAAATAGGGTGGGTATGGAAAGGAGAGGCTGTCCGAGTCAGGCAGGAGACGCAGGCAAAGTCAGGAACAGTCCTCTGCGAGGGGACTTGATCTGAACACCAAAATCTGCCCTTTGCCCCTGGTATCAGATGTGGTCACACACGGTGTGCGCAAACAGGATGCAGAGATGTAGGCTAAACCTTGCCAAGTATTTTTGGCTGTGAAAAGCTCTCCATTATTTCACAGTGCCTTTGAACAGCATCGTTCTCCCAAAAAACTAGGTGTTGGGCACAGAGAGAGGGCGTGACACTGACTTCCACAGATAACAGGTGACCAACTGCACCTGTATTTCAGTAAGCGGTTATGAGATACATTTACACACAAAGGCTAATTGAAGAAATGAGGAGCAAATCTTGCATGTGTATAACAGAAAGTTCTTAGAAATCAACGGGCCTGTCGTAGGCACCTCCCACTTGGAGCACGCAGTGACTGCATTGTGAACAGCAGGACCTCAGCTCCTGGGGAACACGAGCACGCACTTGCTTCGATTCTGGTTTAGGGAAAATGAAAGAACAGATGTACGACAATAGTCAAGATGATGATATTTTGACCACAGGTCTTAAATAGAACTATTGCAAAGCCAGAAAGGTCCCGGAGATGTAAATAGGCCGGTCCTATTCGATGTCACATCCAGAATCGGGTTGTGTCAGTCACAATGGTCAGACCACAGCGTGAGAAGAAAGTGATTCTTACTGTTGAACTAATTAGATTAATCAATGCGCAAAAGAGATCACATGTGACAAAAAGTTAAATTTTCATTTAAATAATTTAAGCCCTGAAGTGCTTTAATTATCTATCTTAATGTGATATGACCAACGCATTATCCTAAACAGATTAGGAAGATGTGAAAATGGGAAACAGTCTGTGGTCCTGAGTGTTGTATGAGAGTAGGGAGGGAAAAGCATCTCCTGATCTGACAGATCCTCATACTACAGTGTCCTGGAGGAGGAGACGGGTGTCGGAGAGATGTTAGTGCCCCTACAGACATGCCAGGTTTGGTGTGCAGTGTGCAAGGCTGGTACCACATGCCCCAGCAGCAGCATTTTGGTACCAGCACATCCCTCCATCACTCTGAGATCCTAGAGCAGGTTGGCCTGATCCCTTATCTGCAATCAGATCTGCTCAGGAAGTGAAGCTGTACCCTGACAGGGCTGTGCCAGGGTGTGGCTGCGGCAGGGAGGTGAGCGTGCCACAGGCAGCACAGCCCATCCCTGCAGCCCTGCACAGAGCCACACACATCAGGGGCAAGGGATCTGGGAGGTCTGTCTGCTCAAGGGGTTCAACAGAGAGGTCCCAGGAAGGGCGACCTCGCAGGGTCTTTTCTCGTGTGTCCCACCTGCCATCGCTGGGACGGGACATTATGCTCAGCCAAACAAATTAACAATTCATTTCCAACCCTGACATGAAGATTAACCCTGCCAATTAATTCCTTAATCTCTTGCTGCCGCCACGGCTCACGGTTGCCATGTGGATGCCTGTCCACTGGGGCCTGAAGCAGGGCCGTCCTGTTAATTAGTGCTGCATCCAGTACACGGGGTAGCTGAAATTCAAACACGCTCCGACTGCACAAACCACAGCTACATCTCACACTTCACCCATGTGCCAGACAGCATCTGATGGATACCCTGAGAAGGGCACAGACCTCAGTGGCTGTGGCAGCTTTTGCTGCATGTAGGAAACGTTAACGGATAGAGTCACTCAGCCTCTACAACCACAATGGCGCGGTTGTACAACTGCTGGGGAGGAGAGAGAAACAAAAGCAGAGAAGCGAGACGCAGGGAGGGCAGCAGTGAGAGCAAGCAGCAGGTGTGCAGCCTCGCGAGGAGCAGAGGGGAAAGTTCTGGGGGAAGTCACCGAGCACAAACACATCTGGATCTGTGAGCCCAAAGTCACACAGCAGCATTCAGAACAACAGCACTTTGCTCCCCTCCAGTAAACAACAGTGCTTGGGCAACGGCAGCAAACTCCACAGGACTGTATCAGCGTTCTCCTCCTAAAATGGCTGAGCAGATCTTCCCTGCTGGAGGAAGGGAGCAGCCTCCTGCCTGCAGTCTGTGTACAAGCAGATAGGAGCCCGAGGTGTGATCTGAGCTCACGGGAGCTGGGAACGTGTGAAACACAATAGAGAGGGAAAGTGATACTCAGTCACCTTGAGGGCTTTCTGCAAGGCAGCTATGACAAATTGGGTCAATTTTCCTTTGTTTCTCTAGGTTTTGCCATATATAATTAAAAAGATACAGCTCATTAAGGTGCTTTATGAAGGTAACTAATAATAAAATAATAACTATGAATAACATTGAATTAAAGGCTACATAATGTCACTGGACATATAAAGCAGGAAATTGCAGGTGTATAAAGTAAGCAAGCAACAACTAAAAAATAATTCAGTGCCTGTTACAACTGGTCCAGCGGGTGGAACAAGTGGAGGTATTGCAGAACTGCAAGGAGTGCATGCATTGTATAAACACAGCGTCAGCGGTGTTTACAGAGATGTATGTACAGGGAAGGAGGCAGTAGGATAAACTGGACAGGACTTTCTGTTCCATGCAGGTGTTAGGTAATGTCTGCTTTGGGGTTTTAGGTTGGGTGTTTTGTTTTTGTTTTTTCACGTGTTTGGGTTCAGTGCTCAGTTTGTGTACTGAACTCCCTTAGCCCAGGAAAGGTCAGGTTCACGCTGCTGCAAGGGCCATACAGTCTGAGCTGCCCTGCAGGCCCCTGCCCACCAGCTCCTGACAAAGCTGGAGAAGCAGCTGCTCTGCCTATGATTTATGAAAGGGGAAACTACATTTAATGCCTAAAAACAGCATCTGCCTGATTGGAGCAACCAGCCCAGCAGCTCCACAGGTGCCTATTGCAGAGGGCGTACTGGAAAAGGATTTCACTCTTCAGCAGAATGTTTGTTTCAGAGGTGTAACACAACCAAGCAAGATTCAAGGACTGAAGAAGTCTGAAGGACTGATCTCTGTTTACACAGCAGAGGTGCCCGCAGTGTCAGTGCTGATGACAGAATGCAGTGTGTCCTCAGGCCCCCTTTCTGCAGGGATTGTCAGCAGGACAAAGGCTGCACCACCTTTCTCCAGGGCTGCTGCCTGTAACACAGCAGTTTTGTGCAGGAGTCTTTGGCTGTCCCTGCTGATTCCTGGTGCTGTTTCCTTCCTAAAGCCACGTGGGACCAATTCTTCCAAGAATTTGGGGCAATTTGTGTTGGAAGGGTTAAACTGCTGCTCTCTACAGGATTATGTGGCATCTCCTCGTTTTCTGAAGTTGTCACACTTTCTTCTAGGAACCTGTGCTATCAATAGCTCTTGGGTGGGTGCCAGGTCTGTATTTTTTCCATACACTTCACTATCGAATGTATCACCTAACAGAGTATATTGGTACCAGGGGAAAGGGATGTAATCCCATGGTTACATCCATGGCAGCAGGTAGGAAGGCCCCAGTAGTGACAAGAGCACCATCCTTCACTCTTTCCCACAATTTCGGCTTCCAATTGTTTACCAAAAGCAACTTTTCCAAAGCCACACCAGACAGTGCCAGAGCTCAGAGTTCTGCTTAAGCCACCTGCACACATTTTGCCCCCCATGCTCAGGTGAGCCAAAATGTCCCCCCCAGATGCCCTGGTGCACACCCCAGGCTGAATCCCACCCCCCCAGCCCAACACAGAGCAGCTCCATGTGAACGCAGCCTCCCACTCCTGTGCAGATCCCCTTTGATCAGCAACCACAGCAATTATTTACATCTCCTATCATTAAGCCTTCTGTTTGATCACAGCCAAGCAGTCCTTCTGTGGAGCTGGCACACATTTACAATCCAAGTACGTTGGGAAAACGACTTCAAGGCTATTTAGGGAGGATTCCCTTGCCTGTAGCAGTTCACAGTTCAAGGGGATCCCCATCCCTGCTGGCAATATGCTGTCAGATACACGCTACAGGAAAACCTTGCTCTGGGGGGGAAGGCAGAGGGAGAGCAGCCTGGTGAGAAGCTCAGCAGCATCAGCCTTGGCCTGGGACGTGTTCATTGAACGCAGGATGGCAATTCAGGAGAGACCAGGCTGCATCCTCCCCCGTTCCCAGCCCCACTCTCCATTCATTTACAGTGGTGCCACTTTGCCCCAGCACAAACCACAGCCCCAGCAGTCAGTCCCACTGCCTCCACCGCACCGTAACTGCTGCCTCCCCAGCCAGCTGCCCGCCAATCACTGCTAGCTCAGCTGCATCACCACTACAAATCCAGAGCGAAGAGCAGTGATTCTCTTGCCAGCTCTCAGTTGTTCAGTCCTTCCCCTCCTCCTCACACCTTAATGGCATTGATCTCAGAATCCCTGCAGATAGCAGGGGGAGGCAAAGGAGCAGTAGGAAGGCAGAGAACAAGGCTTCCTGTGCTCACAACACAAGTGTTCGCTGTCACAGCCCTCCGTGCCAGCTTAAAGCACTTGAGCCAACAGTTGAATGAAATTAATAAGGCTGTATCCCAGCGAAGTGAGAAGCAATCTTGCCATTGCTGGCATGCGGCCCTGGCTTTCCGGCAGCCAAAGCTGGCAGGAGGCAGCGTGGGGGGGCTGGAGATGCCCTTTCTTGGGTTACCCCAACCTCTGGCACCGGGACCCGCAGCTTGCACACCACAGCAACTGCTGCCTCTGCCAGCACTTGTTGGAATCATGATATTTTAAAGCTGACACCCACAGAGACATTTGCATTTTGCTCCCATGCACCTCGGGAGCATTGTAATTGATCTCACAGCATGGGGTTTTCCCAAAATCCTTAATGGTTTTGCAGCCTCACCTCCAGTAAGACTTGAGTCACCCTTTTAACAGGCTTCAGTGCAGTAATGCATCATTTTAATTCTCTGGAAGATTTCAAGCTTTCTGGGCTTTAGAAATCCGGATGCTGGTTTTCTTCCTCTCATCCAATCTCTTGGCAATGTAATAAAACTAATTTACAATGAAATCTGCTCCAGACAGTATTGTCTTCAGCTGAGTGGCAACACCCAGTTCCTTTTGCTGTTCCTGGCTTAGGAACATTTGTGGTTTCTGGCATATCCCTAACAGGTACGAAACTCGTACAAGTGCTGAATCATGAGCTACGCGGGGACTGACGCAGTGCACTGCGTAGTCAACATCCAGAGGTGGCCTTTGGCTTGGAACTGCACATGGAGGAGGGAGAGGTGAGCACCAACCCACACCCTTCCATGGGAAGACAAGGGCAGTGGAGTGAGCCATGGGCCAGCAGCACCAGGAAGAGGTGGCCCTAATGGGAAGGGGCTGTGTGGCTCAGCCCATCGAGGGTTGGCAGAGCTCCTTTGTAACACTGCTGCCTCCTGCAATGGCTCTGACTGAGGGAATCAGTCACTCCCATCTGACAGCCAACAGCTGGGAAATGCCACTCCTCCTTACCCAAGTACACACATGTGACATCCCATTTTATCACCCCACTCACCTACTATGTCAATCCTAGCAAATTATTAAGGTATATAATTAGAAATGTTGTCTAAGAATGAAAAAGCAGAGTGAGCAATGTTTGGTCTTGAGCAAAGACACATTGGAAGGAATTTGGTTTCTGCACTGATTCTGTAACAGCCAAAAGGACCCACTCAGTGGAAAGCATCTGAAACCAAGAGCTGAAAGTCTCTGTCACGTTCCTCTTTCTGCCTTTTAAAGCAGAAAGGAAGAAAATGAAAGAAGTTGTGGATGCCCCATTCCTGGCGGTGTTTAAGGGCAGGTTGGATGGGGTTCTGGGCAGCCTAGGGTTGGAGCTAGATGATCTTTAACGTCCCTTCCAACCTAAGCCATTCTCTGACTCTACAAAATTGCTGCAGACAAGCTCTGCCATTGCTGAGCAGACAAGCTCTGCATTGCTGAGCAACACCATGCTGGGCAGTTTCGGAGCACATGCAGATACTCCACAGACTGAACTGTCTTCTGAAAGGACAGAGGCATGATGCAAAGTGCTCAGCACCCTAAGGACTTCCTCACCACACAGATCTGGTGGAAGCGGACCGCAAGCATGTGGTGGAGTTTGCATTAATGTAAACAGGCAGCCCAGTCAATTTCTGCAGTGTTAGTCATGACAATAGCAGTCACAGCCTATTGTAACATTACCAGAATTCGTTAGGTGCTTCCCTGTAGTCCACATGAATAATAATAATAACACTAATTAATACTTCAAACATGAACAAGTTTGTCCTGCTCTTTTAAAAGGAAAAATAGTGTTGCTCTTATTTTAAGGATGGGAACCTGAGATAAGCAAAGACAGTGACCTAATCGTTGTTATTCTCTGGAGTAGATGATCACTTGTGATGTTTTGGTTCCTGGTTCATTTAGGTAATTATTTTTGTGATCCACCCATAAGTAGAACAACAGAGACAAAGATTTGGAAATGGAGAACAGATGTAAGACTGTACTGCTTTGTAGGATCCTGAATACACTTCTCATTACCTGTGACATTAAGGAACCGATAAGTGAGCTTTTGAAAAGAAAGGTGCAATATGGTGGGTGAAAGCCCCCTTACTCAGACCTTGGCTCCAGACCTGGTAAGCATCACAAGATCCGTGCACATTTCCACCTTCCCTAAAGCTCTTGGTGTCAGGGACAGACACAAAAAGGGGGCAGAGATTTTAACATCTGTCTGCAATTCAGCATCTTGTGTCCAGAACCAGACCCTGCATCACTGAGGCTGGATTTAACAGGATCTGGAAATTGAAGAAGGCCACCAATTTCTATTCTCACAACCAGCATGAGAAAGCATGTCCAGCAGGCAGAGTCAAGGCTGTAGATACGGATCACTCTGTCCTTCTCATAAGCCTGTCCTGGAAAACTCTCCAAATATAGCTTACTGGTGAGTCTTCATTACATTGTTCTGCTTTGTATGCCAAATACACTGGGTACACAAGTCTGCTTCCACTTCTGCCTTTCTCGTAGTTGTTTATAATCAGATAGGAAAAACTGCTTTGAGCTTCAGACATCCAAGTTCAATCCCTTTATAAAAGCAAAGCTTTTACACCAAAGCCTTTACACCAAAATATCTCCAAACAGTTGAAAACCACTAGAGTAATCTTCGTCAGACATATCCATCAACCATAGAGTCTGTCTACAGTATTGATATATCAATTGAGTAGCTTTCCTGGCAGATGAAGAAGTCACTGAATTCCTAATTCCCTGTCCTGCTAACCAGGCACTGAGAGGAATGGGGACAGGTCAAGAAACCATTTCACCCCATGCCTACCTCAGGCACGTTTTAGTAACGCTGGAAGCTGCCAACCTAGAGAAAACTGCAGTCAATGACGTACTCAGAAAGCTCTTGACTTAAACCAGCTTATTCATGACTGCTGGAAAGGAACACATCCTCCTTCATATACACTAAGCCAAGTCAGAGCTGCAAGGCACAGTTCATGGGAGTATTATTCACATAGGTAGCTTCTTCCTCATGTTAGGCACAGTTGTCTTCAAAGGTCACAGTCAAGACCTTTGATGCTGGTGTATGACACAGGGTGAGAGGCAGTTCATAGGAAGATCCACCCTTTCTCATCCTGCAACTTCTCCATACACACCTACACCCTTACTTCAGACTCAGGTTTGTGCAGGCAGGCTGACAGCTGCTGCCTGATCGAAACAGGTGACACAAGCAGCAGGATGACTTACTTTGGCACATGCCACTCCAAGCTTTGTGCAATCACATCCAGGAGGTGTCAAGGCTTTTGATTTTGCAAAAGAGTTTTCAAAGCTGCAGGTGTTCTTTGAGACCACAGCCCTTGAAACACTGCTCAAAAACATCTCTCTTTCTTGTTTGCTGACAAAAAAATAAAGAAATGAATACCACCACCGTCAGCCACATACATGTCAACATGGAAGAAACAGGATATTTTCTGCATCTTCCTGCCCTGCTAATCAAATTGACTGATGTTCTGGAATTTCATATGCCTTCTTGAAGGTCGGAGCCCAGTGGACAGAGCGAGGGAGGGTGGAATTTCAGATCTCAGTTTGGACATGCAGTCTAGCAATGCCAGGTGAAGAAATCTCAGTGGGTTTGAGCAACAAACATATCTGACAGGGAGTCTGAGAAAGAAAAAGCTCAAAGGAAATGAAGAACACATCCAAACTCCATCAGACTCAAGCAGGTCTTTTCCAGCACCCAACAAGTCAAATAACTAGTCCCAAAGCTGTTCTTACCCTGACCCTTGCCTCATTATATTGTCAGCATTGTGATTTGCCCCACTGTGCCTCTCCTGAGCCAGCTGCTCTGAAGCAAATGTGGGTGGTAATGACTACGTCTGTCTGCAACATCCTTCCAAGCTTGGGAGTCTGGCATGTGCCCTGAGCATTACCAACCTCACCTAATTCCCAGGAAGGATCTTCTGATGGAATGGCAGATGCAGCATCCTTCCACCAAACTCAGTTCCTTCAACTTGGAAGACTGCCTCTCTTCTAACTGTTTTCTCTCTTTCCAGACTACAAGGACTTGGATAGCAGAGAGACGTATATCACTTTATAAGGGAGAGAGCAATGATCCCCAAAACCATACTGATCCCCACTTCAACACTGTTCACTTTGTTCTCAGATACATCTGATAACTGACTTAACTGTAGCTTCCATCACATCTTAAAAGGATCACATTCTTTGGATTTCTGTTTCAAATTGCATTCAGGAGCTGCCCATTATTTGCAGAATTTGTGACAAAGAGATCAAGAGAATCCTTCCAGCATCCAGACAACAAGTATTAATTAAATGCATAAACAGCTACCACTGCATTGCACCACACACACTGCCCACAGCCTGCAGACAGCCTTTTTCACCCCAGCAGCAGACCTCTTTGCTCAGCTCTGGCACTCGGTCTGGCACAGCAGGAGGCTGTTAATCATCTCTGCTCTGCACACACGTGACATGGCTGGCTTCACTTTGGAGACCAACCGATTCGAGCTGGTTTTTTGCCATGTAAGTGATATCAAAGCGCAGCCTTCTGCAGCAGAGGACTCTGATGGATCAGATTGAAATAGCAAACTAATGCTGGTCTATCCAGGCCACTAAGAATCAGAAATCAGATTAGGAAGAAGTCACTTACTGTACTGTCCTCCAAATAGGCATTACCCAGGGGATAGGACTATTAGAAGTGAAATGACCAAACACTAAAACACAGTACAGAGTCTCCAGTAAGGGTAAAGGGTACACTGTTGGGCAAGGACTGAAAGCAGCAACCTTTATTTGTCTCCAAATGTGACACCTCCATTACACGCTTCAACTACTGGATCAGGCAAGGGTGCAATGCTGAGCTACATGAAGACGGAGTTGAGGAAGAGTGGACAGGAAGGAGTGAGCTTTCTTGAAAATGAAGTACCTCTTGAAAACAAAAAGGATTTTTCTTCTGAGTTAAAACAAGACTCACATTTTCCTTCTGTCCTGCAGGACATGGATAGTTTTGTTCCTCATTTGAAGATAGAAGAAGAGCAAGAACCTACTGCAGAGAATGCCATGCTAACATGGAAAATGTGTTTTTAACTTTATATCACACTTCCTATGAGACAGGAGTTACTTGTATTTCTTATTTTTTGTACGCTGCCTTGCACATGGGATTCTGATTCCTAATAGAGAATAATCCTGAGGTCCCAAGCAGAGGTACAGCAGAATCTGGTCCTACATGGAAATGTTGTTCTTCAGCTGAAACTGTTCTTAGACGTGACCACCCAGATGAAAACAACCCTATTTTCAGGCAGATGAAAGGCTAAAGTTTTCTGTGATGAAAAGAGGGCTGGAGAGAGAGAAAAGTATCTGAGACAGCTGTCTGGGTGTTCAAAGTGGTGATGAGAGCCATACATCAGATGGGAACCTCCAAGAGCAGGAGTTAATGCGTGAAGCAGCCTGTGAACAAGAGAAGAAGGGAGCACCATCCCACCTCAGCCTCTGCCCCAGATTCCTGCAGCAGGGCAGGGGACTTTCTAGGGGTACAGACTCCTGAAATCCCTCTGACCAATGTCCTTCTCTTTAGCATGAAGCAATGGAACAGACCTGGCTTTGTGTATATCACCATGGAGAGCAGATACACCAGCCAGAATCACGTTCCTGTTATTTTGAGCCTGCTAAACATCTATGTAACCCTTTTCTAGAAACAGGTATGAAAGGCATTTGGCACTATGTAAGATCACATGCACAACCACCACTACTCTTTAAAAAGAAGTCATTCAATCCTTAATCATGATGAAAATATTTTCCTAACATCTCTGAGATGGTTTGGAAAATTTGTTAGTTTATATAAGCATATACACTGCTGCAAACTATAACTGGGCATCCTGAGGGGAACTTGAGGGAAAAAAAAAAACCTGTTCTTGTTTAAATAGTCCACAAGGAAAACTATATGGAACCACAGAAGGTTCAGAAGATATCCACTTTAAATAGTTCTGCTGGCCAGGAGACTCAGAGGTGTGAGGACCACCTGTGGTCCCCATTCAGAAACTGGGAACACGGGGAGATGGGATAGTAGAGGCTCTGGAGCAGTCTCAGCTTTTAGGCTTTGGTTAGCATTGAGACAAACAGATCAAGTCCCAGACAAAGACAACAGTGCTCACTGTGTACAAATAGTTGAATTTCAAAAAATCCACAAACAAACAAACAAATAACCCACAAACCAAACAAACCGACTGCCGAAGTTCTTGCTTTACTATCAGCTACACATCTAAGGGTACAGGAGACCATAAAGCTAATGACTGGAGGGAATAAAGCAGCATTCTTGATCAAAATCCAATCCTGTTATTTTCCAGCTTGTGGAACAGAGACAAAACAGCATTTAAGTGCCTATCATTTACCACTGACCTTTGAACAGAAATTTTCTGACAGCCCTTGTTTGTGTTTCCACCAGCAATGGGCTGTTGCACAGATTGCTGGCTGTGTGCTGGGAACGCGGTGAAGCATGCGAGAACCCACAGAGGTTTTGGGTTTTGCAGTCATCTGAATTCTAAGGTGGTTTAAATGTCGTTTAGCTCTCTACCACGTTAATGCTTTGAGAATCACACAATCCAGCAGAGAAGGCACATACATCGCATGGGCTGACGTGGTCGGTGCTCTGCACAAAGCAAAGCAGCCCAGTCCCTTCTGGTCCCACAGGGCTCAGAACATGAACCCAGCAGGATTAATTCCCCCAGTGAAGGATTAGAGTCAACGGTGCTTTCTGTAAGTGACAAACACACCTCTGAAAAACAATAAATGTCCCTCAAGTAATTGAAATCAAATATTGTTAATCGCAGTCCGCTGAAGTTGTGGGGACCTGACAGCAGCGTAATGAACCACAAATCCTGTAGGAAGTCTGACAGGTTCAAGGGTTAAGCATTTTCTAACTGGCTGATGCCACGGAGATAAAATTTTTTGAAATGATGTGAAATTTAGAAATGATACTACTTAGTGAAAATGTTGTTTGGAATTTACATAGAATTTTGCCTTTATTCTTCTTTTGTAGAACTTTTTTTTTAATAGTGGGACTATAAGATTTATCAAATATAATCCTAGAGAAGTTCTTAATTATGTCTGAAATTCTACTTAGCAGTTTTAATTATTCTGTTAAAACCCTCTCCTCCTATGTTAAATAAGCTTGTAAAATAAAAAGGATCCTCTGATTTTGTGCAATTTCATGAAATTCTGCTGGAAGACAACAGCGATATTGCAACGTCCTGTCCTGTGCCATTTCACACCAATTTCACATGAATTTTCCTAATGCTCTGCCTTGGGAGGCTGCAGTAACTTGAGGCTTTGTGAAACAGAAGAACTTATTAAAAAATAATGAGATTCTCAGAAGAAAAAGCCCACAAGCACTTACTTCAGCCTCACAGGTCAAGGATGTCCCATTCATTCACCCCTCCCACGTGCGTGGCCACGTCCCAGCCCCACTCTCACCGCAGGCACTCACTGGTGGCTCAGTTCCAGCCACCAGTACCCGGGGTGCAGCTCCTGCCAGCCTGAGACCTTTGTGGGTTTCACACAGCTCTGGCAGTGTCTCCTGTAGTGACTCAGTGCTGTCGGTGCTCAAAGCAAAAGAGGAACTGGATATGGTCTTTGGGGAAATATTTCTTTTTTGTAAGTCATATCTGTGAGGCTTAGGTTAGCCCACAGGAAAGTTTCTCTGGAAGATATCTTGGCAGCCCCACAAAGACAACCATCTCTGTGCTCTGTAAGCAAAAGCCTCATTTCTGGGAAATTCAGCTTTCATTTTTGGGAAGAGCTAGGACAAATACTCAGCCCAAAGCAGCACGGTGCGAACTCCACCTGTCCCAGCCCGTGGTCCCTTTGAGATACAGCCATCCGAGCCCAGATGGCATCCCAGGAACACCAACACGGGGAAGCACAGGCTGTTTCTTTCCTCAGATAGAGTAAACCAAAGACATGCTAAGATGCATGCCCAGGTTATTGCAACCCTAAAGTCACAACACTGCAGCTGCAGAAAGCTGGCCCTGGCCTACTTGTTCCAACCTGGAAGCCTGTCACAAGCACTGCGGCTGTTGCAGTGTGGCACTTAATAGATTTATCTAATTTCCTTCCCTGTCCTTCCATCCCTGAAATGTATTCTTCAGCATCCCAGGACTGTTATAAAGAACATGTCATGTTTCTGATGGACTATGGGTCATTTTTTATCACAACCAGTGTGGCAATGCAGGGCCGCTCCTCAGTGGTTTGAGCTGCAGTTCAGACACTAATCAGCCCCATCTGTGGAGAAACTCCTGCTCTCTCAAAACATTCTCATGGTTTCCACCAGCAGATTACATTGCAACAGGAGTGTTTTTGTATTTCTTCATACTATGGCACTGCCTGAAAAAAACATTTTAGAACCCTAGGGTAATGGGGAAGGAAAATTTAAAAAAAAAAAAAAAAAACTGCAGCCTAAATGCCAACTCTGCTCTCAGCAGATGTGAAGACCGCAGCTCAGGATTGCCACAGACCCTGGGAATGGACTGCTTCACATATGCTGAAGAAAGAAGGGACCAGATCTACTACTGCAAGTTATCTACAAGGCCAGAAGCAGCTTTTCTTTCCCAGTTTCCCAGAACCAAACAAGATAGAGGCATATTAAAATACGGCTACATTTGCAGGGAGGAGATGCTGCCTAGCAGAGGCAGCAACTTCTCAGCAAAGCAGTTCTCAAGGGCTTCTCTGACCTCATTTTGTCTACACCATGTGGTTACAGCCCATTTTCTGCCTTGCACTGCTTGTGAGCAGCAGTGCATGAGCGCAGATAGCTCCGCCTTTCGTTCAGGAGAGCTGACTCACCAGCCACAGCCCCAGAGCCCACAAAGTCCCAAACCACAGCTCCTGTTCCTGGGAGTCACACAGCTGTGGGTTTATCAGGCGCTGCACAATGTTTGCTTATGGTTTTGTCGGCAGAGACTGGTGCCAGAGGTGCAGGCAGAAGCGAGGAGTAAAAATGGTTGGAAGATCCTGAGATAAGCACGTGTCCTGATCTAGAGCATCTGATTTTTGCCCATCCCAGAGCACAGCACGGCGGCAAGGCAGAGTGTCATTCAGCAAATTTTAGATGACATTTGAGACAATCTTTCCCTACATAAGACATGGGATTTTATGTTCCAAAAAAATGTCACTGAAACGTTCCTGCCAGTTCACCTCCTGTTCATGGTGTAGGAAGATGTTGTAGGCTAATTTCCTGGAAATGCATGCTAAAAACAGCTGATTTCTCCTTTTTATTACAGCTGTAGGAAGGGGATTTTTCTTCTTTCATCATTGCTGTATTTCCCAATGACACTGTTTCAGAAACCCATATTGAAAAGCCAGATCCTCAGAGAGATTTGGGCACCCAACTCGTGCAGATATCCTTGGCTGCTAAGCACCAGAAGAGGACATGGATGCTTCAACAAGCTAAGTTCCCAAGTCACTTTTGGGGAATTCCCTCACAATTAACAAACACTTGCTGGAATGCCAGAAGCACATCTCGACCTGGACACTGGGACTAAACAGAATGGGAAGGAAGAGAAGGAAAAGGAACCAGTGCATGGAGCCCACACAGAATCAGAGCTGGGAGTGAGACCCAGCCAGAAAATGTGATGGGCGCAGGAAACAGAAACGAGGGATGAGGGAGAGAACACTGTCTTGCACACACTTACTGAAACATATAGACCTTACTTGCCCAAGGAAAGGATTCAATCTTGCAAACCATATGAGGATCAGAAGTAGGCTTCCAAGCTTTCCTTTATGGAGAGTTACTAACACGTAGCATTGTTTTCCAGTGTGTACTGGGGCAGCTAAGCATTTTCCCAAAGTATTCTGGACTATCAATAAGACTTTGGATTCAAAAGCATAGAAACAATCCCCTTTGGTTTTCCTTTCTGTGGATGTCCAGTTCTCTGATCCTAGCAAATGATCTGTATTTCTTGGAAAAGAAATCTAATCTCTCAGGGAGCCCATGCTGAACAGATCACAATATTTGTTCTCTGATCCAGTCTCAAGGACGTCATCAAGCTTACAGCATGACTAATGTGCACAGAAATATCATCCAAGAAGCTCTTTCCAGAGAATGGGAAAGTGCAAATACTATGCTCTGGTTTTCAGCTAAATGGGCATGTGACGCCATGTTTTAATTTTACGTTAAATGTCCTAGCCAGAAATCTCATGTGGCAGCTGGTCCTGAGAATTCTGTAACATGATAACTAAATGTCTGCCTATAAACAAAAATGTTTGTATTACAAGTGCTTTCCCATGGCATTTAACTATGCAGCATGAACCAGATAGAGGCACAGAAGCAGTTTTTCTTGGGTCTTAGCAAGTCTCTTATACTATATCTCAAGAGAAATAGAATGGCAACGTGTGATCTTTTCCCAGCAGCATTGCTGAGCACAGACTGAGCAATTAAAATAATTGTATCTCTACATTTATACAGTATATGTATCTTTTATTCCAAAGAATTCTCCAAGCTGTTTACTAATTACATATCTATCTCAGGATTTGATGTAGCTGCTATATCATGGGTTGATTGCAAAAACAAAGTCTCCTGCAGACTTTGTAGAGACACTATCTCTTCTTTTTGAAAGGAATTGAAAGATTGGTACCAAAACCTCTGTAATAGGGAGAAAAATCCCATGCCATTAAATCCTGCCACTTCTGAAAGACAGCTGGGTACAGGAACACAGGGGTCCGGGACAGATCATGAAGAAGTGCCACAGCCAGCTGGAAGCACCTGTTGGGTGCCGGTAGCTGGGACATCACCTACAAGGAGGCATCCATGAGAGACTTGTTCCAAGATGCGCTCCTTGCTCTCCTAATAAGCAGCCAAAGGCTTGTACAGGCATCTGCCAGCAATTTTTCATTATCTAGGTACTGAAATGTCGGGATAAACCTGACAGCAAAAAGCAATAACACAGGGACCCTGGCTGCTGGCTCTGACGGTGTCATTACTCTATTCCTTCCACGGGCATCACTTCCATTTGGGTGCAGTACACAGCCCCCACAAGCTGGACTCTGCCTCACGCTAATAAACCCTCCCCAAAACCACGGAGCTGTGCAGAGGATCCAAACAGCTCCTTGCAGTTCCCCATCCCAGCTGGCTGCTCTGGTGCTGAGCCCGAGGTGACCCAGATGAGCAATGTAGTTGTGCTCACGTAACCTCACGTGTGAGCTAACAAACTCTGACAGAGTGCTGCCTGCATATAACGCGAATAACCAGAGGCCTGACTCTGATCTATTGACACCGAGCTTACCCCAGCATAGTGCCACTGATTTCTGTTGAAATACTGCCAAGGTCGCACTGATTTGGAGAGTCCAGATGTAATTTTGCCTACCGAAGGCAGGGCTACATTTTAAGCGAGAACAGATTTAATTAGTGCTGTTTGAACATGATGAGTTGAAGTAAAGGGGAAAAATAAAGAAAGACAGAGCTCCACCAACTATAAATTTTAATCTCCCCACTGTGAGCTTAAAAAATGCGGGAGAGTTGAGGAAGGAAAGAGAAATTACCAAAGGGAAATAATGTCTCTCCTAACAAGATAATGCTGGGTTTGGGAAATAAAACCAAATAGAAAAAGCCTGGAGTTAAGAACCCTGCTGCTTAAAAGCAGCACTGAATTCCCATCACTGCAGGTTATAATGGAGTGGTTCTGCTTTGCTTTGTATTTAACATTCTGTGTTTCACTCCTGTTCACAGACCTCTGTGGAAAGCCAAGTGTTGATGTGGGATTACGGTGCGATGCCTGATGACCACATTAGCCATCTGGACTCTTCCAGGTCCGAGCACAAGCCCAGGTCTTTCTCAGCCAACGGTTGTTGGCTAAATGAAGTGACATTTCTGATTTGCATGTCAGATTGCTTCCACCATCGCATGCACGTGAGCGTAGCTGCGGTTTGCTGTTCAGCACGGTTGAATTGCACTCAAGATCTGCAGGAAGAAGACTTCCAACCGAGACCAGCCGCTAATGGCTCACCTGGCAGAGCTGCTGCCCATGGCCGAGGCAGCACTTGCCAAGTTCAGACATGGCTCGTGATGAATGAAGAACACATGCAACAAGTCTAGCCACAGCGAAATGGCCTCGAACAGCTGGCCACGAGCCAGCAGATGCAACGCCACACGTTTTACGGCACACGGGAGAGGGAGGGTGATCGTATATCTCCAGCAACAGACCAAGCTCAGCGTCTTAGCTCTCTTATTTATGGGAAGTCTGGTCTGCCTAAGGTTCGTGCTCTAAAGAACTAAATATTCAGTGACACAAATTCCAAATGATACCTGAAATTAGACCAAAACAGAAAAAAACACGTTCTACTAATTGGCAACAGGCAAGAACTCTTATCCGCTTTAAATCAGAGCAGAAGGGAATGAAACAGTTCCAGGCTGATCTGCTCTGCAGCGGAAATGCCTTCGGTGCCCAGAGGAGCACAGCATAAAAATGGAAACAGCCTGATAGAAAGCCTCTGACGTCAGAGGGACTGTTTCCTCCAGCCTCAGCCAGCTGTAATAAAAATCCACTGAGAATCTCCAGAAGCACCATTTACTTTGGAGTCCAGAAGACTTTATTCAGTGTCTAGTATAAAAACAATGTTGAGAACTTATTTACTGGGGCCAGTGGTAGCCCTAGTGCACTGCCTAGTGCCTCAGTCAGCTGCAGACAGACACACAGCCACTGGATCAACGCCCGGCCAGACACCAGCCACCAGCTCTGCACTTGCTCTGTCCTCTGCTTGAGGCTACAAAGCAGTAACTAATTAATTAAATGCACTTCCTGGAGGCTGCAGCAATCATTCCTTTCTGTCACCACTGCAGGAGGCATAATCCCACGTACAAGGGCTACTTCTGTCGTATCACATCGCTCTGCAGAGCTTCACGGTCACCCACACATTTCCCTGGGTGTTCCCAGGAAGATTCAGGCTTGGTGACATGAAGGCCATCGCATCTCACAGCAGCTCCTAACTTTTAGTCACTCTTCTGGATATTTTCCTTATCTTTACATCCCCAGCCCTTCTCCAAAAGAGAGTTTGCTTACACTGATCTGGGTCTGGACACTCATCTCCTGAGGGAAGGATGCCCAAGGGATACTGATGAGCTATGAAAGGCCCCCTGGCATTTTTGTAAGGTATCTGAAAGGCAGAAAAGTAAATAAAATCACCCTGCATGGGGGAAAAGCCTGTAGTGTTATCCACCATCGCCTTAGAAAAACAGACTGACTGATGGCACACCCTGGACCAAACGAGGAGTTCCCCATAACGCGTACGTGCACACACACCGTGCCCTCAGTCCTGAGCAAGAAATCAGGCCAGCTTCCAGACTATTTATAGGCCTTGACAAACAGCCAGAACTCCCAGATAATGCACAATTTAACATTGTGCAAAGTCATTAAGCTTCACAATACCGACTGTACAGCCCTGATCTGGTAACAGAGCACATGAGCAGTCCACCAGACTTCATGTAGATTAGTTCACATACAGATGCACTAAAATACCCCCACAATCCTATTGCAATCAGGAATACAAAACAAAACAGTTATTGACAATGGGACAGACAAAAATTTTCTTTAGAAATACTACTCTTAAATTTTAACATAGTTCTTTGCAAAGAAATCTGATGGTAGAGGCATGAGTTTGTTTTGCATTGCTCCAGAGCTCCTCTCCATTCTCCCTGTCCCCTTTATTTATCAGAAGGAAATATTCTTAAGTTTCTCATTTTTATTTTATATTTTGACTCCACTTTGAAGGTAGCTCCAATTTTTATTCCTCCAACAGCACCACATGCAATCCACACATGCAGAAGGACTTTGCAAACAGCCTCAGCTGCTAACGTGGATGAGGCTGGTGGTATAAATGAAAATAGTTCCTTGTACCCTTGGACTTTCTTTAGCCTGTCTGGTGGAAGAGATTAAGGCAATGCAAGAGGAAGCAAAAGTTCACAAACGGATGATTTGTGAAGGGATTTCCACAGGTTAGCTTTTATTTAAAGCTTTCTCAATCATCTTATCTTGCTGGGCTTTAAAATTGGAACAGTCACCTTGGCACCTACATCTATTCGCTGAACTGTAGTTATAAAAATGTCTGGGGAGGCCACTTGAGTTAGCAGGGCACCAACAGCCATCTGCTGTGCTAACAAAGACAGATAATCAGTGGGCAGTTGAAGCAGCCATTGCATCCAGGCTGAAAGAAGGTGTGTGCACTACAGCTCTTCTTCCAAGAGGCACGGGAATGGAATCCAGCAGATCCCCAATTTTCAGCTTATCAAAAATGTTTTTATAGATCTCTAGATTGTGTGATAACCTTGAAACGTGAACAAAGCACAACAGAGACAGCAATATCTACTTGTGTCTGTGAAGAGCCTTGGTTACAAGCACTGAAGCCTGAATTCCTCTTGCCCTTCTCAGCAGAGCTGCATCCTGTCTTACTGGACCCCATGTTCAGCAAGTCAGGGGTGGCCGTTAATATCTGGCTGGGGATGTTAGTGTCTGAACTCATTTCTAGAATCACAGAGTATCCCAAGTTGACAGGGACCCAACAAAGATCATTGAGTCCAACTCCTGGCTCCACACAGGACCACTCAAAATTCAAACTCTACGTCTGAGAGCGTGGTCCAAAAGCTCCTTGAACTGTGGCAGCGTGGGGCCATGACCACTGCTCTGGGAGAGTTTCACTGAACTCACTGGAGCTCTACCAAAGAACAGTCTGACCTGAAACTTCCCACCTCAGCTTTTGAGTAAAGCCCTTCAGCCAGACCATGAACACTTGACTTCAGCCCTCTGCTGCACCCTAAAGCCTACAAGGATCTTTGTGAATAGCTGATAAAGAGCAAGACCAAACCCTGCATGTCCATGCAAAGAAGGCTCATGGGGAACAACTTCTACGTGAACTATGTTAACAATTTAAGATGTGTTATTTCTCCTTTTTCCCTTAAAATTGTTACTACAGACTGAGCAAATTGCATTTCATCACTGTCCACGACTGTTTTAACAAAAACAAGTTCTTTTAATTAAAAAGTGGATATAAGGCCTGAAACCCCAAGCAATGGATAGACAGGCAGACACATTGACTGAAGGCTCCTCAGCTGTTTCAGTGGTTTGCCATTTTCTGACTTTAGCAAAAAGCTGTCTCCTGAGTGGCAAGTAGAGAAATGTATTTGATGTCTGTAGTTATCTGCCACTCTGATTCAAGTCATTCCAAATCATTCCCAGTACCACACCACAGATCTTTCTCTGCCACAAGGGGCTACGTGCATCCAATCTCCATGCGTTCACCGTTTGTAGCTGTCTAGGAATGCTTTACATATGGGCCTGAAAGAACATTATTGACAGCATATTGCTTAAACTGGGTAAGAAACCACTTCTCAACCTGTTTTCAACCTCATAATTCAGCAGTGTCCAAATTAATTTTATGATAATCTCATGCATCAATAAATTCAACTCACAGGTGGCTGACAGAACCCAAGATTTTGAAAATTATGTGCATTCCCCTTCAGGGAACAGACACGGGCAGAAGCAAAGGCTTGATTGCAGCCTGTGTATTTTTAGACACGTTAATTAAATCTGCCACATCATTTTAGATAGATGGCTCTGCAACTTTAATCCCAAGGTGCTGCCTTTCAGAGGGATTCCTGCGGGAGTCAATTATATTTTGTTTGCATAGTGTTAACAGGTGGTACCTGCAACTCTAAACTGTGGGCATGGAAATGAAAATCCAAAGAGCAAATTCTGTTCACTTTGCTAAAACAAATGTAATTGCAAGCAAATATCCAAAAGCCCCACTGGGATAAATTACCTTTCTTGAACTCCTCAGAAACATAGCGTGCCAGTGTATCCAAGGCCAACTGTTGGTGAAGCCTGGCTCCTTGCTGAAAGAAGACAAAGGATTGGTTCCCCCTTTTCTCCCCAGATCTCTCTGCCTCTGGTTTCTTCTTCAGCATCACTCTGCTAATACCTGAGTCTTCCCCTCACAGGCATAGGAGAATAATGAATTATCACTTTCGGCAAAATTTAGTGAGATTAAGGAAAAATTAAAGTAGAGGGGGACACCGCAGGCAAGACATTTTACACGCACAATTGAAGCTCTGAATGCCTTAAACTAGAATATAGGCATGGCAACAAAGGCAGCAATTAAAAGAAGTATCTGCATTGGTTGGATTTTTGGAGCACCCCACTGAGTTAGAAGATCGTACTCATTAATCACTTTGTTAAAAATCCGTTAATTTCAAAGGCCCTGTGTCAGTGATGAAGTTATATTGCTACTGAGTAAAACAGATGATTATTAGAAGCCGTGTAAACAATAACCACAATGCAAGTCTGTAGGCTTGATTTGGATTGTCAGGATAATTTGGGGTTGGGTTCAGGTACTTTCAAAATAACTTGACATGATTTATCCTGCTGGTTGGACAGAATTTGGGCGGACTTGAACTGTAAATTATTATGCCACAGTCCTCTCCTATGTTTTTGAGGAGGGGATTTCCCTTCTCACTTAATTTTCTATGTTGAACCTGGTCAGTCCCATAGTTACCACATATGAGCCCATATTTTTGCTGTTTCTGACGTACAAAGCAGAAGCATTCCTCCCTTGTTTTCCCAGTTGGCAGTTTCCCTACTGTATGAACAAATTGTTTACTACTGACACTCTTTTTTTTTTGACTTTATTGCTTACTACACTTGTGGTTTCTTCTCAGTCAGCATGTGCCCAGTACAAGCTTTTAAACATTATTATTCACCTCAATTTATGAGGTATGTATCTTCCATGACCACAGGTCTTCTTCGCTATTGTTAATCTCTGTCAAAAGCAATCAGTTTTCATCCTAAATTCAGAGTCAAAGAAGTTTGCTTGGCTGTAGGCAGATTTTAGGGAGATTTCTTTCCATGTAGCTGGTAGAAAGGTTTAATTTAAAACCAGGCAGGAGTTAATAATATAGATATACCTCTTACTGATTTGGGTGACCTGACGGGCAGGACAGAGCTGTTCTCTGATAAGGGAGATTGCAAAATAGGCCAGACACTATCACAGGAACGAGCACAAAGATCAGAGATTATAGAATCTGCCCCTTGGAGGAAGGACAATATTGTCCTTCATCACTGCACATTTTTTTAGTGAACAGAAGTTCAGCCTAGAACTATTATAAACGACTCAGACAGTGAGGCATCCCCCACATCCTTTGGGACAGAATCAGGTGAAAAGTTCAGTCTAAGTTCAACCTTCTCTTAATTAAACTCTTTTATTTTTGATACATCCTCTTTAGCTGACCATAAAAAAAAATTAGTTTCTTCTTGCTGAGACAGAATATACAATGAAACCCTCATATTTTCTTCTCAACGCTAAAATGAATCCCAAAAAACATTAAATTTTAATTTTGTTGCTTACACACAAGTATTCATTTTTGCTTATGTGACCAAAGTCAAGGAACAACGAGTAAAATATACTTCATAAAATGATACCCTGGTGATATTTTCAGCATAGCTAAATACGGGATGGACCACTGCCTTTGTAGAGCCTCAAAATGCAGTCAACAGATCAAAGAGACTCAACCACACTGTGTGGTGACTCGGGAAAAAAATCAAGCTGCATGAAATCAATGGGAATTTTGTTGCTGATTCAATGGAAGCAGGATTTTTCAAATCTGCGTTTCATTAAATGTACCTTTTGAGATTCTCCAACATCTGAAGGTGAGTTGATGCTCGTCAAAAAAGCACAAACACAATCTGCAACTTAAGGAGAAAAAAATAGCTTCCTGAAAACTGTAATAGGAAAGGGGTTAGTGTTTGTTTGCAGGTAATATCCTGTTCTGCCATCAGATAATGTGCCTCAACCAGGCATTACATGGTTTCCACGTTGCTTGCCCACTGACACAAACAACAAGGTGACAGAAACATGTGATAGTGTTACTAACCCTCCTCTCCAGAGCTCTCTTTCATCCGTCCAAAGGTTATGTAGCCTATCAGGTCTATTAGAAAGCTCCCTAGGGGTCATTCATATCAGCAAGTCATCTGGGCTGGTTTGCAAATGGTGTCAAGCAAACCTTTCAGACCCAGGCTGCAAATAACCGATGAGGCTGCTTCAGGAAGGGGAGGGAGATTTGCAGCACAGACATCGTTATTTCATCAGCTTTCTTGTAATTCTGCCAACTTGCCCTCTTTAGGGTTTCTTTTACTAAAGGTTCCTCCATATGCAGGTCTGCATCATTTTGCTTGCATATCAAAGGGTGAGTTAGAAGTTTCACCAAGTGGAAAGGCAGATGCACACACGCCAGTACAAACAGCAAGTCCTCTGCACTTCACTGACTTTTGGATCTGAGGGGTGTGAATAAGCAGAACAAAATCAGGGCAAAATATATCCAACCAGACTACCTCTCTCTTCACAACAAGATCCTCACAGAGATACCTGACAACCCAGAAGAAATGCCATCCCAACACATTTAATTCTTAAAAAAAATGAGCACAGAGGCACAAAACTCATTGAGGTCCACTCCGCTGAATCTGGATTTCTATTCCCATTCCCACTGCACACAGATTCATTAGAGATAGGGGATTTGGGGTGATCTGGCCTAGACTGAGTCCTTTCTTCTCCATTCTGCGCCTTAACTGAAGAGAGTATCACATGAAAGATGCTCCCTTTGACTTGCTTCCTCTGTCTCCAGTATAAGGGCACACACACTGTTAACAGATGGAGCTTATTTAATTTAATAAAGGCTGATTTTAATCAGACTTAGAGTCCATAGCAATTAACAACGAAATCCCCAGGTTCTGCAGAAGTCTCCATCCATTTCTCACCCAGGCAGCTGGGAGGGATGTGGCAGGGAGCGAGGAGGTGACAGTCACCCTGTGTGTCTGGGTTGGGGACCAACAGAAAGGTACTGCTTAAGGACAGCAAGCTCAGGAAGAGCCAATCCAGTGAAAAGTACTGTCCTTAATCAAAAACACGCTGCACTGGGATGAGGCTTTTTCCTGAGCACATTAAAACACTGCGTGAGCACCCAACGACCCATGCACAAAAAATAATGCAGGGGCTTTGCTGTGAAAATGTGATTTTCTGAGTCTTTATGAGCTTTGGCTATTTATATATTTATACACGGCATCCTGCATGCAGCCTCATGCTTCAGGGCCAAGGGATACCTGAGGCCACACTTGCAGACCTGCAGTGCAGGAGGGGATAAATGTGTCACTTCATCGACACCAATGTGCCACCAACAGGCAGAGTCAAATATTGCTGACAAGCAAAGGAAGCACCACATTTCTCCACCACAAATTAAAAGAAAAAAAAAAAAAAAACACCAATGCACAGCCACTTTGCAGAACTGCAGAGAAAAGCTGTTGTCAGAGGCTGAGCACCTCAGACTCTCAGGTCGTTTCTGAGATGACATCATAGGAGTTCCCAGGCTTGCAGAGCGACCTGCCTAAATCACACTGGCAGTTATCGTCCTGGCTGCTCCCCTGGCACTCATTCATCTCTGCTTTGAATAACTTTCCTTCCCTATAATTCCACTGCTATAGTTTATGAAAAACAAAAGAAAAAAAATATTCAAGACAAAGAAGGAAGCTTCTGAAATAACAAATAAGAGGAATTACTGTCCCAAAGAGAATATGAAAAAAAAAAAATCCAGAACTGTAAATACTATAAATTTGCTCCTCGTTTTCCCACTACATTAATAATGTTGGGATTAATGTCCACAAATCTGTGTATCTCAACTGCTTGAGGACAAGGGGAATTGTAAAGCTGACCGATTCCTTTGCCAAGTCTTTGATTCCTGCATTATACTTCCAACAGCTTATGAAAAATGTAAAATAAAGCTTTAGATGGTAAACTGAATTCTACTTTTTCCAGGATTCAACACAATTCAAAGCATAAAATCAAAGCATGAGCTAGCATTTTCCTCTTTTGCAAAGGTACACATCTTTTCCTCTAAAACAATAGCAAAATAAAGCCTTTTATTCCTGCTGCCTTGCTCCCAGTCTGGGAAGTAAAGGCATGCTGCCTCTGTCCCAGTACACAGCGTGTCCACCTGCTCAGATTTGCATGTGAAAATTACCCTGCTTCAACTCTGGAAAGCAACAATGAAGGCAAGAATTAACTCTGCACTGATTACCAGCTCTCGAGCTACTCCACATCAGACTTCTGAACATAGAACAGAAACACACCAGCCAAGCAGGTTATGTTTCTTTTTGTGATCCAAAGCCCTCAAAGAGAGGAGACAAAAGCTGTATTTGTTCCTGGAGGCCACCCTTTCCTCTGAATGGTCTGTTACTGACTCAGGCTTGTGTTGGAAAAACACATCTTCAGAAAAGTGCCAACATCACCCATGAAGGATTCTGCAGGTACATGTATTGAGGCCTTTCTGTGAAGTGCTATTTCCCAACGAAAGCAAGAATGCACTGGAATACTTCAATACTAAGAGAGGCACTCACAACAAATGCATAGCAGCTCAAGCCAGCAGTGAGGGGAGGGAAACCCATCCCAAGGCTGATGTTTAGATCCTCTTTCATGGTACAGAGCTGCAAGATAGAGCTTTAGAGGCTATGCAGACCCTGCTGTCCACCCCACCTAACCCACACTCTTCTGTAAGAAAGAGACTTAACATAAAGAGCCCTGGCCAGGCTGCTTCATGCTTTCTGTAGCTGCCGTCCTAACTTCTTTAGGGCTTCCACATTGTGTTTAAACTGAAATCAGTCTTCCTGGTCACCTCTGTGCTTCATAAATGCCGCTTAAATGAGCACCACCTAGCACATAGCTGGGAAAGAGCTGGGTCACTTTGGCATTTTCTCCCCCAGCCTTCCAATACTTATTGCACCCTTCAGCTGTTACATACACACAGTTATGTCTCACAGTCAGATGAAAAAAAAAGCCATGTGGAAGGAAAATTAAATTATTCCTTGATATTTTAATAATGTTCATGGAAGACAGCTTATTGGATCAGTGCTTCTGTATCCATCTCAGCTGATGAAATTAAAACCTTTGCAAGATTTAATAACTAGCGAAAGAAGAGTTTTTGGGGAAAAGATATCCCTCCAGCCTATAATTTTGCTCTTCTCCTTTTTATAATTTCCTCAAGCTAATAAGGAAGAATATAATAAAGTAGATAATTCTGTAGCCTGAGGAATATGCTCAGGAGTCCAGCCCTACCAATAAACCATGTATTCCCTAACAGTACGCATCACGTGAGTTTTAAAATACAGTAGTTGGAGCTAGATGAACCAATCAAATGAGAAATGTGCTGAAATGTTGCCCAAAATCTGGAAACAAGAAGCAACCATATTTAGTTTTGCTCAGTTGCAAAGAAGTTGCAATTATTTCCCAATTCTGCTTTGAGCTCCCACCAACATTTCCCTCTATAGGAACAGCTTAAGAATTCATGGCCCGTCTGGGTCACCACACCCAGTCCCCTGTATCGCCACCAACCTTGCCATATCGCTCCTGCCATAAACAGACCGAGTGCTGCCTTGCTCAGTGTTTGCTCTCATCCATCACAATGTCCCCTCTGAAGGCTGTTACTGATGATTATCATTCCCTAAAGATCAGAAGGCTTCTTGCTGGCAGCCCAACCCTTCTTCTTGGCTATTATTTGCCTATTTGTTCTTGTGTTTACCTTTGGGGTACTATTAACAGCAATCAGAGTCAGGCCCAAATGCTGATGGGCTGAAGGAGACAAGATCTTTTGATCTCTCCAAGCCAGCTTGGTATTTCCTGCCAGATAAGGATGCTGAAGGTTGCACCAGAACGGATGTGGAGTATCTCACCCTGTGCCTCAGCCAGATGTTTCGTTCTGTTACAGCCCCCAGCTACACCGGCAGGATATTTGGGCCATGGCTTTGTAGGGACTTTTGGCCACAGAAGCAAAAAGCTCTTTTTTCTGTCCTGGCTGTGTTATCTAAGTTAGTGACCATGTATTATCAGCAACCTTCCATCAGAGTGTAGAAGGAGGAGGTTAAATTGAACTAAGGGCTGATAACTCAGTACAGGACTGTGATAAATTCACAGAGAAAAGAACTTAAATACTGAGGCTGAACATACTCCTTAAAATCCACACTGACACCTACTGAAATCCTGACAGCAGGCAGCCTTTTCCCTTTGCTTGCAGAACGGCATGTGTTCAGATAGCTCTAAAGGCCAAAATTCACTTCTTCTTAGATTGGCTAATTTGAGTTGGCCCATTAAGTATTCCTGAAACAGTCTTAGACAGTCAACTGTAATCTAGAAATGCTCTGTAGATAGGGCTCCAGCAGGAATCCTTGAAATAAACCACAGTAAAAAGAGAAAATGATAGTCCATAATAGAATCACTGCATTCAACATAATAGAAAATAAAGCATAATCAGGGATTTGAAGAGCGACACACTGTACTAAGCACTATGCATTACTCATTCTCTTCAAATGATCAAAATTGCCAGGATTTTCTCATGTCTAGAGACCAAACAACCCCATAAAGAAACTGCTGAATATCAAGAGGAAGATTTTTCTCTACCAAGAAAAACCCTTTGGTGGCATTAAAGTCTCACAGTCTGCATCTTAAAGGCTGCAGACAATATTCAAAGGAACAATTTTAAATTTGACGATAGCCACGAGTGAGTCCCATTACACCTCTAAGCCAGCTTCCCAGCCTCCGGACCTCACCGAACGATCATTTCTAGAATGTAAGAGAATGAGGAACATTAAGCTCAAAGTGAGAGTAAATCTACCTGATGCACTGTTAAACTTGTCAAGCCTTTGTGATAAATTACCAGTAGCTAACCTAAAGCACGAGTCGCCATTGTTGGAGAAGAGCATTTGTTGCACAGTATGGTGTCCCTGCCTCTAGCACAGCACACACATAAATCTTGTTAGTGAACTAAGCATAACTAATGCTTTATGTAAGCAGTTGTGTGTATGATTTGACTATTTAGGAATTCAACCTTCTGAAACAAACTTGCTTTCAGCTGATGGCAGCTACTTAGTCAAGCCAGTAGTGGCCGTGCAGTCTTGTGCTGCCAGTCTTTAAGCAGAATTCCCCTGATGTCACAGCGTGACCCCCTGTAAGGAAATACAAAAAGAGGTCTCATTATTCCTAAATGCTTCATGCTCCAAGCTCTGGAGGTTTATGATTATTGTGCAGAACAGCCAGACCTTGATGTGTTCACCTGGGAGAAAGCTTACAAAGGTCTGTTGTTCCCAAGAATGAATTTAAAGCTGGGTGTGAAAGAACAAGCAATGTCATCCTCCCTCCTGACAAACCCCCCCTCCTCCTGAGAGCAAATCAAACACACATCTTGTGAGAGAGCATCCCAGAGCAAGTGGCTCCCTTCAGAGCTGAGCAAGAGTCTATTCCAGCATCAAAGTCACTGTGTATGAGCCAGCCATTGCTGTTCCTGTAATGTGTGGAATTGTAAGCAGTGAGCATCAGAGGATATAAGAAGGCCTATGGGATCTCTGATAGGAGCCATGACAATGTGCAGGATTTACTGTCAGAGCTAACTTAGTGCCTGATCTTCCTCTTGCACAGATGCCTTCAAGGAGATTAAGCCATCAGCACAATTCCACGGTTCCTTCATAGACCAATAAATATTTCTGTAGCACATGTGAAAACTTATACTGTAGATACTTTAACACATTATTAGAGAAAAGCTTTAAGGATTTCTGGCTGTGCTGGGTTCTGCCAAAATTGAGCAGAACACAAAGATTTGCAAGCCAAATACATACTTCTACCAGAGCTTTGTTTATATCACCAGCCAGTGAATGTCCATCTAACTGTCTTTTAATCAGACATGTCTGGCTCATCTTGTCTAAACCCCATTACAAATCATTTCAACTTTCTCTTCATCCCCCTATCTGGGCATCCCGCAATCTTGAAGACATTAACTCTTACAGCACAGGCAGGGAAATGCTGCTTTGCAAATAAGAAAAAGAAATCTTCAGTTCCCAACTTCCATCAAAATCAAAGCTTACCTATGCAAATCTACCAAAAGGCAGGGAGAAAACTGGAATGTGAATTTCTTTTAATTCCCTCAGCTAGTCCCCAGGCAAGAGATCATTCTAGCTCCCATCTGGTAAACTGAATGGATTATTTGAATCTGACTATGCAAAGTTGCGTTGGTTTTCTGTGAGGACAGAAGCTGACAAAAAAATGAAGATGAAAAAGCTTAAAGCTGGTCCTCTGCTGGTCCTCTGTCCCCTTGGCACTGCGGAGCCCCCTGCTCTGCCTGCACTGTGACACTTGACAGGCCCCGAACCCCCCTTTGCTATTCAGCTCAAGAAGGGGATGTTCGTGTTTTACATCAGATTGTTGAAATTAATCCACGCTTTCTCATCCTTCTAATGCATAACACAGCTCTTCAATCAATACGCTCCTCCATGGGAGGGAGCAGGTACATGTTCCGAGTTCCGCTTCGCTGTGTACCATTGTGCAGGGAAACCAGAGTCTGTCACCCTCCTGTCATGTTAAGAGAATAATATAATTTAATCTTTCCAGGCAGTTTAAATGAAGCTGCTCTACCCTGAAATAGATACATGGGCGTACAACATGCAAAGGGACAGATCCTTCCATAAACACGTTACCTCTGTCTCTCACAGCTCGGGATGTTAAAGGTGTCCAGGACCGTGTGCCCCCAGCACAGACAGCTGTCACCACACGAGAGGGACCACATCACTGTGTCTTTGTGCTACTTCTGCAGGTCAGACAGGCTGGCCTGCAGGCTGCCCTTTCAAATGCTTTTACTTTAGCACAGCAGGTGCAAGCTTCACTGCTTGAGACCTCCTGCAGGCCAGCCCGACACACGGGAGGGCTCTTGGCACTGAGCATCACTCCCATCTCCCTTCATCACACACAAGAGACTATTCCCTCTCTGCTAAGATCTCACACAAACACTTTCCACTGTCACAGTTCTTCCTGCACTTGATACCAGCCATCCCAAACTCCCTCCATACAAACTTAATTTCTGTTGCTGAAAGCACCCCACACCTTCCACAGAAGTCAGGGATGACATCCCAGGGGCCACAGGCACCAGTAAGAGCACTGGTCCTTTTCACCCACAGCATCCACATGTCTGAGCTGCCTCAGAGATGCTCTGAAAGATCTCTGCTGTAGCATGTGCTCCACACCAGGAAGTGCTGGGTTCCCAGAGGGGAAGCAGAAAGTTGCAGAGCCAGTGAGCCTTAACCATCCTTTGCAGCGACCTATTTGCTATCTACCTGAGGGCTTTCTAAAGACATTGTTCAAATATTATCAAATAAATGGTACTCCAATTTCCTTCCACTTCAGCATACAGCCACACAACGCTTGTACTCTCCAGAGAAAGAGAGTTGCAATCAGTTTGAAAACTCTTACACATTTCTGAGTTGGAAAGTGTAATCCTTCTTTAAACAAATACTTATTTTCTATTGCTCTAACACACTCTTGGCAACAGCACTTAGACTTGGAAACAAACTCCCCCTGCCACCTGAGAGACATAGTTTGTGTATTTGGTTACAAAGGCCAACAAACAGCGGGTTTTCAATGCCAGAGAGACCCCTGGAGCAATCAGTGGCTTGTAAAAGAGTGTTTCTGTCTGGTGCTCAGTGGTTTGGGGGCTTTTATACATTTGTAAGTGATTTTTGCATTTGCGGTCTTGTGGGACAAATAACAGCGGCTGGAACCAAGAAGCATGACTAAGTATAACACAAACTTCCTCGCGAGCCTCTTCTGGCAGAGCTGAAAATTCACCCCCAACAAGGCAGCTGTTACGGCAAGCACTCGGGCAGCTCTGTAATGAAGGCCAGGCGCAGTCTCAGCTGTAAGAGCTCAGGTATGAGGATAAATAATCTCCCTGGGGATTAAAACAGATTGCTAACTGCAGAAAGGCTCCAGAGGCAGTTTTAGGGACAAGTGACCAGAGCAACTACCCAGAGCCATGGTTTATATGACAACGCTGCTAAACCACGCTAAGTGCCAGTCACTGGGGAACGGTTCCTGCCATTGACAGCTGCTCAGCAGCATCTCGAGCCTACAGGCAACTCCACCTAAACAAGCAGTATTCTCTGTTTTCTTTTAACAGAGATTTCCTGCTCATGGGCAGGATGAATCTGTACAGACTGGGGGACAAGAGGTTGCAGAGCAGCCCTGCAGTAAGGGAGCTGGGGGTTCTGGTTGAACACAACCAGAACAGCTTGAGCAGCTTGAACACAAGTCAGTAGTGTGCCCTGGTGGCCAAAAGGGCCAACCGTACCCTAGGAGGCATCAGGCCCAGCACTGCCAGGTGAGGGAAGGGACTGTCCCGCTCTGCACTGGTGTGGCCTCCCCTCGAGCACTGTGTGCAGCTTTGGGCACCACAATATAAGAGATCCCTTTGTTCAGCCCAGAGAAGAGGAGGCTGAGGGGAGGCCTCATGGTGGCCTACAGCCCACTCACAGGGAGCAAAGGGGAAGCACTGATCTCTGCTCTTTGGTGAGAGCAACAGGGCCTTAGGGAATGGCACGGAGCTGCCTTAGAGAAGGGTCAGGTAGAGGTAAGGAAAAGGTTCTTCCCCTGATGGCAGTAGGCATGGAACAGGCTCCCCAGGGCAGTGGTCATGGCCCCACACTGCCAGAGTACAAGGAGCATTCAGACACCGCTCTCAGACATTGAGTTTGGTTTTAGGGTGGTTCTGTGTGGAGCCAGGAGCTGGACTCGATGGTCCAACAAGAAGGCCAGCGACAGGACAAGGGGTGACAGGCACAAACTGGAACATAGGAAGTTCCATATGAATATGAGAAAAAACTTTTTCACTTTGAAGGTGACAGAGCACTGGAACAAGGTGCCTAGAGTGGTTGTGGAGTCTCCTTCTCTAGAGACATTCAGAATCCACACGGAGGCTTTCCTCTGCAGCCTACTCTAGGGAACCTGCTTTAGCAGCGGGGTTGGAATAGATGATCTCCAGAGGTCCCTTCCAACCACTACGATTCTATGACCCTTGTGGGTCCCTTCCAACTCCGGATATTCTCTGATTCTATGAATCTTCCACCCTTGATAAGCTGTGGCTGCTGTTGGAGGACTGATGCTTGCACTACTTCTCTCCTTTGGGGAGCATATACAGCTCAAGCCCATAGTGTACCATAACAACATTTACTCTAATATCCCATATATCATCACCTGCTAAAATTCACCCACAATCTTTTGTGGAGGCCAAAACTTGTGTGTGGAAAAGCTTCTCTGCAAGAGCAGCCCCAAGTGTTACAACTTCTGTTCACACTGCTGACATTTGGCAGGCCTGAAAGTGATTCATGAAGTTGGCTGTAGAGAGAGAAGAGTTTGCTGAAGTGGTTTCTGATCTCACTCCTTCAAAGAATGAAATGTGACAGCAACACTGAATAAACAGCTTAACAAGGGAATTAGGGACTGCCCTGCAAAGCCCTAGACCTGCAGATGTGGAACATGGTGAGCCCTGGGACTCACATTTCCATATGGATGGCTTCTGTCTGGGGGATGCAGAAATCTGTACGTATGCCTCCACCCCATGCAGTAAGTGACAAGCAAGAGAAGAAATAAAAGCAAAGAATGAAAGAATAAGTGCTGTTCTGGAGCTGCCAGTCCTTTGGGGGTTGCAAGAGAAGGCAGCAAATGTTTCAGGTGCAAACAGTGCAGGGAAATACACACCATGAGCAGCTGGAGCGTGGCCCTTTGGGGTAGTATGTTCCCTACTACATGATCTGTATAATTTTCATGGCTATGTTCAAACATGCTTTCTCTGCCCAACCATCACAGTCTTTACAGGCAAGAAAGCAGGTACATTGCAGGCATGCAGCTTATTGCACACTGAAAAGGAACTGTGAGCCAGCCTAGTATTCAAGATATGGTCATGCAGTAGAGCTGCCTCAGCTGCTTTGCTGCGGGCTCTCGGCCTGCCCCAGCTGCACAGTGAACTCTGCTAGCTAAATCAGAATACAAGAAATTCTCAGAAAATATGGCAAAGGCTGTTCCATGTCCTGAACAGAGTAAGTGCGTCAGCTCCCAACACAGAAGGCTCTCCATGACTTTCTGGTATTCATTGAATTGTTCCCCACATCCCATAGAAATCAATGCAAAATCAGTCAAAAATTTTCAGGCAACACATCATTTCAGTGGAAGATGCCACTTTGCTGAACCCAACACTTTGTCAAAAGTGTCCTATGAGTTTCCACCATGGTGAGTCTGTAAGCATGGATTCCAAGAGGGCTCCTGGATGGGAATTCCATTTTCCTCAGGCTTTGCTAGCTAAGCTGGGCTTCCAGTCTCTGTGTTGGGAACTGGAGCACCTGAAAAAACTGGCAGTGCTGATGTCATCGCAGCACACAGCAGCTGAGAGTGCTCTGGACACAACTGGAGTGAAGGAGCACGGTTGTGGGGATGTGTGACATGCAGGCTGCCACAACACTGGCATCCCAGCTGCAGAACATCCCTGCTACCTTTTCTCTTAGAAACACCATGTGCCTGGAGGTCTGTTTTTTTTGGTTTTGGTTTCTTCCTCAAAATCAGAACTTATGTGTTTGAGGAATTTATAAGATTTTGGCTTCGTTTTGTGATAGAATCAGCTAAAGGAGGCGAAGGTATCACAAAAAAGTTTCAAACATTTTGACATCTTTCACAAACTGTGTTTCCAGGATTTGCTTTGGAGTTGGGAGTACACACTGGTGCTGAACTCCTCAAAGCAGTGGGAATTCTGTCGTTCAGTCAGTCCCAGCCAGAGGACCTGACCCCAAAAGCCTTTATAGGTACTAAAGAAGTAAGCAAAGATCATGATGGAAAGAGCCAATGAGATAATGATTTTCAGAGGGAAAGTATTTCCAATTCTCTAGCCTCATCCTGCTGACATACTAGAAACTGTATTAATTCGCAATAAAATTAAGAAAAGAATGAGGTACCTTTTGCATGGAAAAGCCTGTAACTACAATAGATACTGACCATGAATATAAATGGGAACTTATGAAAATAATCAGGCCAGGCAAATTAGCCAGTGCTAAAAGCCTAGATATAGCCTGCACATGCCAAATGTTACTCTGGAGAAATCTTGTAATTGCTTTAAGGGTAGGCTTAAGATACTGTAAGTAAAAGCCATTCAGTAAGGAAGCAGAGTGCATAGCAGGCAGCTATCAGGTTTGTCATCGTGTAGAAAACGCTTCTTTCCATCTCCATCTAGTGGGTCGAACGAGCTATTGCTTCTTCCTGGGGTGCTTTTATGGCATCATTGCATGCAGAGAATTACCCGTGTTACATAACAAGCCTGTCAGTCCCCTAGTTCTTTCCCCATGGCTTTCCTCTATTCCTCCAGCTGCATCTCTCTCTCTCCACGTCTCTCTCTCCATCCCAACAGTAATTCTCTAAGTTTCTCCATTTTGCTTAATGGCATTCATTGCACAGTAAGGCCATTTTACAATGAGATTTACAGCAATGTCACGAATAGAGAAAATTGTTGTAAAATAACCATGCACAACATTATTAAATAGCAATAAAATCAGCAATGATGCACAGCTGTGTATTTATGCCTGCCACCTGTTCTTTTTTTTTAAGCCACCTCTAATCAGATCAACCAGTTCAGCAAAAGAATGATCTGATAATGCTTCACATGAAAGCAAAGGTCTAAATTTCAGCCAGCTATCGCAGCCGTTATCTGCAGACACAAAGACAGAGCATCCACTCTACACACATGTACATACGCATCAGGCACAGGAACAGGTACAGAAGAGACATCGTTCACAGTGCTCAGCAGCAGGGCAGTCATCAAATAACCACCTCTATGTGCAACATATGCACAAAAACATGCATCCACACAGAGGCAGGTACTATAAATACAAATCTGATCGCATGTTCTGGGCAGCTATATCCATCTGTTTTGGCACTCACAGGGTCCTAATCCCCTGTTCCCAGACTGCGATCTATAGGTCCCATGTGCAACAAGAATTCCTTGGCCATGGTCTGCAGAAAGCTGGCTGGTCACTGGGCTGATTTCTCTATGTAAATAGAAGAAGAGGTCAGCTAGAGACCCAAGCCAGGAATCATAAGTCAGTGACAGTGGAGTCTTAGCAAAAAAATAAAATAAAAAAGACACAAAACCATAGAGTGGCAAGAAAGGCAGAAAAGAAGGTGAAGAAAATCAGCAATGCATTTCAGAAATCCTCAGTGAATTAAATAGAAGAAATACACTCTCTTCATGGCATTTCCTCATGAACCATTGCCTATAAAATAGAAACAGTCACCGATGCCCCACCAAAGGCCACCTCACACTTCCCTGCTGCTGCACCCTGCACCCCAAGCATTGCCTGAGAGCCAAACACAGCAGCCATGTCGCAGCCTGGCTCAGCTGAATGAATAACCTTGCTGGGATGCAGAGTCCCTGAGCACCTCCAATTGCACTCCTGCTTCAGAAGTAATGTAATAAATTGGTGGTTGCTACTTTTCTAAGGCAAAAATCAACAGATTTGGAAGTGCAGTTTATCTGCACATGAATATTTACCTGGAAGTGCAATGCTAACTAGCAAAGGTCAAAACCCAATAAATTATTTCATAGAATAGAATTGACTTTGGAAGTACATTTATGTTTCTATACACACACATATATGATATATATGTACCTATACACACACAAAACACTCTCTTACGCATACACATAACTGCATCAGGTCAGACCACGGATAGAAAATAAAATAATGAATTTATATCTCACAGATCTGGTCTCTGATACATAGTATTGTTATTTTTATTAGTAAGGATAAACAGAGACGTTTTTGATCAGAAACAGAGGTTTCCATGTGCCTGGCTCTCTGCAGTCATTGCACAGCACTCACTGTCCAGCTCCCTGTGTGCTACTCCTCCAGTTTACTCCTGTACAAACAGGGCACGCACTGATACATGCAGGCACATTCCTGTGTCTTTTTATCAGGCAAAATTCCCCTTAATGCATTCAAGCATGTTACCATCCCTTCAGCATGTGGAACCCATGACTTGCACGTGTTTCCTTCTCTCCCTGAACTCAGCTTGAGGGCCAGGAGAGGAGGACTGTGGGAAAATAAATCAACTGGTAGTGAAGAAGCAAGAAGTAAGTCTGCCCTCGCAGTGAATGAAGGGTTTGGCGTGTTGCCACTGTTGGATGACAACGAGTCCGCAGGAGGGTCAGCACAGCAGCCCTCATGTCAGATGGCCAGGGCTGAAGAATAAGTAAATGGTGAGGCTGGAAAAGATCAGTTTTGTCCTTCAGTCTAATTTCCAGCCTGGATAATCCACGATGGTCTGCACATAATATTTCAGCTCCAAATTTGCTGTCTGGTTAGCACTGGGATGGTTTGCCACGACCATCCTTCCCTTCCCTCTGAGCAAGTGAGAGGGGACGGAGGCCAGCCACTACCTGCAGAGAGCAGGTTTCATACAGCTTGCAACTTGCTTTCCACCTCTGGCAAAGATTTCTGCATCCAACACTGAAATAATTGCTGTGGGATCTGTGAACAGCCTGGTGCATTTAGATATCCCAATTTGCTTTATGGATTGTTTTGAGATGAATAAGGGTAGAACAGCCACCTTGGGTACCATCCAACCAGCAGCAACAAAAAGCAGCCCTGTGTGCTGCACCATCTAGGAGTGATGTACAAAAGGGTCTGTCAAAAACATGCGCAAATCACAAAATCCTAGAATGGAAAGCGCCTGGGCTGAATTTGAGTGTCCTGTCCTGACACAGCCATTGCTGTTGCAGACCATTAAACTCAATATTTTGGTTTTAGGTTTATTTTCATTCTTATCAGAAATTCCAAACTGTTTAAGTTTAAAAAACCTCAGTCTCTTCCACCCAAGAGGCATGGCACAACTCTGTCTTCCTTGAACAAACAGTAATGATATTGTAATGCAGCAAAACACCACACAGAAGAACGGCTCAGAGCCATATTAGCTGTGATTTGGTTCATCCCAGAGTCACACATGGAGCGAGTGAGGTGTGAGTTAGGCTCCAAGACCATCAGCAAACCCTTTCCTTTCTCTGCTCCTCAGTTCACCCACTCCTGCCCTGGGTGTAATGAAGTTTTCTCTAACTCACGAGCTTCAAGGCTAAATACATTAATAACTGTAAAAGACTCTTCCTTCAGTTGCTAGATGAAAAGGATATAGGAATTAAAACAATGTATACAAGATTACTATAATAGGGATAATATGAAAGCCCTTGGGAAAATGCTTGAAGGCAATTGGATGAAGTCATTCAGTGATGACCCTAAAGCTGTAATGAGCTTCTCGTCTTGAACAGTTTCTCCAACTAATGTAATATGGTGGTGGGGAAAAAAGGAGTATCAAGCTTTTGTGGACCGAAGCCTGAAGGCAAATCTTTCCTTATCAGGAGTTCTACAGGTCAAAATAGGATCAAGAATCTTCATCACTCACAAGCAAATAATTACCCTGAAGGTGAAAGACAAGTAACTGAGGACCCATCCAAATTCCACACAGCTAGCACGGCATAAAGCAAAAGATTTCTAACGTGGTGATCTTTCTTGTGGTTATTTGTCACAAGTATTCCTTTATCTGCTGGCTTCTGAGGAAAAGAGAAGGATCAATTCTGGCAAAGAAGTCTCTAGCCTACAGTTGAATTTTCAAAGCTATGATAGATCATATGGACATTGTGTAGAAATGAAAAGAAGGTCAGGAAACACACGCAGCCTAGCAGTGAGCGTTGCATTTGAGATGCATGAAGGATCAAGCAATGATACTGGGTTGAAGCTAACAGGATAGTACACGAGGCAGTAATGAAGAGCATACTTCAAAAGCACAACCCCACGCCTGTCCACAAAGGCACAAAAATTAAAACTGAAGTTTGTAGTAAATCTTGTGAGGTGCGTGGGCATGTGAGAAGAGGGGGGTGCAGAAATTCAAAAACATCATTAAAATGTCACCGTTCAAAAACTGGTAAGAGAAAAGAATCAATCCACTTCACTGATTCTAACAAGAGCTTTTCTAGTGCAAAAACCTTGGAATTATTATTTTAGTTTTCAAATTTAACATTCTTTTAGCATCTTAAAAGTTTCAGCCAGCTCTATTCTGCATATTAGCTCATTACAAAATCAGTAAAATTCATTTCACCATAGCCCCTAGTGTGTAAATCCCATTGCTTGGGCAGACAGCAAGTGACCTGACCAATTTGAGCCACCTAAAACTCAGAACTCCTGCCCTTAGGAGTTGCCTCTTGTGCACATTAGATCACAGCTGCATAGCACTATGAACTGGGCATCTGAAAAAGGGTGAACTGCCCACAAAGTATATGTTAATAGGGAAACTTAAAGCTGAGTTATGTAGCCTGCTAGCACTGGTGATAAAGCACAGCTTGTGACAGCATGCTGCTCTGAGTTAGCAAATCACAGCATTATTGCTATTTTATTTGGCTGTTGCAGAGGGAGGCATTTAAACGCTTAGGTCAATATCAAGCATTTTTAGAAGTGGCAGACATCTGCAGTTAAGAGGAGCCTCAGCTGCAGACTCAGCTCTTCGGTGTCAGGCCACGAACACACTTCTCCAGACAGGCACCCAAAAGCAGAGGCACTCCAACCCAACAGCTGCAATATTTGGCCCTAGTGTTTATTTCGCCCCAACTCTCTCAATTTTTTTTACCGAGACCAGAAGATGGACTGGCCAAGAATGGGTTGGGGTGAGTAAATATAGCACTCCAGGAGTTTTGTCATTCTGATCATGTTCGCAAAAGGATGACATCATTCCTTGCCATGGCAGACAGGACCCTGAGGGAAGGAAAGAACTAAGAGCTTTGACACACGCCAAGGACCTGATTCGCCCTTACTTTACACCAGCTTTCTGTGTCACTGCAACTCAGTTGGAAACAGTGTGAATCAGCCCCGTGACTTTTATCAGGGATTTAGCTGGCTGGTTATTTCTAAAATAAAATGAAACATGGAGTTCATAGCCATGCTGCTGCTGCTGTGGGATAAAACCAGGTCTGAAATGGACAGATCTGTCCCTGGTGCAAAGTCACCACTCCACTGAGCGCAGCAGAGTCTGGATCTGCCCTAAGGATCGCAGCTCAGTCCACCTTCATCACACTACTTAGTTTCTTCTCCATTACATCTTTTCCCAACTTGTTCAAAGCTGCAGATTTTGTCAAGTATGCACAAGCTCATTTTAGGGTCACAGCTCTCATTACGGGAATAGTTCTGCTACTGCAAAAAAAAAAAAAAGTGGCTTTTTTTTCCCCCCATTTTTCCCTTGGGTAACTTCTCATCATATGTTGGATTGTCTCCACGGTCCTGCAGGGCTGACTATCACTTCCACCCACATCAGAAACACAAGAAATGCCTGCAACCTTCCTGAGGCAACAAGGGGTGAACCTGACAGACTTCAATGATGCTGACGTGTCTCCATCACCAAGGTCATGGTAGGGACACAGGATCCCAATGCCAGTAAAATTCAAGGTAATGTGTGCGAAAAAGAAAGAAAAAAGAAAAAAGGGAAGAGGGTGGGAGATGACTCTACCACATGCACCAAGGTGTCGCTAGTAACATGGGTTTGCAGTTGTTTTTCTCCTAGAAGGAACTGCAGATCTGACTCTCAGGAGTCCCTCTCCTCCTTTCCCCTTAATCAGGAACCTTATCCACATGGAGCAAACAACGATCTTGGCCTAATTTGCAATGCTTAGCTAAGATCTGTCTGTACGTAAGTGCTATGTCAGTGTATTTGCTGTAGGTATTAAGACAGTTAGTCATCTCTGCTGCTGAGCCTACAGCAATATTGCTACAACTTCAAAGGCCCTTACTGAGAATAATATCTCTTGGCTAATTAAATCAGGATATAATGTAACAAAGTTGTTGGTTTTTTTTCTTCTTCCTTGAGTTTCTGCTTTCATAACCTAATCAGGCATTTTACTGGGTGAAACATCTCTATTAAGTCTCTCATTTCTCAACCACATGATACAAAAACAGGATGATAATTGAGGCTGCATAATTGATGTGCACAATGACAGAATATAGAAAAGGGCTCCATTAGCCAGGTCACATCATTAGCATACATTACGTTCAACAAGATTGCTCTCTTCACCTCCTATTTATTAATGGGTTAATCCAGTCCCATCAACCTGAATACATCATTGTTTAGGTCCTTTCCTGTAAGATACAGTAGCTCAGTTTTACCTTAAGAAAGAATTGCTGCCAAGGGTAATAAAATCCCTTAAGTGTCAGTGTTGCAGTGATGCTGTTTGCAGAAGTGCTCACTTCTAAAAGGCAGGGCTGCAATAAGGTCTGTGGCACCAACGTGGCATTGGCAGCATAGGGCTGAACAGAGGGAACTCAGGAGGGAACTCCTGCAAGGACACCTGTGAGCTGTTGCCAGAACAGACTACACATGGACTCCTCAAATTATCCTAGCCTCTAATCTGTTTGATTTCCCACTTGGGTTACCATATTTCTCAGCAAGAAGAGAGTTTGTTTCCTCCCAATAACACAGAGGCACACTAGCTTCTGTGCCAAAAGAAATTCAAAGCTCAAATGATGTTTTGCCTTGTGAAAGCTCTGCTCTTCTACAGGGGTGTGGATACTGCATCAACTGCTTCTCTGGGTGAACCTGCATCCAGAATTTGCTATGGGGTCAAATGCAGCTGCCTATCAGCTCAACAGCTCCAGAAGTTCACATCTGATAGCACTCGTGTAGTAAGAGCTTGGTCCTCCACAGTGGAATGGTGTTAGTGGAATAGTTCCATTGTCACAAGCAAAAAATGAAAAGGGATCCCTAATCCAGGACTGTCTTTCACATTCCTCCTCGTATGAAACCCAAAGCCTGGTTAGAAAATCCCTTGGAACTTCAAACCTTGAAATTCAGAGATTAAATCCTGGCCAACTAAAATGTTCATTCCTGGATTATCTTCTAGCAATAAACTGTGCATGATCTCCCAAACTGCTCCTATGACTGCACTTTTTCAGTTTATTGTTTTAGCGCTTCAAGAGATCAACTGAGCTCAGAGCTCCATTGTGCCAGATCTAACGTGGATAGGCAGATAAATGACAGAAGAAGAAAGCTCTATTATTTCCAATTTACATCTAGGTTCAAAAAAACTCCATGACTTGTCTAGTCACATAGAAAAAACTTTAAGAGAAAGGAAGTGAAGACAGATATTTCTGACCGTAGCCATGCTTCTTGTGCTAATTACCCATTTCCTTTTCTGGCCTATCATGCTCCCTCCCACCACAAACAGAACAGAACCAGTGAGGCCAATCTCATATGATGAAGATTTGAAACAGTGAACAGCTTACACACGATTCCTCGAGGAAGAAAACAGTCTTTGTAAATTGACTTTTTCTTATTCTGGAAATCTGCAGATGAAGCTATTGCATTGCTTGTCTGAGTGACATCTCTACAATACAGAGACTACCAGGACCACACAGTTAATCATCACTGCCAGGTGCACTTCTGCCTCACAGCACAGCCTTCTTGACTTCACTACTTGACTACAGTAGACGCACAAACCATTCTCATTTTCATATCTCATTCAGAAAATGTCACAGAAAGACTTCTGTGCTCAGAGCTCATGATGCATTGATATATTTACTAGCATATCATCATCAGCGCTGTGGCTGGGACATGAACATAATCAATCTGCTGTGTTGGATCTCTCAGACACGTTAGAGTTATGTTAAGAAGACAGCAGGTTGTCAGCTCTCCTAGAGAAGTACCAGAGTATTTTTTTTAACACCTAATAGCAGCAACTCAGAGTTCAGAAGCTCTGGAACAAAATAAACGTTTATATCTCTTAACTAGCCTTTCACTCCTTTTCTCAAAGTTGGGATGGGATACAGCACACAATGATTACTCTGAAGATCTCCCCTAGAGCAAACAAAAGTAACTTTCCACCTGTCCAAGATGCTGAATTAAACCCTACGCAGTCCACAAGAGTCTTCAAGTGTCACAGTAAAGTAAAAGGAGCTGCTAACAGTCATTTTATAGGAAGTGGGCACTGTCATTCCTGCTCATATAAATTCTGACAGAAGGATCAAACATCCTCTTTATTGCTGGATCCTCTCCAACAATCCTCCACCAAAAAAAAATTGTGATGGCTATTTTGCTACAAAAACAGTCTCCCATATTCAGCTAACATAAGCTATTGCCTATTTGTCTATTTTATATTTATTTTTAATGTGCGTCATTTAAATCATTTGCATTCTGGTTCTGATTAAAAATAGTTCATATCCAAAGCCAAATAAACCCTCACTGAAAGTGTATTTTCCCTGTGAAAACTTACTGATTATGAGACCTGAAATTGCAATCAGCATGAAATAGCACAGCCTGATTTCACTCTTCAGTCGGTGTCTTGATTCAGATCTCTGCCTGGGCCAGCTGATGGCAAGGGTACCAAGCACCCCATTGACACTCAAACTACGGACCATATTCTGGTTTTAGTCAGGATTTTTTCAGCAATTTCTGGCTCACTTGTATGGCAGGTGTCCCAGGGACTGGCTGTGAAAAAAAATCAGAATCTGGAGACTTGGCCTGTCCTCAGAAGGACAGTTTGGGGTTTTAACCACTAGTCCTGAGTAAAGCTTTTAAAAGAAAATAATCACATCACTGATAGAGCTGTCTGCAGCAAAAAAAAAAGGGAGGCTGGATCCACAGCTCCATCTGCCTTCTCTGCTCTTCTGAAGCGAGCAAGCAATCAAGCCTATTTATTACCCTGTGTGCAAAGACCCCGTGCACTCACACCCTGGAGAGGGCTATAAGGAGCCGGGGTTTGTTACTCCAATACTGAGTCAGATTTCAGTCCTGAGGAGAGTGGTTTTAATCTCTGTTAAGGTCAGCAGAGCTTACCCAGAAAAGGAGACAGAAAGGAAAAGGGCTCTTTTTAATTGCATTAATTATGATACATTCTCTTTTGTTTCTGATGACTGTTGCATTTTAGGATCCAGGAATGGTATCACTGAATTTTAATCAGAGATCTGAACAAGCTACTGAAATATGATTAGTTTTTCTATCTGACACTGTGATTATTGCTTAGGAGACATCTGCTGCTGCATAAAATCAAATCTTCCTTTTCTGTCTTCCATTGTGTCAATGCAGGAGCTTTTCTCTTTTTTTAAAGCAGGTGGAGACAATCTCAAGAAGCACCCAGCAAGGGAGCATGGCTCAGTCTCTGGCACTATGTGCCCTCCAAGAACCCTCTGGCAAACCTCTCAGATGTTTCTTGCCCTTTACAAGACCTCTAGACTGACAGATTGCCCAAAGTACAGTGGGGAAGAAGGCTTTGTCACTGCACATGCATTTGCATGCACAGGATGTGGCCCTTCTCTGTACTGCAGTGGGGCTGCCAGCTCTTCCCATTCTCGTGGCTCGACTTTTCTCATTGTTCTCGTGACACCTGGTCACAGGAATCACTTGAACAGCCTACAGCTGGGTCTCTCTTCCTGCTAGCACGTGCTGCTGAAATGCTCCTTCAGAACAAAATATGTCACTCTCATCTGTGCAGGTGAAAAGGCCTTTTGCAGGATGACTTCATCAGAGGCAAATGGTGGCTTCAGGCTCCGTGTTAAAAGCCTGATCTTGTGAGGTGCTGATCTCAACAGGAGCTGAGGGCAGCACTCAGCACCTTGCAATGACAGGATCCAGAAAATAAAGGGAGCAGCAGACAGGGAGGAGAGGGAGGGAAAAAAAGGGAAAAAAAAAGAAAGAAAAAAAGGTAATATTTTCCACATCTGACCTCAAAGCCACTGGGACTGCTGTGAGGCATTTTTCCCACCCAGGTTAGTCTGTTCTAAAAGGCTGCGGGCATCAAAGAGAAAACATTATAAAATATCCATCTTCCACTCGCCTGCGTTTTGCCTGTAATAGGTCTCCCACTTACACTGTTATTTTTTCCTCCCTCATCTCACCACAGAACAGAGGACGACTGCTCACAAGGCTCATTAATATGCATAAAGTGCAGTATAATTAGTTGCCACAGGTAACCCTTCTATAACTGTGTGAATTGAGCTAATGTGCAAATATATGAAGCACTGCAAGTAGGACGGTGTAAGTAAAAGTCCCCCATTTCATAAAAGGAAATATTTGAATAATATGCAAATGTACTGGATGTTATTAACAGGATGTCAAGGTTTGACAGTCCATGTTATTGTGGAAATAAATGAGTTTTGACACAAATAACTTAGATATGCATTGATTTTTTGAGCAAACGTTGTAATGAGATGTTATGTATTGTAGTGCAGGTTTATACAGATTTTGATGACTATTAGGGGAAAACATAACAGTGGATCAATTATTAATGTATTCATTAATATGCTCCAATGTGTAACAATAATTATTTTCTTTCTTTCCCCCCTCCCCCTTCAAAATGCAGTTCCTCTTGCATATTTAATATACCTGCTTGAGTGTGTACAGAGCAGAGTCAATATAGCATTCGAATCAAAGATGTCAGGAAAGATGAAATTGTTCCAAAAATAAAAACGACCACACCTAATAACCACTGACAAATACTACATGAATGCTCCTCATACTCTGAATTTCTTCACTATAACTCTCTGGAGGAGGTGTTAGCTTCTGTTCTTTCAAGGAACCCAGTTTACAAGCTGGAGCCCACAGTCAGGTCAGCACTTCCTAATACTGGTCAGTGAGCTTATGTGAATTTCCATTGTGCTGGCATTTGCTCCTGAGAGGCAGAGGAAAGATGCATCCAGAAAGCATTCAATGCCTAAGGACAAACATCTGCTGAAATAGCTTGCTGGCCAAGTTCACCAACAGGGGAATCTGCAGTTGATCCATTCCGTTGAACCTGCCAGATGTCCCTGTTTTGTGCCATCCCATCCTGATTTCTAAAAGGACTGTCTTAGAGTCCCAGTAGGTGTTTTGGAGTCCTGCATGTAAGGACTATCAGAGCCCTCCTCACTGGACTGACTGTCACACTTCAAAGAGTGCTACAAAGGGCATTAGCGTGTGGAAGGGGACATGCAGGCAGTCAGCTGGGGCAGCCCAGCAGCAAGAAATCCTGAGCTGATGGAAAGTGCTACAGATTTAGTTTGACTTTTCCTGGCATTCCCGCAACACTGTTTCCATCACCCTGGACTTGCATAGTCATTTGCACCAGTTCGAAGATGATGGAGTAGCTGCAAAATATTCCTTCACTAGAATGACCACAGAAAGGTGCCCCAAAACGTCAGTAACATTTTAAGGATGAAGATAAATAGCTGAGCCTTCATTTCATCAAGATATTAATTTTGTTGTCACTTAAACTTATCCATGCAGTAAATCTTGCTGATTTGTAGGATCTTCTCTAGTGTTCTCCAGTTAGGAGAACATTCTGGTCCCAATAGCTTACACCACAATCGACTCAGACAGGGAAATGAAAGAATACTTCAGGACAAACTTTTTTCCAGTCTTTTCATAAAGAGTAACAAAGCAGCAGTTATTCTGGAAAGCTGCGTACTGAAGAGGGGTAGTCAAATTTATTAGGATGGTCCTTGGCAATGCTGTCAAGAGAAGGGTATTTGGGAAGTAGATGAGAGATGTTCCTCTCAGCTTAGGCTGGCAAGTACTGTTGAGGATTTCTTGACTTACGAAAAATGGGCACAATCCACTTTTTGAATCATCTGAAATGTACTTTGCAAAATTCCCCAACTTTGAAGGAAAACACTCAGGAAAAGCTCAGTCCTTCCACTGATCTTCTTGCCGCATAGGAGAGAAACTCCTTGCTGCTTAGTATTATGTAGAAGAGGTACTGGGAAGTTTATTCTGGCCTGTAGAGTGTAGATGCAAATGCAGATGTTCTGTTGGCCTTTCTCGTTGATAGAAGGGATTCATCTTACTTAACTGCAGATAGGTTGAACGGCCTCATCCATGGTGATTCATCCTAAATAACTAAATGCCCCTCCAGACTGAGGTGACCCTCTCTCAGCAATATGATGATTAGTTCAGAGTTGATGTCCACTTTCAGACAGGTTTCTTGTGTGGACCCAGCAATTTCCAAGTACCATGGGACTTGGGAACAGTGGCAAGTAAATATCTGTTTCTGTTGACTCTGCAATTATTTTTAAACGGATGAATTATGATTAAAAGTTGCTGTCCTGGGACCACAGTTACAAGAACTGATTACTTCACCAGGAGCTTTACATCTATTACCCTTTCTCAGGCTGTAGCCTGAGACAAAACTTTGGAATACGACAAGTTTTTCTACGATGCTAGAAAAGCAGCCATACCATCTATTTAGATGAGACACTCCCACAATAGGGATCACCATGACTAGGCTTAATTGCTTTTCAGCTAGGACATGACAAGAACATGCTGGAAGCAAGGAGGGAAAAGAGCCACAGAGCACTAACCTAAGTATGGATACCTCAAGACCTGAAAGTAAAAAAGGATATCCATTACCAGATTTAAAATTATGGCTAGAACCATGAGTCTAGATAAACTAAAGGAGCACATTTGCTAATTGTGTGCATGTCATAAACAGTGGGATAGCTAGAGATTCACTGCCTAAACCACTCATTTTATACAGCCAATTAGCATGCTACCTAAACCATTATCTGGCATTACTGTGGGCATCACAGCGCACAATGAAGAGGCTCATGTAATTATAACATGATCCAGATGACCTTTTGTACCACAGGTAATACACTGTGCCTCTTACACTGCCTAATACTGGCCAGTGGGCTTGAGACAACTCTGTATTGTTCAGCTACAGACAAGATTTCAGAAGTGTTTGCAGCCTGCAAGCATCCAACATAATAAGTCATTTGAGGTCTTGTGTTTTCAAGAACAGGTACTGATTTTCAGGGGCAGATTAGATGCCTGAACATTTGAAGCTTTTGCTTCAGAGATAATAACTCTCTGATGGATTTTGCTCACAGACAGTCATCATCGCTGGGTAAGTGAATCTGAAAGCAGCGTGAGTGTATAATTGACTGCACACAGGGGTCTGTAGCTCAGCATGGCGATGTAAGCAAAGAATGGCAAAAAGCTTCAAGTGCCAAGAAAAGGAAATATTTTCCTTAGTCCATAAAAAACAGTCCCCCAAAACTGCAGGCTTTAGAACTCAAAGCCAAGTTTTCCGGCGTGACTTCCAAAGCTAACCAACTCCCTACAAACCACTCCCATTCTCTTTTAGATATTTTACAAATTCCAATCACTCTCATACACAGGTGAAAATAAAGCCACCCGTTCCTACGAATACTAATCCTTTTACAGACATACCCTTCAGTGCTACAGAACACGTCCTGTGTTTATCATTGGTGTGTATTCATAAAGCTGCTGTCTGCTACCACTGGGTAGCATCACATGTTGCGTATTTGTGTAGTGCAGCAGAAGAGAATAACTGGGATTCCTGCTAGAAAGCTTAAAGAAATCATTTTGTGCTGGTTCTTTCCAAGCCAATAATAATACTGTAGAAAAATACAGCACTTTTCCTGCAGCAACATCATGATGTCTGCAAAAGATCATCTCCCAAGCAAAAGGACTGACAGCTCAGATTTAACTCAGGCAACACCAAACACAAGCAGAGAATACTTTTGAGTAACAGTTCCTACTCCTTACTTTGCACTTCTGAGAGGGATATTTTCCAGTTTTTTTTCTTTAAAAGAAGAAAAAGATCTTGTCTGCTCTATACAGGTGTGAAAATCAAAGCAAGGAGAGACAAAATGAATTGCCAATAATCATCCACCTGCAAAGCCTGGACAGATCAAAGCCTTCTGGTCATCTCAAACTGAGCAGTGAGCAACACTGCAGCATGGTGCAGGGCTCTGGTCTCCACTCATCTAGATAGGGCACCTGATCAGGATGTGTTACAGCTTCTAATTCATGCACCCGTCTTTCTTTTGTTCAGTAAAAAACAAAGTGCAGGTAGAGACAGAAGACCAGGGCAGTGATGTAGAGCTCAGCTTTGCCCGCACATGCAGCACAGGAGCATCCCTAAGCCTGGCAGCTCAGCAGCACTCCCAGGTCTGCGCAGCCTGGCTGATGCCTCTCAGCTGCTTCTCCCTCCCTGTAGCTCACACAATAGCCCTTGAGCTGCCTTGTCTAATTTGAAGAGGCATGTGACTCACTATTTGCTTTACCTGAGGCTCCTCTCTTCCTACTTGTCATAGTGAAATGAAAATTTAGGCTCCGTTTCCAGCCAGTGATATCAGCATCAGCATTACAGCTCTCATCATGTAAAGAAATATTGTTCCCTTGTTCTAGCAAGGACTAGTCTACAGAAAGCCACACTTTTTTTCCTCAGCTGCATCACTGTAATTTACTGTGTCTGTAGCTGAACGAAGAGCAGTACAATCACTGTATTTTCAATGAAATGAACATCATCACAGTCCATCCAGAGGCTCCTAGACTGTTTCAGATTTCAGGTAAAACAGCTAGAGATCCATGAGTCGATCTTCAGTTACCTCTCTGGCTTGTGTCAAGATGCACCACAGCAATTGTATGCACTCCATGAAAAGTGAAAAATCTGGCAATGGGATTCCTCTGAGAAGGAGCTTTCAGAGAGAACAGATTAACTCAAAGCATAAAGAAACACTACAACAACCCCCACACAATCCTCTTTTCCCAAGCACGCAGGGCACAGCCCTGTTCTGCAGAAATCAGCACAGGACTATGGACATGACCAGGGTCATTTCCCTGCCTGGGTAGTTTCCTGCAGAAGGGTTGTGGATAGAGGAAAAAGACAGCTACGGACAAAACTTTGATCCGTAAACAGGCTTTTTAGATCACTTCTAATTATGCAGTGCAATAAAACACAGAAAAAGATCTGTTCTAACCCAGCAACGAAGTCCGTGAGAGGACACCTGCCTTCAATCAATTTGAGCTGAAAAGTTTTCTCCTGCTTTTACTCTCTGCATCCTTAGTTCAGAATCAAAATACCAGAAGAAAAAGAAAAGGAAAAAGAAAAGGGCTAGTGTGCAGGGGGAAGAAAGATGAATGGAAAAACAAGCCAGAAAGAGGTATGCTTTATATTCAAAATTACACTTTCAGTAAACAACAGGTATCTTTGGAGCATTTTTTTAAGAACTTTTTTTCACAAAACAAATTCACCTTTTAGACTAGCTCCAGCAGACAACTAGACAGCTGCAATCCTCTATCTGGAAAGCTCTGCTCAAGTTCTTGCCCTCCCTAATGTGATTGCCAACAAGGAGTGACAGTTGGTACCATCTGCAGTGCTGGATTTTCCAATTTGAATAACTTCTCAGACTTTCAATGAGACAAACAGGTCCTTTTGGATAGACATCAAACTTCACTAGCTTTTGGTCACTTCTGCCCTGGGTCAAATGTGACTACAATCTGTCACTTGCAAATCATTTATCCATAGGTTGTTCCTACCTCCAAAATCAGCAAGTTCAAAAATGTATGTATTAAACTACAGACGGATCCCTTTATATTTAAAAATATGTATTTAGATAAAGGAGGGTATTTAAGGAAATTTTGTAGGCCCTCCCCTTTTTATTAGTTTATTATAACCAAAAGGAAGCTAAAATTCAGTGCCAGACATAGCAACACCTGGTAATACAATGCTGAAGTGCAATTCAGTCAACCTTTTTCCCCTTGCTTTTCTGATGGATGATATATTGCCCTAAATTAGAAGGGCTTTCACAGACAGGCCTCCAAGGTCTTGCCTTCAGCTCATTCAGTAAGTGCAAAACGTGGGAACCAAGAACACCAGAGCCCAAAAGGTGAATATTTGCGAGGATGTAATAACAGCCCATGTAATTAAATCCCTGCATTGCGCACAGTGAACAGTCATAAATTTGAGGATGGTGTTATACAGTTACATAATTTGAGTGTTATTCCTATTTAGAATTGAAAACACAGAAAATGTAGGATGCCTGCAATGCCCTCTTTGCCCAACATTCATTTGTTACCATGTTAGGAAGGTCCCAAAGAAGTTAGCATGATGATGCTGGAACAGATTTGCCTTGCTTTTACAACTGGCTGTTCCAAGGCCCATTTCTAGGTTTGGCTACAACCACCAGAGCCCCCCACTTTCACACCTTTAGAGTCACACCACATCTCAGTTTGGTGTCTCACCCTGTGTTCTGCCTCATTTCAAACTATTTCCATTCTATGCATTGACTTTTTACACGTGCAGATAGTGATATGACAAGGAGGGATGACTTTTAATGTAAAAGAGAAAAGATTCAGATTAGATGTTAGGAGGAAGTATTTTATGCAGAGGGTGGTGGGGCCCTGGCCCAGGATGCCCAGAGAGCTGTGGATGCCCCATCTGTAGAGGTGCTCAAGGCCAGGTTGGATGGGGTCCTGGGCAGCCTGAGCTGGTGGGAGCACCCAGCCCATGGCAGGAGGTTGGAACTAGATGATCTTTAAGGTCTCTTCCAACCCAAGCCATTCTACGATTCTACCTCTAAAACAAAAGCCAACTCAGTAGTCCAAAAGTACTTCATGACACTGTTTGCTTAATAGTATAAAAAGAGTTTAATTGCTTAGGCCAAAGTCTTCCAATGTGTTTCAAACATCACATTCCACATTCCTCTGTGAATTCAGGTCTAATTCACTTGAAAGCCTGGAGTGTGAAAGAAGAGGAAAGAGAAAGACTACTTAGGCCTGTACAATGCACAAGGCTCCTCTTTTCCATACCTAATAAGCAAACACCAAGGAAAAAGCGCATTTTTCAGAAAAACCTCTAGCCCTGATGTGAAGAAAAAAAATCCACCATTATCCTTAATTTACCAGTACTTATCTACCCTTGTTGAGATAAACATATGATTAAGCCATTTCACTTCAGCATCCAGACACTGGTTCTTGTTACACCTTCACGGATAGATTAAAGATTCTCTCACAAACTAGTGTTTTCCTGCTGTGAAGGCACTGAACACAGGTCTCTCAATCTTTATGATAAGCTAAAAAGATCAAGAACGTCTCTTGGGCTATTCTAGGTGATTCTTTTCTGTATTCTCTCCAATTTACCAGCATTTTTTTCAGAATGTGAGCACTGGAAGAATCAGACTGGATTCCTAAAGACAAGGGTGAAATTGTTTTCCCATTCCTCCTCATTACTACTCCGATTAAATATCCATGAATCACAAATTAGCACAGAAACTTGGGGGTTTCTGCAGACACATACACAGAGAAGCACAAGCTAAAGAAAGCTAGATGGTACCATATATCCTCAAGGCTTCATTTAACTTAATAAAAATTATATATTCTTGTAGATGGGATCTACTGCAACACCAAGAAGGAATTTGCTTCACAACTCCCCTTATCGTTCTGAACAGCCTTTTCGGAACTAGTAGCTGACTTTTTGTACTGACCTTGCTACATTCCCTCTTTCAGTGGTGGACTGACAAACATGTATCTTAATCATGTTTTCATGGCTGCCTTTACAGTTTAATGGCGTGTTATAGTTTAAATGGTCACCAATTGAATGGGCCTTGTTGGTTTATGAAATAGCTGTTAATATTAGATTGCACAGTTGGGAATATTACAGCGTGCACTTGTGCATTAAATATTAATTTGTCTGGTGAGAGCTGAGACTATCTGATGTGTAAGAATTGAAATTTGGGCAGGGCTTCAGTGTGTTGTTGCCAGTGGCTTAATGATGTATGCAATGTACGCGTTAGGCTGAGTCTTCAGAGCACTGCAGCCTTCAGTTAAGACCCTTGGCCTGTATTTTCCATTTTGCCCTTGTTCCTGATGAATACTGAGATAAAGACATACAGATTTCTATTGTACATTCTTCAGGGTTTTTTCAGATGATCAAAAGCATTGCCTTCCATCCCTGCTCAAAGTGGGTCATGCAATACAGTGGCAAACAATTTTTGCTACTACAAGCCTCTTCACAATAAACTGTGGGTCCCTTAGGATAGCCTATTGCCAGTGCATATTTCTCTTTAGTGTAATTCTTATTAGAAGAGTCCACATAAGTTTGTACGAGTCTCTCAAGTATCATCAAACAGCATAGAAGAAAAAACAAAATCAGCCAGAAGAAATACTCACATTGAAACGGTTTGCTGTACATGTGAAGCAGGAATGGAATGAATCCCTGTCAATAACTCATGAACAAGCAGTTTTTAACTATGGTGGCTCCAGGTACTGCACATTAGCACACATGAATTTCTGACATGTAACACTTGTGCAACACCATAGACACTGGAAGTCTGTTTAGTGTCCACATAACTTCAGATGGGCACACTGTGGACTCAACACAGAGGAGTACTCATGTCACAGCTAAAAATTAACACATTCAATTTCATAAATCCAGAACCTTGTTTTTATTCAAATACAAATGGAAGGGCTGGGTGAAATGTTCAAAGTTCACCTAACATAGCTGACAACAGCTAAGAATGGATTGGTTGCCTTGGCTAATCCATGAATTCTCTCTTTATCTGTATTCCTTCTCCTGGTTTTTACCCAAGCATGCATTCATCTAGTATTGAATTATCTTAATGATGCTCACGGAAAATCCATAATCTACCACAGTGCCTGGCAGACTGTGGAACACCTGAGTCATCTTCCTTTTTCACGTCAAAGTTCTGCCTGACAAGGAAAGTTATTTAGGGTGGACCTATTATTATCATTTCTCATTTAGTTTATTTGCTAGGCAGATGCACTAACACAGTCAATGCCGGGGGCACAATTCTTCCAGAAGTCAGCCTCTCAACTAGCAAATAAGTACCTTAGTGACTCGACACCCAGTCCTGCTGCCCTCCTGCAGTCTATCTGCATGATTTACATTACCCTCCAATACTGACTTGGAGAGTCAGACCTTATTATCCTGGAGATTTCAGAGGAGCGTGATATTTCTCAGATCCAAACTACAATATATTTTAAAGCTTCGTACTGTTTTAGCCCAAAGACATTCATTGCAGCCTGCCTAGGTGTGGCTAGTAAACTTCAAAATGCATGTTAGGCTGCTTTACTGAAAAGCAGTTTGCAACACTGTGTGAAGCAATACTGTTAGTGAACTTCTGGAATTTGCTGCCACAGGCAGCTGTGGAAGCAGACAGTATGAGCAGGTTTTAAAGGGATTAGAGAAGCTCATGGTCAACGGGTCTACCAAAGGAATGTACCCTCTAACATCTTTAATCCAATGATTATGGATGCTGGAGGAGTATGAGTGGAAAGGGCTGCAGAAGGTGGCTAGAGTCACATACTCCTGCTAAACAGCATCGCTTGGGAGCAGTCTGAGACATCCAGTCTGGATGAATGATTACTCCGATTCAAACTGTATTTCTTGTATCAGCTATTTATCTCTTAGCCTTTTATCTTTCCCCACCTTACAGTTCAAGTTATTTTCAAGCAAGACATTCAGATCTGGCTACGCTTAATAGGAGTAGTGTGCTCCTGCCAACATTACAGGGAGCCTTATGGTGAATGATCCCAGCATGGCTGCAAGTGGCTCAAAAATCAAAAATGCAATAGCATTAGTAACAGCAGCCCTGTCCACTTCATCCAGTTTCATGTCACTTCTGGGGTTTCTGATAGAGTTCAGGACACATACAGTACATGCAGAGACCTCATACAGCTGCTCTGATTTCACTCTCTGTCTGGTGAGTCAAAGTCCCTCTCAGAGGAGATCTCTCAAGGGCTGTTATTTCTCTGATATTTCCTGATTAGCATTTCCAGGAGCAATTTTGCTTTATAAAGAAGTCCAATGAATAGAGTTACTGATAAGCCTGGAACTTGCCTCCCATGTTTTCAAAGGCAACTGATGATTTTGAGCACCTCTGTTTGCAGCTGGCCAGTTTGGAATGCTTTAAATCCCACAGTTTTAGAGGTCAGAAGTCCCATAAAGGGGAAAAGTTTTCTTCTCTTTCAGACACCTCAAACTGTGCACTCCTCCCTCTGAAAGGAAAGGAAGCCAAAACCAACAGCCTCTAAGAGAAATCTAAAACTCAGATGCAGCATGAGAGGAATTAAAATGGTAATTATAGTTGCCAAGAGGGGAAAGATTTCAGCACATGCCTCCAGGTGAGCAGATATTTTAGTTCTGATGAAACACATGGCTTTATCTCAAGCACACCTTTGACATTTCTAGTGTATGTGTTTGGGTGGGGATGGGTGTAAAACAGCACAGTTCCTGTAAAAATGGAAGCAGACTTCAGAGCTCGATGGGAAACACATGGTGACACCAGATAAAAGAGACAGGCACAAAATAAAAAGAGCAAAAATTCTGCCAAAGGGGAAAATCACAACTCACATCCTCTGCTTTGGAGATGGCTCTGTTTGATTACAAGCGCACTGTGAATATGGCTGTTCTGATAAAAAAAAAAAAAAAANAAGCAGCTTTTGGGTACAACCAGCCTTGCAACACGCAGAGCCCTGCCTACAGGCTAATACCCAAACAGGCACCCTGATTCCTAAGCGCATATTCATTTGAACCACAGTGACAGCCTCATTTAGAAACAAATTAGGGGTTAACTAAGAAGTCCATGACGGAGGCAGAATCGAGTTTCCCTTTTCCCCTCACTGTCTGTTAGAATTAGAAAGTGTCTATGAGCAGTGTGTGTCAAGAATATGAACATGAGATGTCATTTCTCCTGCCTCTAATTGAAGCCAAGATAAATGAAGTGGAAAGGCAGCGTCCAATCCAATCAAAACATGAAAAAGGTATTTTGACATGTAAATTACAAACTTCCTGTGTATTTTGTCTCCCCAATTACACCCTCCCCTGTCATGTTTTTTTAAATTATATCTTAATCTCCCAGTCTCCTAATAATTATGTCATCATTCTTGGGCCTTGAACACTGTGTAATGGTATTTTATAGGATGTGCCATTCATTATTAACTAAACTCACTCTCTGTCCCCGGTGATGCTATTTCTCATGGTGTTCAAATATGCATTGTGTCAGTTCTCCCTTTGTAAATGTTAGGCCAGTTCCACTCACTGCTTCTTGATTAAATGGTATGGAGTAGGCGAGATACTTTCAGACAGTTTATTCTGCCCATCATTATTTTACAGAGATGCATGCTCCCTAGTATTTTTTTAATGGAATGGGTGAATGGTTTCAAATGTAACTTCCCAGCCAGTTTGGATCACTGAAAGAGCTTTGTGGCTTTCATGGTGTAATTGACTGTTTTCTCTCCACCTCTTGAAAGAGGAGACAGTATTGGCTCAAATTAAAATGCACAGTAAGGGATCGTAAGATCAATGCAGTATGTAACTATACCTACTTGAGAGTACTTCCATCAACTGTAACAGTCCTCACATCAGAATGACATCAAGGATAAAATCCATCACATCTGTATTTAGACATTGTGAATGCTACATCTAAGGTAGTCAGCACCACCAAAATAAGCGTTCCTAGAATGCTATTCATCTCATTCCTTTAAACATCTGTTTTGAGATGAGATTAGTCACATTTTAGAAATGCCTTTTTCTCTCAGAAGACCAGAATAGGAGTCCTCATGACTTGTTCAAGGTAGAGAAGACCACCAGAAGAGGAACCCCATGCCAAAGGAAAAGATACTGCCCCTGGTCTTAAGGATTATAGCAGATTGAGGCAACACATTAAAGGGAAAAAGGGAGAAGGGGAGTTTAGGTAAGTCTTCTAATACGTGACCTCATTAATGAAATAAGTTACAGGTTATTGTTGAACAGAACTCATAATAATTGTTTAGGTTTGTGAGCAGAGTCTATATGGAATATCACACAAAATATCAAAGATTCAAGAACAGTAGATGATTAGACCCAGTATCAGAGATTGCATAAGCATGCCGTATTTTTCTGTTCTAGTGATTATTAGACAAAAAAGGAGTAGCCTCTATGATGCAAAAGCAAATACTTAGTTAAGTTTCACTGGTTCAGCAATGTAACTTAACTCCTGATTTTGAGAGCAAAGAAAGAGCTCTCGAGAGGTGACTTGCACATAAACAGCTGGAAAAATTACGAAGAAAATGACTCACTTGACTGTATCTAACAGTGACGTTAAATAACTTCTGTCTACACATAGAGTTTTATGTTCTCAATCAAGCCTTCAGTGAGGCAGAGAAGTCTGTGAAATGCTTTCATCCCAGCCTTTCTGTTACTGAACACAGCATACATACAAGTCAGTCCTGTTTTTCAGCATCCACCTGCATGACAGGAATTTTGCCCTGGATTTGAACTGCTCCTCATCTTTGTCTAAGCTCTGCATAAGTGAATAATGATCCCAGTACTGAAGATACAGAAGTTTGGCTTTGGATACACCTGGGCTATCTGTATTTATTACTGCAGGCAGCGAGTGCAACAGAGGAGCTGTGCGAAACCCTCAGTGGCACTAGCTCAGAAGTGAAGGAAATGAAAACTATTGAGTTTCAGCACTCTCCCTCTTCGCAAGAAGAGCCGTATTTCTGGAAGAGCTCTGGTCCACAGCTGGGCAAAATGAAAACCAGAAGCCCTCCCTTCCTCAGTAAATGAGCTGCCAGAGCGGGGTCCCACCTCATTAGGCCTCGGAATTGCCTCTTCCCTGGGCCTCTCGACATGGACATCTTTTCTTCATGCCAGCAAGGACAATATTATGCAGCTCTACAAGGACTACCAGTCACTCCAGGCTTATTTATTCCTAGGGTATTCTGTCATTTTCCTCAGGCTTGTTGAATAATATTTGACCTGAGCTGAGAGTGCTGTTAACAGGACAATCTCCTCTCCTTTCACACCTGTTACAGGGGGTCTGTATTTCTTCCTCTCCCTCCTCTACAGTGTTCTTTTTCTTCCTCCTCATCTCTCTGCTGTAAAAGCCTACACTTCTGATCACCTGTCTCCAAAGCACTCACACAGTAACCTGTTCAACTAACCAGCAAGCTGGATTTAGGAGTTGCATACCTAAGCGCAGAGTCCACCTGCTGAGATCTCCCTGCTCTCAGCCCGCCCTGTGCAGACAAGCCCACAGACACAACGAGCCTCAGAAGGCCCTTCCTAACATCCATTCCCTGCTGGTAACTGGCTTTTTATCAATTCACAGCAGTTACTGCCCTGCTCACGCTCTGATTCCTCCTGGTTCCCCAGTGACCTGCAGGCCCTTCTGCACCATCGTGAAGCACCTTCTCCAGCCTTGGCCTCAAAGCTGGGCCTTCTCCTGCCCGGCATATCCAGAGGCTCACATGCCTTTCATGCAGTTCCTCAGGGAACTGCTCATCTGCCACAGGACTGGACACTCACCTCTACCTCATAAAAACATGATGAGATGGCTAAAACAATTCAATTCTCATCTGGAGGTTCCTCTACCTGAACAGGAAGCAAGATTTATTGCATCTCCTTCATCTGAGCTCCCACAAGTAGACCATCGTGCTTCGTGCCACACTGCAGTTTCAAAGTTCCAACAGCAGACAGGTTCACCAAGCTGTGTGAGTGTCAGCCCCATGTGTGCACACATGTATTTCTGTTTGGAAACGAATGGCGAGGTTCCTGCCATGCTGCATTTAATCTACTAGCACATGATGCTCTGTTTTCCTTTAGCTCAGCCTTCTACCACTAGATGTAAATGGGCAGTCAGTCATGGTAGAACCAGTCTCATCTGAATTAAAGCCACCTAAAAGCAGAGAGGCTTTTTCTTCAATTGCACCTTTCTTTCTGCACAGGGTTCATCTCTGCCCATCCAGGAAGGCTCACACAGACAGAAACCTCATCCTTCTCTTGGGGTTCTCCTTTAAGTATGACACATCTCCATCCAGATGAGGCTGTGGCTGGGGTAATATCTTCTCCAAGCACACAGCGATACCAATTCACACCCAGACAGAATAAGTTGGGCCAATTTTTCATGCTTTTGTTTTTCCCTTAGCATAGCTTTTAACAGATTTTTTTTTCTTTAACATAGAAGACAATTGATTCAGAAAATGATTAACCTGATATCAGAACATTTGTTCACATATATCCGCCAAACCTCCCACCTGTGTCTTTTGCCTTTAGATGAAAATACAAAGAGAAAGTTTCCTGCAATAGCGTTTCTTTTGGCACAGCCAGAATGAATTTGCAGCATGAGTTGCATCATTGCTATGTTAGTTACGCAGCCTGAGTGTCCCTGTAAAAGTACTGCACGTACCAGGCAATGACTTTTTTAGGCACTCTGGTATTCCAAAATGCCTCCATGTATCCTTCTGCCTTTCCACATGCTCTGAATGTATCTGCACATTAATCCATTTTGTCATGTGCAGCCTAAATTGCCTAATTCAGTCACAGTTTAGCAGACCTGTTTCTGAGCAATATTTGTGTATTGATAACAGGTACGCAGGCAGGATGCTGCTGAGGAAGGACATTCCCTGCCTCTCACTCTGGCTCTCCACAGCTCCCACAATCCCATCACATGTCTGGCAGCAAACCCTCAGCACAGCCCCTGCAAAGGCAGAACAAGCGAGAGGAGAGTACAAGGGATGAATTAGCAAAATAAATGCGATAAGAGCTTGCACAAAGCTTTCCTCACAGAGCTTCTTTCTGGGACATGTATATACGTACATATACACAGACTAACCTTAACCCCTAAACTAACTGAGGATGAAGAGCCATTTCTTGTTACATCCTTACTTAGCACAGTCTTGAGCAGAACCAGCCATGTTGCATAAATATGGTCACCTGTACAAGACAAAGAAATATCCCACTGTAAACCAGCCTATGGTGGCAGCCCTGGCTCCAATAGGACATCCCTGTGGGTGGAAGTCCAGGTTCTGCACAAAGAATCTTCTCCTCACTGGAGATCCACTGAGATCCCTCCATGTCCCTTTGGCCACAGCTTCCCCGATCCCAAGCACTATGGGAGGAGGCTCCACCTGCCCTGAAATTACAGGGCTCTGCCACACACACATTAAAAATTGCAGTTATAATACAATGGCAAATTTTCAACTCTCCACAGGAGTTGCGCCCGTGTGAACAGGTCACTCTCCCCTCAGCAGCAGCCAAGGGCACCAGCCTGGACCCCAGGCCCAAGACCCATGAAGCGCTGAGGCAATGGCGTTTTTTTGGCTTTTCTTTTTTGTGACATCTGAACGCAGATGACACCCCAGCTACAAATAAAAGGAGCTACAGCTCCTAACCCAGCTTTAAATTGCAAAAGCACATAAGTGTGCAATAACATGAGAGCTCACACCTCACACTTCTAATGATGGACCCTTTCCTCTTGTGGATACACTGTCAGCAGTTCTCTTCTATTACTCACTCATATATTTACATTCTAGCATTGATTTTAATTCATGGGTGCATTTATTAGAGTGGACTTTAAAATAGATAATGTTTCCAATATATTTTTAGCAGTAAGAATCTGAAAGAGGGAGAGCAGGAAAAAATACGCTGGTGAAGAAAAATAGCTTTGCTCCTCAATGAGCTACAGACCTGGTCAGAAAATGCTTTAAATCTGAATTTTTCATCAATTCTTTTCCCCCTCCCACAATTTCATAAAGAAAAGCTGTCATTTGTCAACCTTTACCAACTACATAAAGTAGGGTTTGGTTGAGAATCCACTCATAACCAAAAAGCCCTTTATCTTCCACATCACCCCTATGACACTGCTGTCACTGATAAGGACACAGATAGTGAAAACACTGGCTGCCACTCTTCCTGCAGATGCTTGTTTTCTTTTTTACTTTGGCTATCAAATCCTTGATTTTAATTCCAAAGCACAGAATTCAACGCATACAAATTCAATACTACATTGAAAAGTGGCATTTGCTCCTGCTGGGCCAGATCCTCTGCCGATATAAATCAATATAGATCTCTTTAGCCTGAGTGCATTTGCGATGTGAACCCGGCCCCTGGGATCTTTGAGCTCACATACAGGAAAAGTCTGCTTTTAATTAAAAATAAAATAAAAGGCTTTGCAAATGTGGGCTTATGAGACTGGATAAGGCCTCTCTGCAGCTTTATTCTGTTTTATGTGTATTTTCATGGCTGGAAATTGACATGCAGCCCACGGAACAGGTCCGTTCCACCAGAAGCACTTGGCGTGGCCAAACCAAGAGTGGGATGGCCACTGCCTCAGCCAAAGCATTCTCATGATGATTTCAGTTTTGGCACCATCCATCTCTTGAGAAACTTGTCCCAGTTTCACCAAACTCTTTGCTTTTGTGATAGGAAAGGAAACAGCGTTTAAAACTCGTTATTTTGATATGTACAAGCCAGAACTGAAATACAACTGTTTTGTTTGGCAATTTCCTTTAATTTTATGTTAAATGATTCAAACCATCCTTAAAAGCAAAGCATACATGGAACAAAACAGTTGTTTTGGAGAGAAATAAAACATGTATTTTGACACAAAAGAGTCTGCTCTTTCCTTTTCACTGTTTGATTTCCTAACTTTTTTTTTTATTTTGCTTCAAAAAAACATATTTATTTTAATTTTTTTGCACTGCCAGAGAACAAAAATAATCAATTATTCACGCTGCTGTAGATAAACCATGCATAAATCATGAATAAAAACATACATTAATTCTCTCCGCCATAAACCACCACTCGGTGAAAAGTAAAACATAACAGGAGTCTAAACTTATTCTTTGCCTCTCTTTGTCTTGTTTTTCACTTAGGATTCAAGTGTAACAGCTTGGATCTTGGGATAACTTTATAGCAGCCACACTCCTTCCATGTTGTTATACTACCATCTACTGATAAAAGGATGCTACTTCTCTGAATCTTATCTCCTGTCTTAGTCACCTTGGTGCAATAAGCAATATTTCAACTCAATCAGAGCTCAAAAATGAGCATTAACTGCTACTTCAAGCGTTATCACTTGAATGCTCTTTTCTGCAATATGAACATATTCACAGAGTAATCAGCTGCACTCCAGAACCCTTGTAGGAAATAAGTTATTGAGGGATTTCTATTTATTACTTCTTTTGTTTCTTTCAAGGGAAAAAAAAAGGTAAGGGATGAGAAATGATCATCAAAAGCCTTTTGCCTACTCAAAGGGAGGAGGGCAGGGATGGTCTTTTACTAAAGCAAGGAAACATTAAATAAGTTTAAATAAGCTTAAGGATGCGTTACATTTAAAAACAAAACAGTATCACATTTAGTCCTACAATAATGTTAATTGTTCCCAATTATTAGCAGCAGGAAGCAGTAGCTTGGCTTTTTGCAGTGTTCCCACACCCTCTGGGGGGTTCTCAGCACTTCCAGAAAGCTGTCCCTGGTCAGCATCCGGGAAAAAACCTCAGCTGGGACTACTATCCTGTCTGAGTAAACAGCAGAGAATAAAGAGGAAAGCTGAGGACTCTCTGCAAGGTCTGTGGATGAAACAATTTTAAGTGCCAGTTAATTACGTATCCTCTGCCTTTCTCAGATATACCCAAAGTAGAAAGAGTGGCAGACATCCTTTACTCTAATCAGTGTGCTACAGTGATTTGGGGCTAATTAGATGTTAGTAATTAAGAAAAGACTGCTCTGATGGATGTTTTTACAGGTTGCATTGTTGATTCAAGAAAAGACCATTCACCTTTAAGTATTGTCAGTCACACTACTTTAGCTGGGAAGAATTAAATGTCAATTTTATCTTGCTTCATCACTGCTCTTTAATCAATGTCGATGCATCACTTCTCCCTATCATTCCTTCATCAAACACTGACCTGGAAATCTGACACTGAGCTTTCCAACACCAGCTCAGCTAATTAAGAACTTTGTTATTCCACCTTCCATCTTTTAAAGAAAAGTAAGAAAAGTGCCAAAGAGACTCTTGCTTTCATGTGGAAAAGCATCGGCAGGGGGTTAATAATAATTATTAAAATGACTGACAGCTCAGGCTATGCTGTGATTTGGCCCAGCCCAGTAGTCATGGAAATGCTAAGAAAATCCAAGCCTTGAATTTTTATAGCGAATAAATGGGATTTTCGAAAAGAAAACAGCTTCCCACCCTCAGACTACAGGAACGTTCCAAGATTGCCTTGTAACCTGGAAAGGTGCTGATATTTACCTTTGCATCTAACCCTTTCAGCAAGGCCACCACATCCTCATTACGTCACCAGGTGGTAATGGGCAGCAGAAGGAGCGCTCAGAGCCTTTCTGAAGCAGACAATGACAGACAGCGTAGGCCACCACCAAGGAACTAAAAGCAGGGCTGAGCTGTATTCTGACAGGTTCACTGGATTTTCCTGCACAAGCACAAGAGACTTTGATGCTTGTACCACACAAATTCTGGGAGTCCTACACACAGATTACAATCCCAGTATTCGAGAGACCGCAAAGAACAGCAGCCCCAATCCCAAAGATCTCAGCTTGCACGCAGTAACTAGAAACACCTCTTGGAGGCAACCTGCATGTGGCAGCACGTGAACCAGAAAAAAAGTAAAAGCAATGAAGAACAGGACCGTGTCACTGCTCCTCTGTCTTCAGCAGGCTTTTAGTAGGAAAGCATGAGAGGAAGCATGGTTTAAATATCACAAACACAGATGCTTATGAAGATATTCACTACCTTTCTTCAAGTCCACAGGGAACTCATAAGGCCAGATACCGCAAAAGTGTTTGCTGGAAAACTTCGCTGGTACAGAATCAATTAGCGGTGGCCTGTCAGAAGTGGGCATAGATTTGTCAATACTGAGTAAGAGTGATAAGCAGGATGGATATGGGCTGTGAAGGCTCTTCAATAAAGAGACAGTCAGGACTAGCAATGAGGACTCAGGAGGCAGAAGTAGGTCAGAGTTTCTTGGATGCGGAATCCAGCAAAACCGGGCAAGAAATTTTTCTCTCCTGTGTGGCTGGAAGAGAACTACTAGGTGCACTTTCTGAACATAAGCAGGAGGAACAACTGAGGCATGTATCTGGCTGATGTCAGCATTTCTGTACTCAACAGCAAACATTATCAGGAGGCTCAGATTTGGTTGGTCTAACTGCTCAGAGGTGGGGACACAAAGACACATGCACAAGCATTCCTTTCGGAATGTCACCCATAAAATCTGCGGATTTAACAACTTCAAGCAGACTCTGAAAGTCTTCACAGGATTACTCATTTGAGAAAGTAATTTTTGTTTGCATGAAAATGAAGTGTATTTTAAGGGCCAGTTTTCTAGTGAAAGAAGGAAGAAACACACAAATTGCACTCTTTATGTCCTTTTTCAAGGTCAGCATTTTCTTTGACTTTTTTTTAAAGGGAAAAAAATTGCTGTTGAAGAAACCATGCCATGTGGAGTGCTCATCATCCATCTCAAAGGCCTCTCAGAGCTCCAAAGCAGGTTTGTGCAGCAGCTCCATCCTGACCCAGCCCTACGTCTCTGCTTCAAGCAGGGCTCCAGGCAATTCTAGCTCCGGAGGCCCTCAGTTCTCAAAACCAATTCCTAACCCACAGCAGGGCATGGTGGGCCCCCCTCTCAGCTCTATTAAAAACCCATCAAATTACAATACACCTTCAGGGCAGCTCGGATTCCGCAAGTTTTGAACCTTTTAATTTTTTCAGTCCATGAAGGGGACATCTCATGGATAAAACGCTGAATGGATAAACTGAGAATGTAAGTTCAAGTCTTTGCGCTGCCACAAGCACCTTCTGAGACTGCTGGTAAACTGCTTAATCTCTCAATACTTCAGTCTCTCATCTGGAAAATGAGGGTTCCTTAACTTATAGATTTTGTGAAGATCAATTCCTTAGTATCCGTGAAAAGCTGCATTAGAGTATCTACAAAGGGACCTTGGTAATGCTATTTGTGTCTTCAGTACCACCTTATGGATTGCATTTTTCCTGGAGCACAGTGACCTTGATTCGGCAAACTGTGTAAGCATATACTTAAAGTTTAGCTGATTTTTAAATGGCTTACAGAATCAGGGCCAATACATCCATCACAGATACATCCAAACACACAGCTGACAAAATAAATATCTTCTTAGCGTTCATATTATCATCCAGTGTTTTGGGGCCATCTCATAAAGGCGCTTATGTGCAACAATGCCTAAGCAAAATGGGTTGATTTAAGAGGGCTGAGGGAACACTTAGCTGAGAATTTCCTGGCTTCAGTTAGTTGTAGTCAGAGCGTTAAGATTATATTTCAGTGTCACTATATTGCTTTTATTTGCTTTATTAAATTTGCTTTAACTTGCATTGACATTTTCTTTCCCTTGTTACTCAATCTCTCAGCTGTAAAGATTCCATTTGCTGAATTGTTTTGCCATTTGGATCAAAAAAAAAAAAAAAGTTAATGCAATAGGAATTCCTAGGGTCTTTTTCACCAAGAAGTAAAATCAAGCCCCAGATGCTGCTGCTGGACTTCCAATCTCAGCCTGGACAGACTAGTCAGGAGATTTGATCAAAGGTGGCTGCACACAACTTGATCCATCAGGAGACCAGGCAGTTTCTGCAGCTGGGCACCACTGGCTGCCACTAAAGTTGTTTTTAAATTCGCCATTCCCACCTTGAAGATGGAGCTGTATTAGTGCTAGCAATCACACTGGTGGTTCCTGTTTACAACTACGGACAAGATCACACAGCACCAAGTTTCCTAAAGATTACTATGTTTTCAACACATGAACACTGTACCTGTAAGTATTTCTTGTTGGCTAAGTGGTACTGTGGTGGGATTTACTAACTGGAAGCTGATATGGAAAAGTCAGTGCATATTTAGTGATGTACTGGTGTACAGCAGTACATCTCTGCATTATACAGCTGTCAGAATTTGGTTCTGGAAAAAAAACACATTCTTTTCAGTTTTTCAAAGACAAACGCAGATAAAGTTTCAGATTTGTTTGTAAATAAATGGCCAAAGAGAGGGAAAACATCCAGATCAAACAGAACTTTACGTAACGCATACAATCATTCTAAAGTACTTAGACTTTGTGTAAGTTAGATTGGCACACAGACAAAAACATGCCTCTGAGACATCACAAGAGGCTTTGCAGAGTTCCAGGAATTCATCCTGTAACATCGGAGGGGGCATAAGACACAGCTGTAGCGAGGAGTACTGTACTTTCTATCAGGGCTCTTTTCCATGCAGGACAAATCTGGGGTACGGTCCCCAGCTCCAGGACTGGGCACAGAAGGGATCTATCATGGGGCAGAGAGGAGCCAGAGTACATGCACAAGAAATGCTGCACTACCACTGAGATATACCCTCTCAACAGGGAGAAGATCCCAAATGGTCCTTATTTTACATCAGAGCCTTCCCATACATGTGAATAACAAAATGCTGATGCAAGCAAAAATGTTCTCAGTAAAATGATCAACATCTCTCTCTTTTCTTTGCACGCAGAGGCTGCTGAAGTCCCACAGAGCTGGTGATCTCCTGCACTATCGATACCAAAGTGTAATCCAGAGACATAAGGGGTGACCAAGGAACAAGCCAGTGCTTTCAGGTCTTTGCAGATATTGAGCAACTTGGACCTGTAGCTTTGTTCCCAACGAGCAGAGCTTACAAGACTTACTTTGCTAGCTGCACCATTCAGATGTTCCTCAGTTCAGCCCAGTCCCCAAGCGATAAACCTCACAGTAATCAGCGAGTGGAAAGGGATATAATTAAAACCTGGACAGGATTTCTAATGACTGCTACAGAACCAAAGCCATGAGCAGGCTCATGTGCTGTGGCACATCAGTTTTGTGAGTATAAAGAGCTCCATCAGCCTACTTGTCTTTAGCCCATAGTGGAAACATTTGATATGCTTTAGGCACAGTGTTTCACTGTCACATTTGCCTTGGATCGTGCCCAGATGAGCAAACCACAGTGCCAGGCTCTGCTCTTTGCTCTGGGACTGCTTGTGCTTCTGTCAGGGACATTAAAGTCCTGACATCAGCGTAAGGAAGCCACATGAACAGGTCAAACATCAAGTTATCCTTCTAAAAGAAATCACTGCAGGTGCCTTTCATTCACCTTTTGCTTTCTGAACCTTTCGGTCACGTGCTTTATGTCTCGCAGCTCTTTTTCAGCTCTAGAAACCACTGCTTTTCAAAACCAAAGCCACAACTCTAGTTCCTTCTCTTCCTTCCAGCAGCTACAGCTTTAGTAGAAAGACCAAATATTGCAGTGAAATTCCTAGGGCTGGCAGTGTCTTTTCTCTGACCTGAGGCTGTGACCAGCTGCCTACGTGGGATCTGTACAGCACCTGCACAGGCAGAACCAACAATTCCTTCTGCTGCTGAAGGCATTTGGGCCTGCACCACCTTAAGGACAAAGTTTTCTTTTGCAACCCCTGTAAAAGTGCAGTTTGTTTATAACATGCTTTTTGCTAGGAGGGCCTGCCTAGATGCTGGTCTCTTTGTGCCATGGTCTAAAGCGCTGAAGACATAAGCACCTTTGGAAAAGGATTCATGCCATGATACATAGCAATAAATACCCACAAATGCTGCAGGAGATCAAATTTATTAGGAGGGAAAAACTGCCAACATGCCTGTGAGGCTTCTCCAGCATTTCCCCAGCACGGGGCCATTCCCAGCAGCCTTTTCACCAAGCTCTGCCCCAGGCAGCACTGGGAGGATGGCAGCCAAAGGCTGGAGTTGGCTTAAATGCCTGGAGGGTGCAGTGGTTCCCCTGCTGTCAGCTTCGTTACAAGGTCAGAAACACACCCCCACTCACTGATGAACTGAGCCCAGAAACTTCTGCACAGGGCTCTTCGGACCTCACAGCCAGGTGTTTTCCAGCCCATATTGGAGTTCAGCTTTTTTTTTTTTTTTTTTCCGTTTTCCTCCATTAAGAGCAGCAACAGCTCAAGCAGCCTGAGCAGAGAGATCCACCTCTTCTCTCCACACTTTGTGCAGCACCCTAAAAGGTGACAACCTGGTTTGAGTCCTTGTTTGCAGCCTGTCCTGCAGGGCTGACAGTGAATTTGGGCATGGGGATGCCTCTAGCCACCAGAGAAGTTGCAGTGCCGACCTACCCAGAGCACCCCAGCACTGTGCTGCAGACATTTGGCCAGACCAAGTCTCCAGCCTGCCGTTTGGTCTACACGCTGCAAGTACAACACGCCACTTTTTCTACACTAATAAACCTGTAAGGGCAGGAAAGGCTGCAGGAAAAATGAGAACTACCAGAGCAGAACAGCCCCTGAGTTTTTGTTTATTGCAGACTAATTAAAACAAAAAGTATACCATAGCTCAGCCTGTAATAACAGGTAACCAGATGTGTCATTTCTTGACCATTCCATATAGCAGCATGTATATAAAGGTTATAACTTTATTTTTCAAAGGAGTGTGCCAAAAACCAAAGGGTTTCCCTGTGCTTTTATAACAAACTTAGCACTTGAAGGAACTTTAGCTACCAAAGCTAAAGCAAGAGATCGCTAAACTTCATGCACACACACAGTCCCTCAAACCCAGGAATGAAAATTTCAGCATATGACAACGTTGCACAGTATAGCATAAGACACAATTACTTTTAACAGGTAATATCTCCTTCAAAGACCATTTTTCTTCTTGATTTGTATAAAATGTTCTGAATAAGGAAAATGATGTCAAAACACTAGTGGGATATTCTTATTTTTTTGTGTATGGTTGACTCAGTCCCACCCAAGGCACAAACAAAACCTCAATGTTTACAGCAATAATAAATTATCACGGTGTGAGCAATGTACCTGGTTGTTGAAAGGACCAGAAACAAAAGGACAGCACTAAAAAAAGGCCTGGGCCCAAATCCAATAAAGCCTGCAGACTTCTAAGACCCCATGGATATCACTGTTCATTACACACTTCTAGATGAAGGGACGTTGATTACGTCTGAAACAACCAAAGATCCACACATTATTAGCTTCATCCCACTGTCAATCACTTTCCAATCCATCCGACTGATATTTCCTACACCAATCTTCAATATCTCTTCTGTGGATTGAATTTTCAAGTGTCCGGCACCGACTGAACTCTCTCCCCGTTAAAGCCATCCTGGGCATCAACAAGAGCCACACTGAAAACTCTTGGGACTGTTGGGGGCTCATCTGCAGGGCTGCTGCTGGCCCCAGAAAGCAGCACAGCCATCTGGGCAGGTACAGGAGCAAGGCTGTGGGCAACTGAACGACTCCAGCACTCAAAATGTGAGGATTTGTGGTCCAGTGCAGTGTGGGCACATGCCAAGAGATCCCTGTGGATAACTCTGTTTTGGCTTAGTGGTTTATTCTAGCAAAGCAAATAGACCAAACACATATATAGGCTCGGCTTAGAAATAGATAAAAAAGCCCACAGTGGTGCCTTGCACACAACAACTGTTCTGACTGTTGTGCCCTGGCCAGAATCTCCTGTAGATTGAAATACAGGCTTTTCTTTCTGAACCACAATTAACGTTTTTGTAATATTGCCTCAGAGTTCGCCCAGGCCATCAGATGGATCTGACTAACAGGAGGAGATGCTTTTAACCTGTGGGCTGCCAGACAGCTGGGTACCTCCTTGGCCACATATATCTGCCTGTCAGGGTGAGAGAAAGGCAGCAGATTCAGGGTTAAGCACTATTCCTGTCATGATTGCCCTGAACTTGCCCAGTTAAATTGCAACAGCATGGGTCTCCATAATTATCTAATTGTTAGTGTTGTGCCTTTACGTAATTTATGATGTAGCATTAAAGCCTGACCTCTGGTTTGAGATGAAGTGCAGTACTGCTGACATCCAAGCTCAAATTAGTAGGTAAGTAAGCACCCAATTAACGATTATGCCACTGAGCTTTCATTTCAATCTGACCACACTGCTACACTAATCAGTTTTCTAAGCCTTTCACCTTCCCCATAACTAATAAGCATTTCTCCTGCTTTTTATGTCTGCAAAAGCCTTGTTATCCTCATAAAAAGCACTCCAAGATTGCTGCTTCCAGTAATTCCTGCATTAAGCCACTGGCCCAGTGGCACATTACCAGCTCTCTAGCCACCTGATCAGTAAAGCCCAAGGCACACAGCACAGGCAACCTGCCACTCTACAGCAGGGAAGAGCAGGGACAAAACCCTCACAGCGCAGTGGAGTTGCTTTGGGCTCAAACTGATGCACTTCAGATCAGAATTCGGTCCTGCCAGGGATCGCAGTTTCATGGGTGTTTGAGGGCATAGGACACAGAGACTGAACGTCACACCGTATTTAGCAGATGACTAAATTCTGCCATATTAGCAGAACAGTGACAAGTGCTGGAACATCAAAGATCTGGAGTTTTAATCTGAGATTCATTAATCACCTTTCATTTGTCATGAGCTAGGAGCATGCATGGAAAGGCTTTGCCATGTGTAGACACTGTATCACAGCCTGCCTCACTGACGGGAATGTTAAGCTCCCTGAAAATGAGTGTTGCAGAGCTGAAGAGCTGCTCCTCCTGGAATGAGATTCCTCACACTGCATAGGCATGATGGTACAGGTCAGTGCTGGAACACAAGCCTCCATGGGGAAAAGAAAAGTCCACTTCACTGCAATTCCATCCACTCCATCCTCTCAGCTTGCAGTTTTCCAGAGTTTCTCTAAACTCTACAGGTTCTTCCATCTTCACAGAACTTGCAGCTTTTTTCTTAGCAAACATCTTCTTCAATCTAATTGCAACAATGTGAGAAACAGCTCTGAAAAATAGGTGGCTTTTCAAAGGAAGAAAGCTTCAGTCGAGCACTGCCACTGGGCCAGACAAGCACTGCAAAGCTGTGATTAAAATGTAAAAGTGTGCACCAAAACACAATTCCAGTGGAAGGAACCAGCATGTTTTGGATGGAGTCATGTGCAGTTAAAAGAACCAAGCATAAACAGGTGCAGTAAGGAGTGTCAGGAGAAGGGAAAAAAATAATAATACGTAATTAGTGTCAGGCTTAAGATCTGAACAACACATCAGGGAATGCAATATAAAAATAATCTTACCCACAAAAAAAAAATAATTGTAGGAAAAGCTGCACATTATAGGAAATTAGTTGTGAGAAATGTTTAGAAAAGCTGACAGAGTCATATAGCTATAGAGACTAATTTCCTGTTCCACTGTGGAGACAGCCCTGATCAGCTGGACTTAATATAGCCTTCTCCATGGCAGCTGGGTCAAATAGTGGCCTAAGCACTAGAAAATTGCCTGCCATGTGGATGAGTTTAGTGCACAATAAGCTGTGTGGTAAGTAAACATGTTTAGCATGCTCAAAAATAGATAGCACACTCAAGAGTTCTATGACACATCGAGACAGACGCAGCCAGAGTTGCTGCAAATTGGCTGACTCAGGGTAACTCATTCATCTGACCCAGTTTTAGGGCCCCACAAGCAATTTGCTACAGGACAACAAAATGTTCTAATAAGAGCCACGCGTGCAAGGAACAAAATGCCATCACTTCCTCGTAACTCCACACATGTATGGCAAGGCTTTTGAAAAAGCAGCACCAATTTAGAAGGCATCACTACAAACTCTCCTTGGCTGATAACACCCTGAAGCCACGCCACTGTTTCCAATGGCTTTTAAAAGCTGCTGCCTTTTTCTGGGTCTCACTCACATGCAATATGGTCCTGACTCTCCAACCCCTTTCCTGTTAGCGGCTGTATCCGCTAACTTACGCTATCGCCCATGTGTTTTTTCAGTGGCACTAATGAGTACCCCGGTGGATTAGGAACTGGACTGCCCAGTCATCTCTTACAAATTACCACGGATTTAAAGAAAAAAGAAAAAAAAAGGAAAAAAATACTATTAAGGAGTCTGTAAGGACATCAGCCTGGGTTTTACAGCCACCCTTGCCCTGGCTGAGTCAACAAGAAAGCACTCTACCTGACTAATTGGGAGTCACTCTGCCTTCTGACATCCGTGCCTTCAGCTGTTATTCTGAGCTGCTCAGAGGAGACTTGGGGAATGTTTTAAATTATTGATGAAGAAGGAAACCTATCTCTGAAATGCCTTTGGCAAACTCTTAATATTCTGGGATTTGGCATCGCAAAAGACAATGCCTCTCTCTCACTCCTGCTGTTGATGTCTCTCCCCATTTACTCGCACTATAAAATTACAGATTCTGATTAAGTCCATGCAATATGAAGAGGCAAATGAAAAGTGCATTGTTTATAGCTCTGAAAGCTTCTAGGTAATCCATCTTTGGCACCAGAGCCTGCAAATCCCTCCATTTGCAGAATTTTCACTGATGACAGGAGTCCTTGGAGAAGCCAACCCAAAGCAGTCAGTTGTCATAAACATATTGGATAATTATCTTAATTATTTTTAATAGCACCAGTAAGCAAGCCAGCTCTGAATGCATGGGTCCTGCCCTGGACAGCTCACATTTTAATCAGATGTGAACACGGTGTCCAAAATGGAGAGAGGGGATGACATATGGGCTGCCAGGTGAGTTTATTAATATTTTAGAAAAGGGTTCATCAGTAATGGAGTATTAGTGTTTTCAGACCCTTTGACATGAGAATGTTCAACCTGACCAAGCATCACATGACAGACAGATTTTTTTCCTGTATATTTAAAGGCAATACATTCAAACATGACAAAGCCCTACAGAAATCTTCTAATTATTTTCTCTCAACTCACATGGTTTCAGATTAACACAGCTTGAGCCAAAGCAGTTAACTGTATCTTCAAAGCTAGCAAAGCTGAGTGAAATCTCTTTTGGTGCCTTGAGAGAGTTTAGGACAAAGATCCCAAATCCAGACGGGTTAAAAGACTTTTCTCTTTTTCATTTCACTTTGGCAGCTCAGGAGAGCATTCCTCGCGACTGACATTGAGGTTGACACATAGGTATTAATTACAGCATCCTGTTAAAAAAAGCACCAGCTGCACTTGCTGTTATCAATAAGTTAAGAAAGCAGCTTGCAAGTACTAATGGACAATGTTTCACCACCACCTTTGAGGAAGGGAGAAGCTCAAGATGAGAACAAGAACCTGTCTGCAGGCAGATGGCAACGTGTGGGTTTGCCAGGAATGGGACCGACCTCTCTCGAGTCCCACACCCACACTCCTGTTGCCAGACATGGCTTTTGTCATTCAATCAAGTTCCTTCAGGTATTGTATGTAAACAGAGTCTCCCAAAATCTGCCCAAATATGTCATTGGCACTGTGCATGTAAGTATATCCACATATACATATGTGCACACATACAGAGTCTGCCTTTCTTCATAAAAAGGCTTCTACCCAGCTAAGGGCATCTGACCACACTGAGAGCAGCGAAAGAGGTTGAATGTCTTTAACCTATGGATTTTGCAAGTGCTGACTGCCAAAATGTGTTTTTTCAGCTGGTTGGTGTACCAGTCATTCGTTAATCAACCATCTTTTATTATCCATTAGTGTACATTAAGCTAAAAAAAAATGGATTTGGAGCAGGGATCCCATTCTTCTTGTTTTATCTAATTTTCTGTTTCCAGAGGAAGTTTATATTTTTTCATTTGAAAGGGATAGAATTACTGCAAGAGTCTCTCTGTACAGTCAGATCTAGCTTTCTTTCCCTCCTCAACAGCTGGGTTATTATTAGAACTGGCAGAATAATTCAGAATGAATAATTTGACACCTCTTTTTCTGCACATATATCACAAGTTGCCCACATTTATTTGTTACTCCAAATTATTAGCCGCAGACTTTCTGCCAATAATTCCCAAAGGGGTATTACTGATACAATATCTTCCTTGTCCCCCCCATCAGGAAATCCTTTCATTAATTAAAGTCAGAGTGGGAAGCATTAATTACCCCTTATTTAAAGGTAATAACTCATCATCTATAATCATTCCTCAGAGATAGATGCAAGTGTGATGACCCACACTACTGCAGAGTTTGATTTCAGCTTTGGATGCAGATGAAAATTCACTGAGAACATGATGAAGAGCAGTTCCAGATTCTAGGTTGTGTCCTTGCAAAAACAAGATTCTGGACTACTGACTTTTCAAGACCGCCTGCATCCATAAGAGATCACTCCTCTCTTGCCTAAAAGACTCAGGAGCCATCAGAGTCTTTAAGCCACTGTGATCGTTGCACTGTGTAAGCTCTATTTTGAAAGGTTAAGTGGGACTTAAGCAGTGAATAGACCTTGTTTTGGTGCCCAGAACAGAGGTGAATGTCGACCTTTGTGCATTTGGTAGCATGTTGCGCATGCTCCTTTTTGTGGCCAGTTAGTTTTCAGTTGTAATGATGTGGGTCAGACAGAGCTCCAGGGTCACATCTCTGCTAAGCCCCTAGGTAAATCAACACACAACAAGAAAAGACAGCCCATGACACATCCATGGGGCCTCCAACCTTGTTTCTCCTCAGCAGAAAGACAAACATACATTTCTCCTTTCTCTAAAGGATTGAGCTCACTCCAGCACCACCATGATTAGCTGTCCATTGAAAAAGAACCAGCTGAGATCATTTCTACCTAAAGGAAGTGCATTGCAATTGAAAGCTTGGTACCTACCAATGCCAGTAGGTACGTACTGGCATTAATATGTTGAAACCACTCACATAACACCCCAGCAAGCTTCTAAATCAAAGACAAATATCAAATGTAAAAGAAATGTTGGGCTCAAACCCAAGTCAGCTATGGCATACAGGCACAAACACAACAACCAAATGCCCAGACTGGAGACTTGGAAAGCACAGGAGCTCACATAACCCACTGAGACCTGCCTGTCCCCAGCTGGATGAAGGCTCTTAGTTATTTTAAGTTCAACAGGTGAGTTTAAACAACCTGTTTAACATAAAACATAAGGCTAAAAGCCACAAGTAAGCTAAACATATTGCCATTCTGGCACCTTATGCTGAATAATTCATTTGTAAGGTACTGCAGAAAAGAAACATATGTTTTTGGTCCACAGTGACTTCTTAAGCAGAACATTTAAGAACCAACCTCAAATGTGTATGTCCAGCATTAGCCTTCTTGTGAAAAGTCACAAGGCAGCATTGTAACTGCAGCTTACCTCCATCTTCACCATTTCAGTGGTAAAATAAATTTCCTTATTTGATTTTTCATGAAACAGATGAGAAACACTTACAAAATCACATCTAAGAGAAACGTTAGGTCGCTGTCCCTGCTCCAGCACAACTATACCCACAAGGTCTTAGCTCCCTTTTAACACACCAACTGCAGATGCAAGTTTGATGTATTAGTAGATTAAAGCCTTCAGGACTGAAGTCTCTCTTCCCAAAGTGGGCACCAGTTGTGGTCCAAACTGTCTGCAGAGGACTTGTCATACTACAGCCATCAGTGCATCAATTCTCTCCTTCGTTGTTCAGAGTACTGCCTCTGACTGAGCACCATATGCATGTCTGATAGCTGCCATTAAAAATCATCACTGCACACACCAGTACCTCAGATACAGTCAGTGGAAAATAAACTCAGAATCCCAGCATGGTAACTGCTGGCAAATGAAGACTTGTAGCGTTATACTCAGCCAAAGTACACAGCTACTTTACTCTTGGCTAATGCTGCATCCTTTCTGAGACACCTAAACCTATGTGCAAAGTGACAGCATTGCTGCAGTTACATCCTTAATCACAGCAGTGGTTAAAAGCCAAAAGTAAGCTAAACATATTGGCATTCTGGCACCTTATGCTGAATAATTCGTACATAAAGTGCTGCAGAAAAGAAACATATGTTCTTGGTCCATAGTGACTTTACTGTAAAATATTTAAGAATTAGCCTTGAATGCATACATTCAAAAGTATACCCACTGATGTGGTGTCAGGAAGTCTATCTGCACCTGCATATAATCATTCTGTGTGCTGGTACAGTATGTATGTACAGTAAAAATCCATATAGGAAACATTTTTTTCAGGTTATTCAGGCATTCTGAACACTTCTATCCAGCAAATCCAAACGATAGCCTACACTGTTTCTCATGCACATTGCATGGAGCAACACACAAAGCTGTTCTTCCTCTTCAAAAACACAGCAGTAAGGATGTCAAAATGTACAGCTCCTTTACAGCATCCAAAGTAACTTGTGTTGCTTTACATTTCAATTTAAGGCCTTGGATCCAGTCTCATCACATAACAGAGCTCATAACCAGGCCCAGTATATCTGGAAACCCACCCAGACACATGCACACAGAAAAAAACCTTTTGGCATATCTATGAAGAATAGGCCTTCCAAAAAAACATCCAGTATACAGATGAGCCCTCAAATTAGTAGAGAAAGCATGACGACTTCAGCAGAGGTGGCTGATGAAGAGACACACACATATACACCTCTGCCACCAATCGTGCTGCTAGGGCATTCATCAAATTAAGTACCAAGAGGAACAACACCTCTGATATCTCTTCATTTGGGGCTCCAGTAAATGAGGCACTAGATTAGGCCTGACAGAGGCCTAATGCAGCTTGAGCTTTTCCTGGTGTAATTAATTGGAACTTCGCCAACTTGACAAATTGGAATGATGAATCTATCTTGTATGAATAGAAAAAAAAATGCATAATCAGTCAAAGATTTAGTTAAGACAGCTTCTCTCTGACTCCCTGCCATAGCCAAATCCATTAAGGCGAGGAAACATCACTTTAAGAAAAGGCACTGCTCTCCGTATGTTCAATTTATAACTTTTTGTTCTCGAATTTAATGGAGCAGTCAACCTGGACAGATTTGACTTTGGAGGGGTGAAGAAGGGGGAGGTGGGAAAGGTTGTTTTATTTTTAGCATTCTAATCTTCCACACGCCTGGGTAGTCTGGGAAAGAAAATAGTCACTTCAGTTTGAATGTGCTTTCGTGGGTTTGTAATTTAAATCTTTGGGGTTGCGTGAGGGAATCTAATAAGAGCACCCTGTGTGCTTTGCCACCAAGATGATTCAGTGATAAAACTTGCTTGTCAAGCTTTTCCCCTACTAACTTGTTTAATTGCTGGTAACGTTTAGGCTGCGCAGGATGTGATAGATTGACTGCTCTGCCAGCACTGCTTTTTCCTCCCTAATTACCACCTAGCTGTAAAGGCCCTTTCCTGCCACACTTAATGGAAAGGCAGAGGAAAACGGGTTTCTTACTTTTAAAATATATTTGTTTCATTAGCAGTTATTTTCCACAGATTTAATTTAAACCATGTGCTTCCCTCCCTCCATCTCCCTTGTTCAGCCATAAGATCTGAATTTTGAAAAATCAATTAAGCGGCTAATATCCCTATTTGTACTGAATGTTTAGAGAAACTTCACATTTCCTCTTCGAGGCCATGAGTTGCAAAATAAGTTATTTACACACTGCGGAAGAAACGCTTATTGGTTAAGTGAGAGCTGACAATGATGGTTTTCATTTCAAACAATCCAGGATTCCTCGTTGGCTCACACATGCTGGAGTGCTAGGCAAATGTTTAACTGACATAATGCAAATGATTGGCCATAGATTTATTTGACAAACAGTGGAGCAGACAGCCCTATACTGCACTCACTTGTACCCCGCACAACCCCGCTGGAGCCAGGAGGATTTTGCTGGCATAGATATGAGCAGAGTTAGACCCAAACACTGCAGTTCACACTGAGCCACTCACTCCTGGCCACTAGCCAGCCCAACAGCCACATTTAAATAAGCCACCTGCTGAGTAGGGAGTTTAAAGAGCTAAGTGCTCGGGAGAGCTTTAGCTGAAAAGTATGTTGAACTTACGCAATAAGGCGTGAAGTGAAAGGATTTCAGGGACGGGGAGTACAGGAGGCCATACTGTGGCCCTGACCTCTGGTTCTAGGGCGTGCACAGAACAGCGTTCAGGATCCTCTCCTTCCTTGCCTGTGCTACCTAAAACACACAGGGCAGCAGCTCTGTCCAGAGTCCACCATTAAATACATGTCCCAAGAAGTGAATTGTACACCGCAGCCACTCAAATTTCTTTTTGTTGATACATTTAATAATGCTATAGAACAGGAGTGTTTACGCAGAACACATTACTTCCCTCTGTTTAAATATTGTTATGATGTCATTACTCTGAAGGACTGGGTTGGCAGTGGGAAGGGCAGAAAGCCTTTCCCAGTGTGATCCCTGACTTCCCAAGCACTACCTTGCTTCAGGCCTCGTCTCAGGCACCTCATGATCCTTTTCCATTCTCTCCTCAGCCTCCTTGCTGACATTAACCAAGCTGTCTGTAAGCACCTAGATGCTGAAATGAGACTGCACTCTTTCCGCTGCTGCTGATGTGCGAAAAAATAACAACTTTCTGTTATTACCAAACCGGTGACAACAATTTCCCCAAAGAGAGAGACTGAAAGTGACAGCAAGACGAGCAGTTCTGCCGCGCCAGTCTGTAACAACAGCAGATTGTACGTGCGTTATTTGGCTCTTTCTAAGCCCCAAATTGCTCAAATCCAATCTACCCAAGTGAAAGCACTGGGTGAGAGGCTCACACAGTGATGGCCTGGCAGCCCCTCCAGCAGCCAGGCTCCCCAGCCAGACTGCTCTTCCCCTGAGCTTTGGAAGAGCACACCTGATGAATCTCCTAGGTGGACGTGATGCAAGCGCACAGCCCCCTCTCCCCTCATTTATACTATTACTGCTTAACTTTCCATCTTCTCAGTCTTTGTTCAAAATATGCCCCTCTACCAGCGGAAACTGCCAGTTTATTTTTTACTTCTTTACCCTCAAACTGTCACACAAATGCCTTCTGACTTGGTGGTGACACGGAGGTTGCAATGTCAAGTTCAGCAGCTGACTCACAGGCCATTACTCACACTACTGCCATTCTCCTTTTAACCTCCCCAGCCTGTGTTTAAAACTGAATATCCCCTTAGCTATCTTGCTAGGAAACACTTTAAATACTTAAAGCAAATAAAAAACATTATTTTTGGTGCAGAGGAGCTCTTATTTAGATACAGGAGAAAATGACAAGTAAATAATTTTAGTGGTAAATGCCTTAAACCTTCACTCATTATAGTATCATCTCATGGCACTACTTCTATGCCATGGGCATTTAAGGATTAATGACTAGCCAATGGAAAAGATTAGCCAAGCAATCTATGCAATATTACAGAAGTATATTTGCCACAGTAGGTCCCCCCCTCCAAGCAGTTCTGTAAGCATTGTCCAGCAGTGATTTACACATCAGGTCCCTTTTTTGCTGATCACATCTCAACCCCTTTCCCGGTGGTGGGAGGCATGTGCCCAAAGCCCGCTGTGTCCTGCTGTTTGCCAGATGGGATTTGCCCCACGCTGAACAGGCAGAACAACCAAGCTCAGCAGTGGGCTGTTTGACCATAACACAGGTAGGGCTGCCTCACACAGGACTGAGAAAGGAGCCTGTGAGCTATTTGTGCACGCACACACCCTGCAAATTTTGCAGCACCACCCTGCAAATCCACATGCACACCCAGTAACCTTAGCTCCTTCCTGATCAGAGAAACATGCTAAAAAGCACAGCCTGCAAAACAGAGGTCTGGGTTTGAAATGTCCCTGTGTCTGGGTGTTTAACTCCAAAGGGTATTTCAGCCTAACAGAACTTCAGAAATTTCTGTTCAGGCTTTGAGTTCCATTTTTTTTCCCTCTAACTTTGCATTCCCTATCCTTCGTGCACACACCTGCCCCTTGTGCAGAAGGTTTCTTTTTTGTTTTTTTTTCTTCTTGCTATCCTTTCTGTGTAAGAGTTATCAACTGTCTCTGTCTCTTCCTAGTCGTGTCCCTATTACAAAAGATCCTGTTCCAATAAACGATTAGTACATGCAGAATGCATTAAAATGAATTATATTAGCAATCTGATCCCCAATGCCTTGGCAGAACCTCTCCATCACAGGTGACAGCTGGTTCCCTTGGGCTGAGCTCTGGAGAAAGAGTGCCAGACCTCAAAACTTGATCCAGTAACTTTGTACAAACCTAACCAAGTTCGAGGAGCATGCAGCTTTTCTGCTGTCCCCGAACAAGGGAAGAAAGACTTCCAAGACTGTTCAACAAGCTGGCATATGCAACTTCATCTCAAAGAAATGTAAATGCATTTTACCATATATTATGTGATTACAGCCTCTATCTGCCTATGGTGCTATGTTTTATTACAGGCCACCAAAAATAATTAGCTGGTGACCCAGAAAACTGATATATAAAATCCTTTTAATCACCAATATGGCTTTCAATTAGATAGTGTAAACTTATTAACCTTTTTACTGCTGAGATTTGATTTATGGAATTCCAGTTGCATTAACATTACAGGAGGAGATAGAAAGTGTCTGGTACAACGCGTTGGGATTAACAACTGATAGCTGGCTTTGCCATCACAGTGTCTCACAGAGCAAAGGCAGCATCCTGCAAGTCCCCAGAGGCTCATTTCCATCAGAGCTATGTGAAAAGTTTGGTCTGTGCAGTGAGAGCATGTAATTTCTGTCCCTTCATATACAAACCCGAACATGCAGGACAGTTATGGCTTTCAGAAAGAGCAGGAGTTGTGTGAGCACTGCATGCATTCATAAACAACAAAGGCAAAGGTATGGCTGCTTTGGTACCTCTCCTTACTTGCATCATCAGAAATAGCTGTCTATGGAATTTGGCGAGTTCTGGTTCATGGGAAAATTTAGCGATTGCTTTATTCAAACAAAGGTTGAGTACAGAGGGAAGGAACAAACTACTCGTTTGTTCATAGAAGACAGTTTTCACATGTGCTCTCCTTTCAGTTTAGCTAGTCAGGTACTTCCTGTTTTCAGTTGTAGCAGGTTTTTTTTTGTTGTTTTTTTTTTTTTCCCCTGGAAACCAGAGAGTTCCCAGAGACTTATAGATTGATCTCAGTGGATTTGTTCACTTCTTCCTGGTACCAAAACAGCAGCTAGTGCTTTGTACAAGGCATTCCCGGGTATCTTCCCATGGAGTTGTGTTTCTAGAGATCAGCAGGAGAGACAAACAGGCCACACTGCAGCCCTGCTAATTAAAACGCCAAATTGCTAATCTGAGGTAGATGATGCATCAAGATCCAATAAAAGATACAGGCGCCCAAAAGCTAAATACTATGCCATACCAGACCTGACAGAATCAGCCAAGGAGGGGAAGTCCTGCATTTCTAGCTCACACACGTCATTTCATAAAAGCCTCAAGAATATACTGACAAATAATTAATCTTTCCATAACTTCAGTGAGCAGTTCTCCTCCTATTTCTTGGTGGCTCGTTATTTATTGTTTAATGACAATAAAATAGAACAGCAATGTTCTGTAAGATCATTTCTGCTGTGAACACCTAACTCTTTCATTGTCTCAGGAGAACTGAAATAATATGTTTGGGCAATATTTTGCAAATAAATATCAGTTTTCAAGTTTTCAAATCTTACCCTTTGTCAGTTTTAAAAAGTATTTTACAGCAAATACAGAAAAAAAAATACAGAAAATAGTAATGCACAAGCATCCTCAAACGGCACAAAAAAGCAAGGTGAAATAACCAACATTTCAAACAAACTGGGAAAAAGAAAAGTCATCAAGAAAAGTCACGTAATCACATCAATTATGATTTTGTTCTTAAAACTTGGAAAGCTTTGAAAGCCCCAGCAAAGAGAGTCTATGTGGGAAGGTGCTTCGATAGCCTGCTTAACAGACAGTGTCTCTGTAAAAGGGAAATGCCAATATTTGCCATCATCTTTCTGAGGATTAAATGTTATGGAACGTGACACAGTTTCCCCTGTCTGTAAAACAGGCAATTGAGTCCCCTTTGAGCAATCCTCACTGTTTCAGCTGATTTTCACTTTTGTAGAAATGGATTTGTACGGTTCACTCCAACCCACACACAGGGCAGAGACCCCCAGATGCAGACAGCCTGGCTCGTACCTGGACACCCAGCAGCTTTACCCCAAGGTCAGCTCTGATGTCTCCTTCTCCACGAGGCACGATTTCTTGCACAGCAGAACAGCACGCGCTTCTGCCATCCAACTCATGTCGGCTCCTCTGGGCACTAATAAGGCCCATCACAGGGACAGCAAGATTTCTAAGTGTATTCTGTGAAACAAGGAGGATAAAAATCAATGGCACTACATAATCCAGATAGTGCTTTCCTTTGCTCACAAATCTTCATTTGTTCAGCTGAGAAAATTATGAACTGTCTAGAAATAATACAGTAAAGGCAGTCAATGACAATTATAGCATAAAGACTAATAGAGATGGTGCTGTGATTCTGGTATATTCTGTTCTGCTGAAGCCCATTTATAATTTTTAATAAAAACAGTAACACTTTACGATAAGTGGACATCATTTAATGCTCAATTACTATGAAATTCCTTTGGAAATATATATTAAGTGCAGTAGTTCTGTATTTATACCAGGAGGGTTCTTTGAGATTGATGGTTTTGCAGTGAATACTAGGGGAATGTCAGGTTCAACACTGGTGCGTTCAATATTCCTGCCCTCTGGGTCAGGTATCCTGTCCTCCCCTACCCTGACATTTGAGATGAGCCCTTATCTACGAGGAGAAGAGCTACGTTAATTATATGTGCTGCATTTTTTTTTTTTTTAAAAGAAAAAGGAATTTGCAACACAGACCAATAGGGCCATTAGCAGGGATTAACTGAGATGTTTTTGAATAACATGAAAAGGTGCAGCTCCTAAACAGACAACTTTCTCCTGAAGACCAAGAGGTTTCAAAACCCCTTCATTTATAAAGGAAGCACTGCTTCAGATAAAACACAAAACCTTTTCAGCAGAACTAACTTTCCATCAATTTACCAAAGATCTCCCTTAACAAGAAAAATACCTTAAGTTTTTGTCCTCTACTTGCAGAGCCTCTTACACCCTAACTCCCTTAGCCGCCTTACTATCAGAACTCCCTACAAAGGTCTGAGCCCTCAGCCCTGCTCAGCACAGGTGGGATTACTTACCCTGGCAAGCAGGGCCAGGCCTCCCTGATGCCCCACAGCTGCCTGCATCTATGCTTTCAGCCACAGCTGTCAGTGCTGTGACTCCCCACTGCTTTCCTGGCAGGTTGTGGGAAAACTTGTTTGTCCCAGAGGTATTTGGGAGGGAAAGCAAGGGGATGCGATCGGTGAAGCAGCAAATTGGACCCTAATAACATATGGCCAGATCTTGCTGAAGAAGCCTTAATCCCGAAGCTCATATACTTTAACTACAATCTCTATTAGCAGCTGTTAGCTGTAGAAACAACAAAAATGACTGGTCTTGGTTTGGGAGATGCTCTGGAGAAGCTGAGTCTGAGGTCGTCCTTTCTCCCTTGATGTATCCGCAGCCAGAGCTGTCATCTGAATGCAGTCCTTAACCTGACTCTACATAAAATCCACTGCCTGAGGGTGGCTGAGTGGCCTCTACAGGGTGAGGGTGCTGCCATTTGGGGTGCTGCCCTGCTTGCTTTGCAGCAAAGCCTAACAAGAGTAGACAAGATATGAAAGACGCAGGGGTCAGGCACAGGTCATGGGAGCCTTCCATTTGCAACGCTACTAGGATCCAAAGACACACTTAAAGGAGTTCCTCTCTTCCCGGACAATAAATACTATCCATAGCTCCTTAGCAACTTAGGAAAAAGAAGAAGCAATTGAAGGAAGGGGGCCATGCTAAGTGCTCTGCAAGAACTAGCATCCTTCCATTTAATCTTAAATGATATTTTGCATCTTCTGCTGTAGTGCTATTTATGCCAGACCTCCGGGCAGCTTAGACACCTGGCATAATAGCCCATTAATTAATTCAGCATGGGAAATAAATTTTAATATCTTTCTTTTCGATGCTCATTACTAAACACTTCACACATTCTCAAGCACACTGATTCTCCAAGTGACTCTTCAATACTCAAGCAAATATCCACATCAATGGCTCATCCTTCTTCCTTCTAGACGTAACAAGCTTTATTTTACAGTTTGTCTTTAATCAACACCTCCCCCAACTCTGGGTGCCTTGTAATAATGTTTATATCCACATCCAGGGTCACCAGTTCATTTAGGAATTCAGCATAAGGTATTTATATTTTGCTGCATTCATGCTCTCATCCGGTTAAAGGTGATTACAACATCAAGTTGTGTCCAGGGCTTCAGTCTCTGAAGATGAAAGGTGGTATGAGGTGTAATGGTAGCAGGTCAGCACTTTCAATAAGCATCCATCTGTAAACAAGCCCTTAAAATACTGCAGCAGTGTGAAAGAAAGCTGCATCCTAATTGGAGATAGTGAAAAGCCATAGGGCTTATAAATATAATGTGTAGGTTATCTATCTTGCCAAAAAAGAGGTGGTTTGTTATATGAAGGACACATTATCCTTTTCCTATGATTCAGCATGGTAAGTAGTCATTCCTAATTGGCTTACAGCTTAGTATGAAATATTAGGATGCCACACAATGTGATGACACAGCTGGATTCCTAAGGGAAGCCAAAGAGCGATCAGAGAACAGAAGAGGGACAAGAGCAGATGCAGATCTGAAAAAAAAATAGTTGTAGCTTACAGAGTAGTATGTCATTCTTTATCCTCCTCCACCCGCATACAGCATGCTGTGTACAGCACACCACTCTCCCAGTAGAAAGGGAAGAGACTTGTCACTTCAGAGTTCCTAAATAAAACGTGGGGAAAAAATGTGATTGCTGGGAGCACTGAAACAGGAAGAGGCAGGCAGGCTGAATAAATCTGGGCAATAGCTGCCTCATCATGAAAAATACACTGCACAAATTTCACCTCTCTTTGTGCATCAAATAATGATTTCCTCAACTCTATTCTTGATCAAAAAATACCTGCCAAATGACCCACTCAAACAATCTGTGGGCTGCTCACAGGAGTTCAGCTTTCAGGAGACAAGCACTTTGACTAGGCACCCAGGTCGTCTGCTGGGGGCTTGTTTCCTGGTCCTGGCCTTGATTCAGGAAGGTAATTAAACAGCTGCCCACCTGAAGTCAATAGGGCTATTCACATGAACTTAAGTGCTGCTGACGCCAGGCTGAGGGGAATAGGCTTCTCAGGGGGAGATTTTTGCTGCAAATACTAGTGCTAATTCAAAATTCACTTTCTACAAAGTCCTCCTGCAGTCAGCTGAAATTAGCTATATCCACTGTTGTGCCTGCCAGGAAACTTGATAGAATATTGCCCAAAGTGAACATAAAGGAGAAATAAACACAGCAGAAATTAATAACAGGAGTTCAGACCAGTAGGTTGCAGAAGATGTGTTATAAATTTCATCCAGCTGTAATGCAAATTCTGCCAAATGAGTGGGAACATCTCTCTTTTTATATCACTGTTTCACTGCATATTAATAGCAACCAGTTACTGATGCGGTACTAAAATATTAATGATATGGTCATAAACCTGAATCAGTGCCTAACCTGGCAGAACAACATAGGGTGACTTTTCAATCACGTGCTAACAAAACCAGTTTTCAGAAACCATTTTGTTACTGTGAGACCATGTGAGCAGAAGTAATTGTGTGGCTATTTTAGGAACAGAAATTGTTAGTCTTCCTTGGAAAATCAACAGCCTTGTTGAGGTGTACAGTATGGGTGCCCAGATATTTATGCAAGGCTGAGAGAATCTCAAACCAGGCAGAAACAAAGTTCATGCAATTAATTAGTAAGATTTCATCTGTGATTTCATCTGCAGCTGGTATGACTGACTTTTATATATACATTAGAGGGAATAGCCTCAAGCCCCTGGGGACTGATTGTTTCAGCAAGATTTAGCTCTTTGTTCTGGACTGAGCTGGATAGAATATGTTTCCCAAGTAATGCAAGAAATCCAAAGCAAAACTCAGAACGTTTGCACCTGCCTGGTGTAAGAGCAGGTGAATGTATTAACTCTGCATCATGTCATCTGTGAACACAACAGAAAGTTAGGGATGTTAAGAGCCAACGTGTTACATATGTGTATCATATCAAGCCAAGGTCTCCACTTTAAAGGTCTTTCACTGCTTCTTCTCAGCAGAGCATGGGTAAGCTGACTTTGGTCATAACTGAGTTTTCTGTTCATAAGTGTGAAAAATGGCATGAAATTAATTATGTTACAAAAAGGAAAGGCTCCTTCCTTCTAGTTTTCTATTGCCATCACATAAATGAGGGCCCAAAAGACCACTGAGACATCACTTAACATTGTTGGTCGCTGGGAGGCAGGTCTCATCACTGAGACAATGTCGTTATTATTTGCTGACCAGAGCTGCTGCAGCCATTTACAGCAATGATAATCTTTCTTCATTATATCTGCAAGCAGATGCCATCGAGGTGTGACTGACAATCATCCCTTTCAGAATGAGTGATCATAGGATTTTCATTGCTCTCAAATCCATTGGCTCCTTGTTTATTAATGACACAGTTGAAATTGTAGTGTTGCTTCTGCTCAGGTGGGAGATAGCAAACATTTACTTGATTGACACCTGTCATTAGAAAGCTTTCTCATACATCTCAAGTGGTAAATAATGTAGTCTTACTGCAAATCAAGTTGCCAAGCAAAGGAATGGTTGTGGTTTACAGTTTACCAGAGCAGGAGAAAGATCTCACCTGTTTTGAAACTTCTAGTGAAACACTGGGCATGCAGGGAGCAGTACAGGAACCTCTCATCAGCTATTTACTTCTGATCTCAGAGAAGCAGCTTTTAGTTCCTAACAGAGTGAGTGGCAGTTGTAGTATTTCACAGCTCCTTCACACAACAAAACAATCAGCAGTAGTGGAGCACCAGGAAGACAAGGATACCTCCCAACAGAGCTACTCCTCAGACAAAGTCCATGGCCCGCATTGGTATTGGTACCATGATAAATCTGCATCCTAAAGGTGCATAGAGCAGCTCCCACAACATCTCCCACATCTGAAGTTTACTCCCCCCCAAAAAAAAAAAAAAAACTAAAAAAGATCCTCTCTTGGAAGAAGACAAGTCAAACATAACTCATTCCTTTATTCTTTTTCTCTCTTACCATGCTGTACAGATGATTGTTTCATCTCCTTCTGTTTCCAAGAAAGACCTTTCTAAATCCTCAGGCAATATTCAGAGCAGGCAGATTTTTCTTTGAGTGTTCAAGGCTGATCTGATCAATTAAAAAAAAGAAGGTTACAGTACATTTTAAACCAAATACCCCATAGTATACAATCTCAGAGGTCATTCTGTAAGAAAAATATTTTTTGTGGACAAGTAAATGCAAAGAAATGATAATGGGGATTCAGCAGAAACCCCTTTCTCATGTGTCCTGTGGGATTTTCTGCATTGTTATCTCTGTTTAAATGGTTTAAAATGCAAGAGTAAGGCTACTGAGGTCCTGGACATGTAAGTTTTGTTCTGTGGCTGGAAACTAAGTATTGTGGATCACAAAAAATTCTTCCCAGCTGTTTTGTCTTCCCATGGTTTTCCCCTTTTTTGCTCACGAAAACTGTGAATCCTCTCCAGCCACAGACCTTCTCCCAGCGTGTGAACACAACACAGCCCTCAGTCTTATCTGAAGCTGTCTGGGCCCAGCTGCAATGTAAACTGTCCTCACCACTGCAGCTTCCTTACTGGGTTTAGAGTCTCTGCAACAGAAATTCCCAGTGAAGTGCAACGACTTCCACAAGGTGAGCATTCCCCAAGGCCTCAGGAATCAGAGCTGACACAGTATGAAATTTCCTTCCCCCCTTTACCAACTCTAGGTAAATAAACTCATCTTCTGTACAGTAGGACACACTTCATTTTCCTGCTCTTCATTTTCTTCTCCCTCTTGTTGATTCCAAAAGGAGACCACATAGACCAACCATCACAGCCAATTTGATTTCCAATTTTCTGGGCAGCTTTGCAATCACACTCTATTTGTCACCTGAATGCAGTATCAAATTTGCAGCCTGGGTGTGAATGACTTCTGGAATTATCTCCCCTGGACGAGACACCAAAGCAATTCAAAAGCAAGTAAACAGAATGCCGAAATACGCCTGAATAGGATTATCTCAGGTTTCTAAATCCTAATCCTGTTACTTCAGTGGCTATCCATTTCTCTTTTCCTTCTTCCCTTCTGGCTAATATTTTCCTACCCAGAACTCTGTTCAGCATTGCCACAACAGTCAAATATATTCTGCAAAGTTACTCAGTGTGCATGAACATCTAGAGCTTGGCAAGCTTCATTGTAACACCAAAATACTTTCTTGACAACCACTGACCCCAAAAGCTGATGTGATCAAACAGATCCCCCCATGAAAGAAAGAACAAGACTGTAATCAGTGTTACCATTCTAAGGAAAATAAATCCTAATCCTTTGCCTTGCTGTGGTATTCCTCTAATTGCTGTTTCCTTACACATTCAAACATCTACAATTTGGTTCTGTTGTTTGAATGTCACTTGGAATCAAATCAGTGTTGCAGATACAACGTCTTTGAACCTTTTAGTCCAGCTGTGAACTTTGGGCTTAATCCTTTAGGGTGCCCCTGTCTAGCAAGCTTTAATGTATATTAAATTTTCTAAAAGGAGAGTGAAAGTGGTCAAAGTAAGATAGTGCAAGATTCTGTGTTTCATAAATTAATAAGCATCACCAACTGCATTGCTTGACCCTTTAAACTCTGTGAAATTAATATAAGTAGACAACCAAAGTGCACTCGGCCCCTGAAGAGCCTTGGAAGTTCACTTAAGCAATCCAAGTTTCCTTAAAGTTTTATAAGCCAGCTTTTAAAGCAAGTCCTTTGTACTTATTACTGGTGACAGTGAGCATTACAACAGCCAATGAACCTTTGCTGACTTCCAACCCCAATATGGTAGAGCACAGTTATCAAGGGAAATATCAGAATCAAAGCTTGTATATTACATTGAGGTCCTGACTCTTGCAAGAGCCCCCCATAGACTCTTCAGAGTACGTCAGCGAAGTAAACAGCTAATATTCTCAGACATCTGCTTATGATGTACTGATATTATTGTTTACTTAAGCACTTTTGGCATAGTAAACCCCCACCCCCAACAAAAGACGAAGCCTCTTAAGAGGAAAGCTGTGATACTCCCAGCTCCCTTGCAATAAGACAATATTTTAAGATCTTTTATTTAGCCTGGAAAAACACTTCACTTGGCGGTGGTGAGTCAAGCAACACTAAGTCTTCATCTTCACCGATTAATGGATTTAAATTATTAAATGGCATTAGGAAGGCACGGCAAGGAATACATGGTCTTCTCTTAGCCCTCTGCGCAGGGTGAGACTGCCTTGAACGATGAGGAAAATGTGTATCCACACCTACTGCGTTTTGGCATTAATCTTGCAGTCACTTGTAATACTTGAGTTAGCATCCTGTAGAAATAAGATATCTCACCCTTGCCAACTGATTATATTTTTCATAATGTAAAAGGTTCTTGCTGAATTATTCAGGTGTTTTTCCCACTGCTTAAAAAAAAGAAAAAAAGAGAGAGAGAAAGAAACAGACAGAAAAGCTAAGGCAGGCTCTAGGTATCTAGGAATAAACAGGCTGACAGGCAGTTGTGCTCAGTATTAATAATTATTATTAGGCTGTACAGTCCAATTAATGATGATGCTTAAGCTGATTTTTTTTTTCTGAATGGCAAGTTGAATTTCAAAAACCATATAGGTGATGAGAAATCACAGAGATTATCTGCTGAAGGACAATGAACCCTTAGTGCATGTATTCCCCTCACCAGCAGTGAAGTCAGGGAGGGCATGTGTTATCAGTTCTCTCTAGCCATTTAGCAATCCAGTTGAAGCTTTTGGGGATATTTCATGACACTGGATTCCACTTGTTCAACTTATTTATCTTCCCAGATCTGGACTGACAGAGACAACAATATCGCTGCACGGAGAAAATAAATACTTAACCATAACATAGACACTTCATGCATGTACCATAACAAATCATACACGAGAAATCAAGCCCACATAGAAAGCAGCATTCAACTGTCAGGAAATAACTGACGAAAATCCTTACCAGAAACACAGATAGCAAGAAGGAGCAGGAAAAATGAGGTAATTCTGATGAATGTGGCTCGCAGGTTTTATGCAAAATGAATGTTAACAGGGACAGCCTGGTGACAGGTTTGCAGTCCCTGCCAGGCAGATGCCTCCTTGAAGAACAGTCAAGTTCATCTAGTAACTCCCTGATAATTAAATATAAATTGGACCATAACTGAATGTTGAAATGCTTTGAGCCTACTCTGAAGTGTGTTTCAATTCAGACTTTTTGTGAGTGTAACCAGGTAATGATTTTTTGAAGATGGAATCACATGACTTGCTCATTATTGATAATGCAGCTAATTTGAATTGGTTTCCTTATATCTGTGGCTACTCACAGTTGTATTAGTGGTTTAATTGCATGGCCTGATACCAAGAGAAATGAGAGTATATTCAAATGGACCCCATGTACCAACTGACCAAGCAGTCTAAGGGGCCGCCCTAAAGCAGCATAAGCAGAAAAATAACATTTTTGACAAAAGAGAAAACAATTTCTACATTTAGGCCTGCTTCATTTGGAAACCAGTCATTCATGGGCCTGCTAGTTGCTGCCTTTCCTCAGAGCTAACACTCCTGTTGCTTGCAAGCAGATCATCAGCTGGTGTCAGGCACAGAACAGGGTGTTTTTTAAAGGAGGTGACAAAAGAGGTCCATGTTTCCTTCCAAGGAGTGAAAACCAACTTTGTAAATCCCAAATCTTCTACCTGAGCTTCAAAAGATGGCTCTGATAAAAGCTAATTTAACACTGGCAAAATAGATTGCATAGGAAAAAAATATATATATAAAAGAATGTAACTCCTCACTTGCTCTCTTTTCAAGAAAACCATCTGTGTAACTTTATAGGGAGTGGAAGCGAGACATATCTGTCCCAACTATGAAAGTTACCTTCCCAGCTTGGAACAGTTCAGAGTGGAGAAGAGAAGCTTGGAGATGGGATATTAATTTGTTTTCCATCTTTCCTCAGGAGATTTCCAGGCTTACAGAGCTGATGAATGAGTACTGTCTACGCGGCTCCCATATTCATTCAGGCCTGTGACACTTCTTTGTCTTTTGGTTCCTTGGATCAGAAAAGCTCACTGAGTCTGGGGGAATCTCAGAACTGCCATCCAAGTCACTAAGGTCTTCTGCAGAGCACGTTTCATTACCAGCTGGAAAAGAAAAGCCCCTTTTATCCAGTCCCCTGGGGCTAACTCATATTGAAAATAATTTGTTCTTAGCACTTTTAGAGGCAGGCTTTCAAATGATGAATGAAGAAGAATATTTTCTGTCACAGGGTTTTCTTTGTTTTTCAAGTCCTTAGAGTGAGTTTGTGATCTTTGAAACCCTGGTACGAAGAGCACTGTCACTTTGCACTGAACTTGCCACTGTTTTCTTATGCAGAAGGCTGAATGTGTCTTGAAAAAGAAAAGTAGATATTCATTTGTTATCCCTGAAATATGTATTGCTAGTACTTCCATAATTAAGGTAATTAACTACGGGTGCAGATCTACATTTTCTTTCTTTCTTTGGACAGCATCTCATACCAAATGCTGCAGTCCTGACTGTTTGTGAACACTTCTGCCACACAAATGACTATTATAGTAACAGGAAACAGCCAAAGTAGGCCTACCTTCCTGGACTGGTTTTCTGCTTTCTTTTAAATTGCTCATACGTGGTTCTTTTTGAAACATCTGGGTGTTTTTTTTTTCACTTTTCTAAAGTTTTAGCTTGTTTTTATACTCTTTCGGTTTTAGTAAATTCTCAACTGTTTTCGTTATCCTTCACAAAGAACAGAATCAAGCCCTGAAATGTAATTAAAATGTTCATAGTTTCCAGTTTTTAGGCAAATTTGTCTGAATTAAAAAAAAATGAAATATGAAAATAGGTTTAAATCAAGTGCTCAAAAATCTTCAGTGGCTAAAAAATTGTAGTGTGTTATTAGTAGCTTCAGAGTTTTTAAAATTTTCAGCAGAAGCTAGTACAATTTTTATGAAACAGCAAACCCTTTTCTGACTATTTTATCAGTGAAGCTTATTAAAAGAAAAATCTAACAGATAATGAGTAGGAAAAATGCTCTAGTGAGACTAACAATTAAAGCCACAAATACTGCATTTGGATCAGAAAATTCAATTTCCACAGTAAGTGAATGTGAATTTCAAGGATACAACTTAGTAACTGCAGTGTTATATCTGTTGGATGTTGGATGTTACGCTCTGCAAACAACTTCTAATGAGAATAAATACTGCTGGTCTAGTCCCACAAAGACATCCAGACACATAACTCCTGAATTCCTTTCAACCATTTACTTGAAGGCTCAAGTTTAGAGTTATATCAGGAACCTCTGTGCAGCATTGCCTTCTGATACGGAGATGTGCTTTGGTCCTTCCAGCCCACAGGCTATTCAGGCTGTCACCATTTTAGGGTTAATAACTCTCATCTGTGACAGCCTTGGTTCTGGGGTCCCACCTTTCTGTCTCATGCACAGAGGAAACCACACTCCAACTCCACTACCGACGAAGATGATCTTCACTTCCAGCCTTCTGCCTCCAACAAGGGCCAAAAGGAGAAATCCCGCCCAATTAGCTGTGACCCTGATGGAAAGAAATTGCCATTTCCCACTCTTAACCACAAAAGTGTATTTCTTTTCATGTGTCTCTCTGCTTTGGGTTGGAGGGAACGGATTCCAGTATCAGCTTCCCTGCGTGTGAGATGGAAATAGCTTGGGAGTAGCCCAGGCGATTCTTTTCCACCCGCTAAGGGAATGTTGACAAAGGGGAAAATTTGGACCTTCATATGTCCCTAACCACTGAAATTAAAGCAAAAGAGAGGGGCTAAACCTTCAACTGCTAGAAAAATGTCTGGTATTGCTTATAAGCTATGTCAAATAGAGTTTAATTAATCCACTTCTGCCCAGGTAAGCTTTCAGCCCAGCTCTCCATTGAGCCTACTGACACTGCAGCAAATTCAAGTACTGCATTGGCCCCCAAAAGGAACCCCTCCAACACAGACAAACTGGCACAGACAACACTCTGTATCCCCCACAAAAAAAAAAAAAAAAAAAAAAAAAAAAAAAAGGAGAGTTTTCCACAGCTCCAGAAATATTAAATTGACAGTTTCTCCTTCCTTGGCTACAGCTCTAGTAATTGATCTGCTCTATTATTTTTCCCTATTCTTTCTCTCTTACATTTAAATATGTCCTTCATATTTCTGGAGCTTTTTTTTCCCCAGCCTGTATCTCCACTGTTACACTATTTTTTATCTCTCTCCTCTATTCTTCAAGTGTGAAAAGGGTGCTCTGTTCTCTAATATTCATTTTTCTTTTTTTTTTATTCTCCAAGTACTTTCTTTTCCATCTGTAACAGCCCCTAATATGCACCTCCATTCGATTTTACTTACCCAGCTTGAAACCCTCTCATTCTAATTACCTTTTCAGTTTTCTTCTATTTCTCCCTTGAGATGTCTCAATTAGTGTACTTTTTCTTACTGGCTGTCACCTCTGAGCTACAAGGTGGGTCTAACTCCAACTTAAACCATGCAGAAAATAAATGAGGAGCCGTTCTTGGCGGCCCTGCTGAAGGTGGTGTTACTTTACAAACTAGTGCACCTCTAATAGATGATAAATGGGCAGAAAAGTGGCCTTGTTAATGCAGCAGCCCTTGATTTGGTTGCCATGCCGTGTCCTTTCATTACTCAAAGATACAGGAAAGGCAACCTATGCTAAGTCCTGGGTGATGTACTTCCATACAAAGAAAGTGAGTAGAGGCTAATTAACATAGTTCTGGTCAAAGCCCAAAATTAACTCTTGTCTTTAAAGACCAAAGCTAAAAATGTCATTTGTCTTGCCCATAATTGTGTTTAGAGGTAATTATGGTAGTAGAATAACAGCAAGCAAAATGAATCTAGGGGTGAGTTTTTCTGCTCTTTCTATCTCTAGCAGAACACTACATTCTATTTCTGTCAAAGAGAACAGGATAAAAATGCAGGTGACATCCACAGTACATTTCTTTGATTAAAATTGGCACTGTCATATTGAAGTTCGCACAGAGCTTTCAGAACCTGAGGAGTAAATTCTCTCTCTGCACGCTCTCATATAATGGGAAAAAGAGAGCCCTCCCCACCAGAGCCTGAGCCCTGCAGCCAAACTCATGTGTGTGCACGGCTGATTAAAGTGCTGGGCTTGGACCATTTCCATAGGAATGTGCCCTGCTGCATGCACAGATCCCAGGTCGCTTTGAGTGATCCAGGACATCTACATCTCACAGGGCTCTGTGCAGCACTCAGGAGAAAGCAGCCCTTGTTCCATATTAGCAAATCGTTGCCTCCAAATCAAAAAGAGCCCTTAATATCTTTTTTGGTATAAAAGCAAACTAAGATACAGTAATGATTTTCACAGAGATGACGATAGTGCATAAAACATGCCTCAGCAACTTTTTTGAAGTACTGGAGGAGAAAAGATCACCCATGCAAACCTCTTTAATTCTTCTGATGAAATCACCTCTTCCTTATATACTAGTGTCCTTCATGGTGAGCAGGGAGTCAGGGCAAAACTTCCCCTCAAGGGCTCGGTCCTAGGGATACTGAAGGCTTTTCCTCTCTGTGCCCCATACAGATCTTAGTCCTCAGAGATCAGCACAACCAAAGTACTGGCGTAAGGAGTTGTACTTCACAAAACACATACAACCATGGTATCCTTTTGAAAGTCTCACTGTGCTATCAAAGGTGAATTCTGAAAGAGCCATATATCCCTCGAGCTGTGACTTTCAAGAATTCCAGAAAATTTCCAGAAAGAACGGCTTACGTGCCTGAAAGTTTATATGTATTTTCCCAACTGTATCAGTTATCTAATAAAAGATATTCCCTCTCCCTTTAGATGTTTCCTCACATACCTCTTAAAATCTTTATAGCTATTGTCTTACTACTACTGCCTTTACAAGCAGTAGAAGAATCTTTATGATGACATCTGCCAGTATCGCCTGACAGATAAAACCACCAAAGTCCATCTGGAAATGTTGCCTCTTCCTGTAATATCTTTGCATCTTCCATGAGATTTTCTTGCAAAACTTTGTAATACTCTGTTTAAACACAAAAAGCTCAAGATTTATATGTTACTCTGACATCTACTACATTCGAAGTCCCTTTGGGGTCCTGTTAGTTGAGTTTCATCATCAACTAGATGGAACTGTAGACCTCCAACCCTTGCAACGTTGTCATTTATTGGACCTTCACTGATGTTACAGGCTACCTGTATCCATTCATAGCAGCAGAGACACCTTTCTGCAGCACACAGAGCTTAGCTTATACTCCCAAAGGGAAATATGCTGAGTACAAAACAGAAAACCATATTGTAACTTAAAGAATCTACAGACAGCAAACGATAATCCTGAAACCAAACCACATTCTGCCTTTCTCTGTGAGAAAATAGAACTGGCAGAACAAATTTGTGAACTGAAAACAATAAGTCTTTGAATTCATTGCTAGCTCTCGGTCATCAGGGGTATGTGTGTCCCTCTCTTGGCCTCCAGCTGCCCAACTCTGCACCACGAGCTGGATGCTGTGGGGCCAAAGCTTAGCAAACTCACATGGCCCAAAACAACACCATGAGATTTACCACTGTTCAGCCATGTTAGCCCAGGACAGACAGTAGAATTTCTTAATGTGGTCAATACTGCATCAGGCTCTGAGATGTTGTGCCTCTAGTTTCTGAAGTATTTCTGCCCATTTTGACTGCACTGAGTTTTGGTGTGCCTACATCCTGCCAGTATAGATGTGTCCATAGGAAAACCCTGTCCCCACCACAGTTGAGAGGTCACACTGGAAAAGACTTTAGAGGCCCTGACATCTTTAGCTTGCATAGGAGCTTGCATTTAGCTTGCATTGTTAGCTTGTATAGGAGTGACTTATCTTTTGGTTTTGCTGTGGAAAGATGATGTTTGAGCAGGACCCACCTGTGGAGTTATGGCAGACCACTTTCTCCTTTGGGATCTCCATAAGTAAGGCCATTTCACCAGTAGTGGCAACTAGATGGAAAATTCCCAAATTGTGCTACACATACCACTGCACAAAGCCATTTCAAGGTGACTTGCCACAAAAGGACTCACTGTCTTTTCATCCATATGAAAATGACATCATTAATACCAACTCTTGACCCTGAACTCACAGGATCATGGTATTGCTCTCCTTCACATCAAAGAAATACCTAAAACAGCAAAATACTTTAACTGAAGCCTTCAGCTTCTATTGAAGACAAAGATGTGTACTGGAGGATGGAGGTGGCTGGAAGTAGAGCTCCCTGTTTGCATTTGGCATCCAGTGGGATGAAAGCCATCAATGCTGCTTGGCTTCCAGTGGAGGAATTCCTTTCCTTTATGGAAACCTTCTTAAACCAGCAGAAACTCATATGTTACAACTGCTTCCCTATTTCTACTGCTTTTTGAGAGCACCTTGGTCTCTGCAGAGCAGTGCAAACAAACACAGACAACTCTAAAATGTCTTACATGGCAGCTCCAAATGCTTACAGTTTATGTAAAGCTATGAAGCCAGTGTGATAAGATCTAATTACCAAGCGAATTAGTTAAAAAACAGCTGTAAGGTTTGCAGAAATGTCTGGAAGTGCAGAGTAAATGGCCACAATTGATAGAGTTATTGCACAGGCATCCTGAGGGCACAGTCTGCAGCGCTTGAGTCTCAACCAAAATCACTGTCAACAGTTGTTGTTTTCTCCATTCTGTTAAATGAAAAGAGCATGAAAATGATCCTGCAAACAGCCATTTAATATTCTCATGCACATGAACTGCAATTATCAGCAGCAGCAACAACAAACCCTGCTGTAATGTGTTCATGGTTAATCAATTCAATTGATCACTGTTTATTAAATAAAAACCTGCTCTCTAAACAGTTCTTCTCTAAATGGCATGTTTTGGGGCTCGTAATTTTTTTCACTAGCTTTCTTTTTGAAAAAGAATAAAACAACATGATGCTAGGAAAATCAGATGAATTAAAGCTTTTAATTTAAATCCAAGCTAAGAGAAATGCTAGCAACGTATAGTGCCTTTACAAAAGCATTAGCTTAAAAGGGGTTTGAATCAGCCTAGCCACTCCCTGGAAGAGCTACACTGAATCTGATTCGTTCCTATTTTAAAGGCTTTCAAGGCATGTTAGCAACAGCCAGCGTATTTATCTGTGCAAGAGACAGTCATGACCAGGTCAGCTCAGGATATCAGGAAGTGGGCCGTTGATAATGCAGATTAGGGGGCATGCTTTATTCACATCAGCACTGCTGCATTGATCACCCCTATTCTGCACCTTTAGAGAGTAGATCAGAAATCAATGAATCCCAGGCTGGAGAGATGCTGTAGAAAACAGAAATCGTCTACAGCCAGTTATCTCCCTACAAGGAATAACGATCTTGCACGGAATTGAATGCTTTAAATGTACAAAGAATATACACTACATTACAAGTTCAATGGGAGACTGATACCACGACAGAGCCTGCGTGTAGCCTAGCCCTGAGCTAACCCGCGCAGCTGAATGCAGCGCTGAGAGCTTCCAGCACCAAGCCAGAGTCCTCCTTGCCCTTTGGCTGCTCCAAACGGTGCAGAAGGGAGGAGAAGGGGAGTGTTGACACACAAAAATAACCTCGTGGGATTTAATTAAGACTACTGAACCTGTGTCACTTGTAATTTATGGCAGATTTGAACCCATGCCTCCAGAGGGAGAAAATGAAGGCATTTCCAGTACATTAGCTGACTTCAATAACAAAGTCAAATCTGACGTCCTGTGACCCTCGAGTGAACGAAGACTAAGGAGTCCCTGTTATCCCAATTATTTCTGACTAGATTTGTGAGATGTTTGCACTACCACGGAATCCAGCCACAACCAGGTACCTGCCCTAATGGGGGAAGTGCAAAGCCTCGCCATGCCACAAAACCCTTGCAAGAGCATTAGAAACCTCCAGCAAAACTGGGTCATTAATGGTATGTTCCATGGAGAAAAAGGGATGTCGGGCATTTTCGCTCCCCTGCCAGCAGGCACCTGGCCTCCACAGGAGCTAAGGAAAGGCTTACAAATAAAGCTGTGCAAATAACTGGCTTTGCCTTTTATGGCCAAAGTGAAAAAATAAACTTAGCAAAAATGCTTTAGGTCAACTAAAATGTTTTGTTCAGCCTCATATCAGGCGTGTCACCTTTCATCCTTTGGGAGATGGGAGGAAGGGTGAGAGCATGCTTTAGTATCGGTCAAAATGAGGCACATCTTGCAATGGATGAAAAAATAAAAGAAAATCTTGCAATGATTTTTTTAAAAACTATTTTTCTTATTATTTGATTTTCATCTAGAATTAATTGCTAACTATGCCACCCACTTCCAAGTAGTATGCTACCCACTTTCAGATAACCCAAAACTATCCATCCCTTCAGGGGTATGGGGAAAAACCATTGAAATCTTTCACTCAGATTAACATCTACAAAGGTATTTCAGAGAACTGAAAAGCAGAGATACACTCTATTTTTTCGAGAAGCCAGAGTAAATGAGTTAAATAAAATAATATTAAAAGGAAATCTTTCCACCAAGATGAGACAGATGTTTTGCATGACTGCCCAGCCCTGAAACCAATAAGAACAACACCAACGAGGCTGAAAGCTGCAGCAGTAGCAGCAGCCTCTCCAGCCTGACCTGTTTGAGAGAAAAGGGATTATTAGGGAATAAAATTAAATCCTCTCGATATAGGTTCCACAGCCAGTGAGTTTAGCACGCAGATGTCTAGTGACTGTGTTAAATCCATCTTTCCCCCTAGGCTTGCTAGGCAGCATCACATGAATTCCTGACCATGCTGATAAGGCAGCTGACAGCGTGCGGGGAGAGGAGGGAGGCAGGTAGGTCCGAGCCAGAAGGACACCGTGGGGAATGCAATGCCCCGAGTCTGTGCCTAAAACATCAGCCTTGATCTGGGACCTCTGACGGACACGCCACTTAAGGGTGTGTTTTTTTCCTTTAGGAAATTGGCACTCAAGTTGGGATAGAAGCAATGCCGCATCAAAGCAGCTCATAATTAGGTACAAATTTTGCTTGTAGTTCAGCAATTTATACGGATTAGCAGCCTCTGACCTTCCCAGGGCCCCGAATGGCAGCTCCCATCCCTGGTCACAGAGTGACCTCTAGTGTCGCCTGCAGCGCGCACACGGAGCTGGCACCGGGCAGGCACAAGCCCTCTCCAGGAGCCTCAGCTCTCTTCCTCCTTTATTTATTTACAGAACAAGCGAGCACTATCAGAGCTCTAGAACCGGTGAACGAGCTTCACTCCTGCGTTCACATCAGCTCAGAGTGTCTCAGCATATTTCCATTTTTGTTTCATGCAGATAATTTGAAAGAAAATCTCCCCTGAGATGATGCATGGAGCCCAAATAAGACCAGCTTCCCAAGTGGGCTAAACTAGTCCCCTCTGATTTTACTGTCGCTGCCTTTAAGCCAGCCGATGGCATGGCTCCTAGAGGCTTTTCCAGCTGTGCTGCTCTTTGCAGAAAAGAAGCACCCAAAATCCTGATGCTTTTGACCTTGGTCCTTGCTGTGTCTTCCACTTCCCTACTTGTGAATGCAGGCTGTTGCTCTTACTAACTGCTACATGGAAGTTTTAAATTAATTTTTTAAACCCTGATGAACGTTACTGTAGTGCCAAACAGGCTGTTACTGCCATCACATAATTTTACAACTTCATTTTACTCTGTAATAAAACTTACTGAGAGTATTCTGACATGGATCGAGGATTGAGATAAGCAGATTTTCATTACTGGATTGAAGACAGTGTTTTACAGACGCTTCTCTGGCATTTCTGATTCCCCTGTACTTTTAGTTACTTCCTTTTGTTTCTCTCTTTTACTCTCATCTATAAGCACAACTCAGAGCAATCTACAATCTGACATGCTGCTTTCAACTTTAGCAGTGGGGTTGGACTAGATGATCTCCAGAGGTCCATTCCAGCCCCTACAATTCTGTGATTCTGTGAATTCACTGGCAGTCTTCCACTGCAAATGAAGTGCACAAAGCAAAACCAGCCTATGATACTCATTTCTTCCCCCATGAAACTAGAGAATATTGTGTAAGATTTAATAAATAAAATAAAACTTCCAATTTAAAAGCATCAGAAGATGTCATTCACTACACAAAAGAGTTGAAAAGACAAGTGCCTGTTTTCAGCAGGGGAGGTTACAAAAGTTCCCTAGTACAGGCAAAGTGGCTCTTCCAGATGAAATGAAGAGATGAACTGGAACAGTGTGAACAACAGGATTGGCATTCCTTGCAGGCCGTGATTATCACTGATCAAATTGTCCACGAGCACAGCAAGCCAAGTGGAGCAGCACATCACACTGACACACACCGAACCAAGGCCTGCAGGAAGATTCAGAACACTCTGTCCTCAGCTGGGGGAAAGAAATATTGTAGATTCAACATGAGAAAGTGACTCTGTGTTCAACATTACCTATTCCTATTTCAGAATCCTAAAAGCCAGAAAAAGAACTTGCTTTTCAGAAAAGAAAAAAAAAATCTTATATACACAGAGAATGCAATAAAAGAGTTAAAGGAGTGGCAGCCTGAAATACATCTGGATTTTGTTCAGTTCAGTGTTCTCAGGGACTGGCCCAATAGTCCTCAGAGTCACTAGAATAGTTTCCATCAATTTCAGTGAGTATTTAACTTACCACCAGTCTGACAGACCTATCTCCAGGAAACCTCAAGTACTGTTGCACCAGGAAGAAATCTCAGCTGAAGGAGAAAGTCGGTTTGGTGACAGCTGAAATTAAGGTTTGTTCTGAGTTCATACCGGAGGAATAAAAAATTAAAGTATGCCTGAAGACTCCCTGACAGGACATAGATCCTGGAATAACAGCACAAATAATCTGCACCCATTTTCAAAGGGCAATGGATCCCAAATGTGAGCTTCCACAGGGTGATAATCCAGGGTTATTCCTGACTGATATCTCCTCCTGTAGACAAACACTCACTTGTTAAGAGTGAAGCGCAGTGTACTGACAGGAATAAACTGTAGAATTCAGATATGTTTGTTAAGGCCAAGAGAAGTGTAAACCTCAAAGATAAAATTAGGGAAAGTTTCTAGGTGTAACTTGTTGAGGAGTCCAGGGAGAAAGCTAAAATCAAGCACCACCAGACAGACAACTATCAGTAACCCAAACAACAAAGAGAGGTACAAAAGGCCAGAGGAATAGCAGCCCAGATGGTGGTCATGTGAAAAAACACATTCCACAGATTGCAAAGCACTTAACTTATTTTTGATTATATAAGGCACAGAAGGATGGCAAAGTTAAAAAAGAAATGTGCTTGGGCCACAGTTATCACAGACAAATCTCAGATGTGAACCTCTCTGTTTTAGACCCATTGTTTCTTGCTTTATTTTGCAGTGAAATACCCTAGATGTCTTAGATATGGCTAGAAAGAGAAAAAAAAATCATGTGAAATTTACACTAGTCCATACCAAAGCACTGCAGGAAGGTGTGGGGTTTTTTTGAGAGACAGAAATTCTTGAAAATTTTAAGGTGGTCAACAGCTACTTGCTACATGTGTCCCCAAGGAAAAGCTTAAAGTTATTGTGATGAGTGAAGTGGTAGCATTCCAGCTTCTTCCAGCACTGCCTGAACATCAATGCCTCAACAAGAGAGAAAAATAACCATGTCAGGAACATCCCTCCTCTTTGTCTTCATTAACTTACATTTTGGCTGCACACTCCAGAGGTGTGCAGCAGAGAGGAATATGCAGGCTCAAAAAGGCTCAGCTGGAAGTGCAGCCCAGTTCTGCCATAAAATGACTCAAACTTCATTAAATAAAATAAACCTGCTGTAGCTCAAGGATTGAGCGACTTGCAGTTTCCCCTGCTCCTAGGTTAATACAGCAAAGCTGGCACATTGATAGAACACTTAGCAGGACAGTGGGATGTGCTGAATTCAAATGAGTTTTCATAGCTGGTAGGACTATACTAGGTACTTCATACATAATCTGCCACTTGGAGGAAGAAAAGAGAATATAGCTACAGAAGGAAGCAAAAGTGTAAAAATCTGCAATTGTACACTGACGTAGATTTGTCACAGAAAACTTAGGATTGTTCAGGCCTAGAAGTGAGAAATAAGAGAAATTGTAGAAAACCTAAATTCCACAGCACAGTCTAGATTAAGAGGATCTTCTGATTTAGATATATCTGACTGCAGTTCAGTCCACTGTAAAAACTAACAGTCCAGACATCCCAATGGGACATCACCAGAAATCCTAAAACAGAGCTCACGTACTACATCCAACCTGGACAACCAAATCACATTGTGAAATAACGACTACTGGCATGCTTGTCAAGTCATGATATCTGCCAAGAGCACCCGAGGTAGAGTCTGTCCATGGGATCCTATTGCCCATTTGCTGGAGGTTTCTACTTGTAGAGCAACCTAGCAAGAGCTGCTGTTGCAGGAGTGCTGTCAGACATCTAGAAGACAGCACATACAGTGAATGGCCTGTTAAACACAAAGCTTTCTGCCAAAAGAAATAAGGAAGCAATACGACAAACCTCAGTTCTGGTTCCAAATCAGTCAGGCCATCACTCAAGAAGGAGCCTTAGCCATTGGGATATCCAGCCTTGGAATAAAAAGCATAATACTGAGCAAGGGCCTGTGTCATCTGTGCTCTGTTGGCAAGGATTGGATGAGGACCACACGAGCCAGTAGGGGACGCAAAGGAAAAGCACACATCCAAAATCTGGCTGCTTCGCATACATAGACAGGGGTCTCCTGTCAGCAGTTAGGAACCTCTGTAGAAACACACCTCAGGCTTGAAGGTGTTTCCTACCATCAACAAATAGGCAGGTGGGGCTGTGACCCCAGAGAGGATCACATGGCAGCTTGACTGCCAAGACTGAGGCAGCAGACCTCACAGGAGTCTGAACTGGCTTTTAGGGTGCGTTGGCCTTTTAGGAGGTAATGAGGCTAGTCCGTTTTGGCACAAATTGCATACATAAGGGCAGGAAAGCCATTCTGGAAGCAAAATTTAAGCTCTTAGGAAGGAAACTGAGAACAAGGAATATTCTCTGAAACTCCCAGTAACCCTATGCAGGACTGGAAAGAGAGGCCAAGGTTCAATACCTGGCTGAGAAGACGCTTGAAAGACCAGATTCATTAAGAAGTGGGGACAATTCTGAGAGGAAGGGGACCTATGCCAGAGGGACAGACATCTCCAGCTCACCACAGAATAGTCTCATGGGTACTCAAAATCAGAAAGGTTGAGAGCAGGCTTTTAAACTGGAAAGCAGCAGAAAGCAAAGAGGTGCAGAGGCAAACAGCTTTGGCTAACATATTTTTAAGGACAAAGCCATGGGAGTCATGTGTCCTTATGTAGAGAACACAGCAGGGGACTGAACAAGTCAGACAGAAGAGCAGAAGACAGATTAGGCACCAATTGAGTAAAGTGCCATGAGAACCAAACCAGTGATGAAAAAATCCACAAGAGAAGAAATGAGAGAAATGGAATGTCTCCCCGGTGAGGATATCAACTAAATACATATTTCAGAAACTTCAAGACAATCTGTGAGTTCCCCCACACCACCCTACTCTATTTATGCTGAGACAAAAAAAAAAATCAGGCAACTATGGTGTGGTTTCCACTATGTACAAGAGGAGATATTCTGGGAGAAATGCCCAATGGCTAATATTTATTCTAAGCTAGATGCATTAGCAGTGTTCTGGCAGCAGTATTAAGGCACAAAAACAGAGTCTGTGCCTGGGTGCACTCAGTTCCTCCCTTGGGAGATGCTGCCACCTTTAACTACCATTAGGGTTAAGCTCTGCATGCAGTTTATCGCTGCTGAATACAACACACTTTTTATGCTATCTGGAGAACAAAGGCTACATGCAACAGCATTTTGAGAGACAAATTCGAAGAGTTTCGGGAATATATTAATTCCATAAGTGGAAATAATAGACTAGGTAAAGAACACATCAGGGTGGGCAATATATTATTGTTAGGTTCAATCAAACAGCAGGCATCCTGCCCTAGGAGATGAGAAAGTAACACTTAAAAAGGGGACTGAGAGACAGAACTGGGAGCCTACAAGTTCACACCTCTGCACAGGCATATCTTTCCACCTCACCTCACACTGACGAGAAAAAACTGCTATCTTTTGGGAAGATTCTCCACTTTGTTTCCTTGGTTTCTGCATTCCTTTCTGTTCAGTGGCCCCATCATTTGGAGCCAAGCTGCCCCTATTTGGTTTCTCTGCGATGAGATGTTGCAAACTCTGTGCTAACCTCTCTGATAACCAGCCTCAGCACCTGCGCCATGAGCTGGGGCTGACCTGTGTCTCAGAGGCATGGAACTGAGGAGTGATAATCCAGCCTCTGTCTGGACACCTCAGTTTTGCCTCACGTGGCCATAGCTCTCCTTCCTGGCCCAAGACGTGAACTTCATCACTCCTGAGAAATGAATTATCAGAAGAAAATATTCTGAGAGCAGAAAAGCAGTTACTTAAATACCACTTTTTAGTGCCAGTCTGCTTACAATCTGTATCTGTATCAGCGTGGGGGTGTTTAACACAAAATTGTACAATTCCTAGAGTAATTTCAAGAACAAATTGTTCCAGATCCACAGAAAGAGAGAGAGATCCCTAGGAGGTATTTGGGTAACTTAATCAATTCATACAGAGTGTGCGGGTGTGTGAGTATGCAAGCAAGGACAAAAAAAGCACATGTACACATACACCCACACATCACGCCAGGATGCTGCAGAATCCCATAGACATCATGAGTATAAAAGCCAGCCTTTTGCATGCATTATTTCTGAAATTTCTCAAGCCCTCCTGTTTCGCAAAGCTGAATTATTTAAAATGAACATGGGGAAGCAGGACTGCACTTTAAAGAGGAAGAAAAACAAACATTACCTGTATCTGAGCAAATCAGATTTTGTTTCATACTCAATTGCTCACAAACAAAGTTTATAACCCTGGTTTGACCTTACCCAGAGCTGCAATTTTCCAACTCACAGGGTGACAATACTAAGCTGAAACCTATATCTGAATACAGTGACAGCAGTTTGACCCTGGCTTGAGTTAAACTGATTTTTATATTTAAAGACAACAATCATTTTTTGTGTCGTCAGAAGTAATGCAGGGGGACAACAGTACGAGAAATGTCACAACATGGGGTGCTATGGACTGGAAAAAGCAGCTCCTTGATGGGGTCCCCTGGTCTCTGGCATGCCCCTGGTAAAATGATCTAAGTGATTCTGGCCCATTGCCACAAGCCCTCTTCTCTGCTGTATGTGCAGAGAAATGCGTTACAGCATTATGAACATGTCACTGGCACTGTTAGCAGTACAGAGATAAAACCTCACTCATCTTTAGTGCAGCGAGTAGGAATGCCTTTCATTCCTTTAATTATTAAGCTTAAGTGAGCTATCCTCAGTTTCCCAAAGCCAGTTTTAACCAGATTGTGCCCTGCAGATTCATCATTCGTGGGTTGCTGTTGAAGAGCTTTAAAAATATTTTGCTCTGTTCCTCTAGCTCTTACCCTTGTTCATTTATTTTTCTTCCTTGGACTCCTGAACCTTCTGAATCTGAGGATAGCAAGCACCACAAGCGAACTGTGAGCAGAGCTGGCAGCTATCCTGCCTCACCGCTTACCTGCTGCCAGCATGGAGCCCCGGCTCCAGCCTGCTGAGTCCTCCCATCGGGTGCTCACAGGGAACAGTTTGTTAAGCCTCCTGCACCTCCCATCTGAGTTCGGTGCTGGCACAGCTCTGAGGAAGGAATGGCCCTGTGGCAGCAGGTGGTGTGTCCGTCACCATTCCAGGAGCTGAGAAGCATTGGGTCACTCAGGTAAGCACTGCTCACAACAACCCCAGCAAACAGTTCTCCATCGGTTTCTGCAGCCCAGGCTGTAGGCTCAGAAGGAGCCATAGGAGGATCTGTGAAATAAGAAGAGAAGAGGTGAGTCTGGGCTGAAAGATCCTTTGAAGTTTTCAATGCATCATAACACAGCTGCCCTATGCCCAGGGCTGCCACCTGCAATCTGTCCTCTTCTCCACCACCCAGCTCCTCTGGGCTGTCTGCCCACCATGAATGGACCTACTCATTCATTTGGAGGTCAGAAGTAATAGCACTCTACTGAAGAAATACAGATTCCAAATAAAGAGGAAATCAAAATAAATCCTTGGAACACAGGCCAGTCTAAATCCTGATATTTGGATAATGAAACACACGATATCAACTAGACCAAAAGAATCGTGAGCATTCAGGGCCCTTATTTTGCATTTCTGACTGGGTGTAAAACCTTGTGTTCTTTCCAGATCACATGTTGCCATCTGTCTCTGCTTCTCACCAACTCCATTTGGCCACATGCCACTCTTTAGGGCACATGGCTGCATCAGCCAGTAAAGAGGAACATTACCTGAGGACTCCTTTTCCCTGTACTCTTTTTGTGTTTCCTGAAGGTAAACAAGTCTGTCCCCTCCACCACCCCTATCCCACCACAAAATATGATCCAGAGTTTGAACTAACTCCAGGATCAGTGTAGTTCAGAACGTATGTCTGATTCAATTTTACTGATGTCCTATGGGTACCATGAAAACTGGGCATGGGATAGAAAAAGGACAGAGGAGAAAAAACTATAGTGCAAGTAGTGTAAGACAAGAGAACTTTCGTTTTAGGAGAGAACAATGGGAAACGTGAAGACACAAATTCATCAGCATCTACAGTTTGGGATATATACGGCAGGTGAAGTGGATATTGCTTCACGTAAAAGCAGCGCAACGGGGCTAAGAACAATCACAATTATAAGGCAGAGAAACACGCTGCATTGAGGTAGATATGACTGTTCAGGTTCCAAGATTGAGCTCAAGGTCATCTAAGTACAGAGTACAAATGTTGTAACAACTATGCTAGTCTTTGCAGCTTTGGATGACAGCTGAATCTCAGAAAGTTCAGGTGCTCAGACAGTCCCAAAGTTCTCTACATAATTGATAACTTCCTCGTGGTGGAGCTTTCCTTCTGCTCACCTCCAGGCCATTCATGAGGATAAGGCTGAACCTAAGATACAGGGAGAAGTCCCTACCAACTCCACACTCCCCACGCAGCCCTCCAACATCCCACACCTCCTTTCCTTCTCCATATCTTCTTGGATCCTCTGCTGCCTGATTTTGCAGCGAGCACGCCTCACACCAGTGCCTCCCCTGCCAGGCAGGACATCACACACGTGGTCCATATTGCCCAAGGCAGGTGCTGGGGGCACAGAAAAGCCATGGGGTGGTTTGTAGCTGATCACTGTCAGCTTGCATTTGTTCAGCCATCGAGAGTGAGCTGCTACTGAACAGAGTCCTCAGAGAGCCCTGCTCCTGTGCCAGCTGCCAGGCACAGCACCGTTTCTATTTACTGCTGCAACATACAGCCAGATCTGGAGCCCAGCTTGTTAAATCAGTGCTGGTCCAAGGTATTCCAAGGCTTGGAGTAAACTAACACATTCACATCCTTTTTGTTATTCTTCCTAAGTTCTCTCGTGCTTCTCCACATACATTAAATTGGGCTGGGAGAAGAGAATGATTAACACAGTGTCTGCACTGGATTTTTTTCCTCTCAGTTTGTGCTGAGAAAAGGGGTAAGGCAGATGCTTAACCCCCAGCAGGAACACACCACTGAAGTTAGCTTTGCAACCTCCTCTTCCTTGCCAATGTTCCTGTGATGATCCTCCAGGCAATCTGCACAGAGCAGGCTCTGGCTCACCTGCAGTCTCTTGCATCTGTGAGATCAGCTGCTTGGTAGCACCTCATCGCTGCGAAGAGCTGGAGCTGCTTCATCTCAGCTCCTGCCGAGTTCTGAGGTCAGCAGAAGCTGTGAGTGACTACTACGTGGGGAAGCAAAACACTGCTCTGTGGGTGGCAGGGTTTCACAGCTCTGCTCAGATGAGAATGCAGCTGGAGCTGTAAGCCAGGAGCCCCTGCCTATTACCAGAGTCAGGATTTTGCTTGCATGAAAGGCACGTACTCTTCCTCCCCATCTCCTGCTTAGCTAGGAACCATATTCCCCTCTTAAGTAGTGCTAATGTCTACAGCCTTTCACTGCCTTCTAATTATGCTTGTAGCTAGATCTGCACAGATCAGCTTTCTGCTCCATACTGTGCTACCTCCACTGAACCCTACTGAACATTAACCATGTTGTACAGGGCTGAGGAAAGAGTGTGGAAAGCATCTTACCCATTATAGATACAACTTGCAAGGGGAGAAACAAAGTGAGGACCAAAATCAGCCTGCAGAATTTCAATCAGTGCACAGGAAAAGAAGAATCTGAATAAACTCTTGGACTCTAGAAAGATTTCCTTGGATGCCAGAAAGCTCTTTTGAGCCTTTTTTTTTTTTTTTTTTGTTACAGAGAGTTGTTATTTCAGAAACAAGAGGCACATGATTTTTTCAAGAGAACTGTGCTTTAAGGTATTTCTTTGTCTTCCTGAGCCACAGCATATCTGCCTTCCATCGATCTACTGTACAACTGGAAGAGAGCCAGCATACCCCCATAGAGCAAGCCCCCACCAGGGCAGCACAATGCTCCATCAAACACTGGCCACCTATCCATTGTCATGTATCCTGTATTTGTCACTAGCCAGATCAATCCCATGCTGTTCAGCACATTTTAGGAACCCAGGCTAATAAATCATTTAAGTGCCTCTCACTTCACAGATGGTAAGTGCAGTTCAATGAAGGTAATTATAAAAAAAAATTACTTCTGGAGCAAAAAAATCAAAACATGGGAATATCTGTCTAATAGAAAAGGCTTGCAAAGAGATTTGGGAGTTCTAATAATTCTGAGGAGCAGGTTAAAGGTCTGAGAGTCTGACAGTAGGTTTTCCATCTGATTGACTGAATCGATCCTGTCCTCATGTAACAGCTCTGGGTCCCTGTGTCTAGGAGATTTCAGGTCCTGGAAACACTGCTGAGGAAAAAGCTATACCAAGCCTCCTTCTCTCACTATAACGCTTTTTTTTTTCCTTTTTGTGAACAAAATATCCATTGCTAAGATGTGCTGGAAAGGTGCAGATCCTGTAGGGAACAGGGAAAATACTAAAGCAAGACCTGAACTCTGGTAACAGTGGCACATTTAGTGGATTCCTAAATTTCCATTTGATTCTTGTTCTTGGATTTCAACATGAAGTGCTGTCACTGTGTCGTTTCAACTTATCACTTACATTAATCTTTCCAGCATGCAGGAAGAAAACTCCTTAATCATTAGATGATGCATACTAAAGGAAGAGATCCTTCTCAGCCTTGCTGGAAGGCAGATTCACAAATGGTCAAACCACTCTCTCCAGCTGAGAGGCCACACCGAGTGAAGTCACCTTTGTCCAGGCAGTAAGGTCACAGCTACCACCACCTCAGTCACGCATACCCAAGAGACAGGAGCAAGATAGACCAGAGTGAGGCCCCAAAGTTGATTAACGAACTCAAGCATCTGCCGTATGAGGAGAAGCTGAGAGCTGTGTTTGTTCAGCCTGGAGAAGGGAAATCTCAGGGGGAATCTTACCCATGTGTGTAAATATTTGACTGTGGGGAGTAAAGAAGATGGAGTCAAACTCTTCTCAGGACAAGAGGCAACGGGCACAAACTGAAATACAGGAAATTCCATTTTAACATAAACATTTCTATGCCTTTCTGCACAGAAAATACGTGTTTTCCGGATAGCAAAAAATCATTTTCAGTCTATCTTCGTCATTCCTTTGAAAGCATTTGATTACACACATCTTTGTCAGTCACTGCACTTGGAGCTCGGGTGCAGCTTGTTAGCAATAGCTGAACAAGCCTTTTCATTTGCCTATAGCTACCACTGCTATTGACTGCTGGGGCAGGCTGCCTTAAACAAAACAGCATCTCCATTTGTTCTGTATGGAAGTTATACCCACTGTCCATCAGACCCCTGTCCTGACCCTCCACATCCGTTTTAGTTCATGTCTCTGATCATTTCTATTTCTCCTTGTTCCAACTTCAGTGATAAGTTATACAACTCAATTTTAACAAATTCGCTTTTTAAAAAAAGTTTCACAAAAAATTAAGAATCACATAAGGCCTTCACATAAAGCCCTCAGATTCTGTGTGCTTACCTTGTTCCCTTACTAGCTAGCAAATTGTGATTTTCATCTTGATCCGGCTATCTCAAGGGTAAAGCATTTTTTATAAAGCTCTAGGTAAATGTAAGTGGCTATGTCTCCTCCTTACAGCTTTCAGAACAAAGAACACTTTTGATTGCAATTACAATTTCAGGAGCATGGCATTTAGTGATGCATTCAAAGTAACCTTAAATTGTTATGTAAAGATGCACAAGCCAAACATGAAACATGATGCCAGGAACTGTTATGAAATGAGAGAAATGAAGAAAACCATTTGTGGAATGAATACCTTTCTTGGACCTTAGAATTTCAGCTGGATCTTAATAACAGCCAATCACAAAACCCTTTTTATTATGAAGAATCCTATATCCCCAAGACCTTGGAACTGGAACCGCTGTTTTTTTGACACACTCTTACAGACTCAAGAGATTTTACCTCAAATTCATCCCAGGCATTTCAGTCCACATCCAAAATGCAATCAATAAAGTTTTGAGAGCTAGCTAATATGAGTTAGCATAAGTTTTTTGATTTCCTAAGTGCCTGAAGCTTTGTTGTACAGTTTCACTGAAGTCATCAACTAAACTAGTGTACAAACTAGGTAGCCCTGAACTCTTTCTCCCTCTCCCCCTTTGACAACAGCTTCAATTTAATTAGCACCTTATCATGCTGAGACATCTCAAGGCACTTTATGAAAGATGTACAGTCATATAGTCTGCAGTGCCAAGGTAACAAATGAAATCAAGAAAGAAAAAACAAGAAAAGCCTCAATTTAGATTTATAGAGCAAAAGAGTAGCAAAGGACAAAATGGGCTGGATTCTCAGCAGGCATACACCAGGTACTGCGTTCTGTTCTCATCTGCTGTGGTCCACTAACTTCAGCAAAAGTTTCTCCTCCTACCTATGCAACATTTCATATTCATATTTCCACACATTAGAAGTTTAAACAAATATCTAAGGAAGATAATCCGGAAAGAAAGGCTTCATAATGCTGATTGGTAGCCTCTTAGCCTCCTTTAAAAGCAGATCCAGAACACTGTATGTGTAGAACTAAACAAGAATAGTAAAAATTATCTATTGCTCTCATTGCTTCTATTTGATACTTGCCTGTGGGTTAAGAACTAATGTATGCTACATCTCACAGATACCCAGATCTGGTGAAGCATTATGATGAGTGAGGCTGATACTGGAAATGACATCCTTCAAATGAGAAATCAAACACATATCCAATCTGCATTTCTCCAAACCATCCAGATGGATACTAAAGATGGCACAACACTCTTCACAAAGCACGGGGGACCACACCAGTGTCTTGACCAATATTCCCTACTCAAAACAGCAAGGCTTTAAGTCATAGACAGTGAATAGTTGCAACATAGATGCTGGTTCCTCTAAAGCATTATTAACATTATTACTTTGGATCATAGGACATATCCTGATGTACTCAGGTTTGTCAGTAAGGCAAAAGTGTTATCAGAAATCCTGATAAGAAATAACAGATACTTTTAAAAATCACACTGTAAATTTCTTTTCCTACAGAACTCTTTGCTAGATATTGACCTCACTGCATTTTATTATACACTGCACCTAGTTACATTAATAAAAGTGATGTCTAAGGTATTAACTTTATGTCAGAAGTAAATAATAACTTCCAAAAAAATCTTTTTCTAAGGGAAAAATGCAATCAAACACAGAACTGTAAGATCATGTGTGCTCTGGCTTGACTGAAAAAAAAAAGAGAGAAAATCAAGAGCTCAGGCATCTTCTTGATGTGCAAGAAAGGACCCAATAAATTAGACATGTGAAAAAACAAACCCCGCACAAAAACAAACAAAGAAAACAAACAAACAAAAAAACCCACAAAACCACAACAATCAAAAGGAGGAAAGATGAGAAAATGAAAACCACAGTGTAATCTGACCCTCTTTTAGTAGTCAGAGGAAAGACGCAGTACACATAGGACTGGAAAAGATTCCAAGGCAACAGGGAAATAACAGTTAAAAAGCAGTGAATAAGAATCCCCCTGCTTTAAATATACAAAATATGAATAAAATGAAACAATGTCATAAAACAAGAATGTATAGTCAGGCCTGAACAAGCTATATTTTCACCAGAGCCTTACTGATATGACTGGAAGAACCGTGTTTTTAAACCCTGATTTCCCCACTGTCCAAAGCTTCTGATGAAATGCAAAGTTCACAGTTTGTTGCTGTAGAAAAAAATATCCTTGAATAAAATTTCATGCTATTCTCTTTTCTCCCTTTTGGCTTCTGTGATGCCCTTAAACTGAGAGTGTATTTTAGTTCAGCAAGATCTACTGGCCTGTCAACTTTCAAAATATCCATCAAGCCATTTTTGTAACACATTGGGGCAAGGAAAGGGGAAAACAAATCTGAAGGACTTGTCAAAGCTCAAAGTAATTTATGAATTGAATGGAAAGTGCCTTTGACAGTAAGAAACTACTTGCCATGAAACTATTTTGCAGTGAAGTAAATAGGATGAACTGAACTTGGATGCCAAACTTCTTCCCACCATCCTAGCAGCGGGCTGTGCAATGCCTTGCCCTCTTTTGCACCTCATTTCTGCCACTGCTGAAAGAAGATTGCTAGGATCCCAACAGCAGAAAGCACATCAGCATTAATCAGTGAAATGGTTCCAAGGAAAGGGCTATCTTCACTTTCCACTATCTGCTAAAGACACACCATGTCCTACCTTATTTAAGCACTGTTCAGGTTACAACAGCACACAGCAGTACCAACAATAGAGCCCCTGTTACATCTGGCACCACACAGACATGTAATGAAAGATGTGGGACATGGATCATCTTGAGAAATTATGCTCTAATCATACAAGATGACACAGGAAGTGTTTCACTCAGTTTGAAAGACGAGAAATGAAAGTACTCAAAATTTCTGGCAAAAAATGGGAGTTGAGCCCAGTCTCCCAAGTGCCTTAATTACAATTTGATCTAAGTAGTACTAAAATAGCACATATAGCAACAAATATGAGCAGGTTTAATAAGGATTAAAGGAATAGATAAGGCAAAAGTAGGTCTGGCTAAAAAATACCATTTTGTCTGGAAGGGAAAGAGCTCTTTATGGAGATTTGACTTTTAATAAAAGAAGTTTTGATAGAACTTCTGTTTCTCTGTGGAAAAAAATAAAAGACGCTGTTGATAACATCATAAATAAATAGTTTCTATCTCTGATGAATAACAAGTTCCAACATCATTATTTTGCAAATGTACTCTGTGGAGTACACATTGCTTTATTACTATTACTACAGAAATAGGTCTGCACCAATATTGTCATGGAGCAGCCCAATTTTTCCCAGTCTTTTTGAGTCTGAAATGAATATGTGACACAGATTGCTGGGCAAGTCAGTGAAGCAATGCAGTGGAAACACAAGGCAATGATAAAAGTTGTGGGTATTGCAAAAGACAGACACAACTACAAACCAACACATAGGGAGTAACTAAGCAACTTAGAGCCAGTCTGGTGAGATAATTGAGATCGGTGAGCTCCAAAGAAGCAGGCAATCTTGTGAGTAGGCACAAACCAAAAAGGAGTTGAACACAGTATTTTAGGGAATTGTGCCTCACGGAGCTTCTAATAACAGGCAATCACTTTAGCACAGTGTTAGAGCACCTAGAACAAATAAGATAGTCAATGTATTTTCCACTCTTACACTGAGATTTAAGAATATTTGAGGAAACTGAAACAGTTCCATGCCCAGAGAAGTAGAAAAGGGGCTACAAAGTGGCTGCTATAACTCAATGCAAGTATTATCCAGGTAGCTCCGAAAAGTATTGAGAAGAACAGTCAAGATGAGGTGGCTAACAGAGCAGCCTAAATCATGAATTTGTGGATTGTTCCTAAACACAACTGATACTGGGAAAGTAACTCAGCTTTGAGAAGAAAAGTCAGATTCCTTTTGTAAGATCAGTGGCACATGGCTGATTAGAATTTCAGGCAGCTTTCTTAGTCATTGTTTGTTGACATTTTGTCTGCAAATCTAAACACTGTAATATTTCCTGTTCCCAAGGAAGATTCAGAAATAGAGAAAAGATAGTCGAAATGGACCATTTACGACGACTTCCATTTCTGAATCCCTTTACCCTTTACCTCTTTCACTTAATCAGTGGGGGTTATTAATGGAAACAACCCTGTGCTTTATTGGTCCTTAATGCCAGAGTTGCTTCTTAAAATTATTCAAGAGATGCCACTATGCAAGTCATCTAATTCAGCTCACTAACAGTGAGACTAACTTCCAGTGCTAGCTGTAGAGCTAAAAAAAATTGTCTTTGCCATGAAAACTTTGTGTTTTCAAATCCATTTTAAGTAGTGAACATTACCTCAGGCTATGTCTTTATTTTCAAGCTTCAGCTCTTTATCTTTTTAATTGTTCAAAAATTCAATGTTTAAAATGAGTTTGATCAGGTTTGGATGACTTCTTGTATTTATCAGCCTAAGGTCAGAGTTCGGATGAGTGCCTTATTAGCTTAAGGGTTTTAACAAGTAGCATACAGGATGGAGTTGGCCATTAGTAGCAGAAAAGTCCAAGTCTTTTAATATTTAGGATGTTTTTGGGGATCCAATTATGTTTTGACTGCTATGGAATGAAGTCTCCCACAGAAAAATGAAAATAAATAAATAAATAAAAAGAGCATTGAGTCCACATTCTGGGGATGTACTGGCAGGAAAGCTACATTGTAAGAGTTGTAGGCTTTTGCATTTTCACAATGTTTTGCATGCAAAGCGATGGAACCAAGATAAATGGTTGCAGATGGCTGGAACTAAACTTCAGAAAACAAATTGAGTTTACCCAGTGCTTTGCATATCTACACTGCAGATGTTTGCTTGGTTAGCAGGTCCTGCTGAAACAATTTAGAAATGATTGCCTGTAAAAGCTGGTTTGGAGATGCGACCTGCTAAGATCATTAGTATATCCCCTTTTAAAAACATAAGCAGCCCCAACTCATTTTCAAGGACTTGTGATCATGATGTAACTGGAGCTTTTGCCTTCACCTTCCTCCCAGTTGCCTCTGTTTTTTAAAACACAGATGAAGAATAATGCAGTGAGAGAGAGGGGCAGCTCACCCTCACATCGTTGACATACTGCACTCCTGAGAATACAAATGCTGAAATGCAGATATTAGAGAGGACTTACAATTAAAACCCATAAACAGAAGATCCAGATTCTAATCCCACATTTCCCCAGTGAGGACAATTCACATCAAAAAGAATATTAGAACTGGAAAAGATTCAGGGAGACTTTATGACAAACTTCTGTATGAGGGAGGCTTGGAAAAGACATGACTTAGAGATTCTTTTAGGGGTCTATAAAGTCATGAGTGGTCTGGAGAGGTTGGGCACAAATGGACAGTTAGCCATTTCTTCCAACATACGAATGAGAGGCCATTAGATAAAGCCTGTGGAAGCTATGTTCAAATAAACAAGAAGAGGTTGTTCTCCACATAACAGAAAACAGACATGTGGAACTCTGCCAAAGGCATTGTGGGTACAAAGAATTTACATGACTTCAAAGGGAGTTTAGGCCAGGATTTGGAAGAGAGATCCAAGTTTAGGCATTCTGATTTCATCCACCTCTTTATGTGACTCCAGATCTACAGCCTGCCAGTACACTCTTCCCAGTAGGCAGCATATAATCCAAATCCAAGTAGCTTTCCTTTCTCACTTTTAAGTGGTACCTCTGTCTGCTCACTACCTAAAATGCCAGAGCCTGTGATTATGAAGGAGTAGATTTCCTTTTCTCAACTTTGACACATATAGCAGCCCCAATACTTGTAATGTATGAAGAGGTCACATCCTGATATAACAATTATGGACTTCAAAATGGATTTCAGCAACTATCAGCAGACTACTGGTATTCAAGCACGAGAAGGAGGCTTCAGCAAAACAAAAAATGACCTGGGAAAAAAGTTAGTTGTCACTTTAGTTGTTAGTTGTTAGCTGTCACAAGACAGGAGAACTGCATTGGGGTGGCACATTTATATAGCAACACGCGGATTTTATGGAGAAGGAATTCTGAAGTAATAAATTATTGCCTCTTCCTAATAAAAGCTCTTTCTTACTAGCAAGAAGGTAATTCAGTTAATACAACAAATAGGTAAAATTCACTGTTATGTATTTTTCCCTTTAGATCCAGAAGGCAGAAACTTTGGGTCTTGTTGTTCTGTACATGTGCACACTCAAAGAAGACACTCTCAGGGTATTTTCATGTACCAGAGTTCATGACCAAAGTGCTGCATAACCTAGTACTGTTCATCATCGGGTGACTCAAGTCAGGTTATTCAAGACTTTCTATGATAAGTTTAATAACAAGGAGCATACTGAGCCTGGAGCAAAACTGTGTCTAGGTCATGGCAGGATAACTGCCAGTCTACCACAATAGCTTCATGAACTTTGGAAAAGCACTACTAGATGCAGAGAGGTACTGAATAACTCAAAATTGTCAACCATTCCTAAACACAGTATATATTTTCAATTATCTAGGAACTCAGGATACCATTTTCATTACAGGTCTCAGGGAAAATTGTTTATTATTCACTCACACTTAGTAGTTGCAATAGGAACATTGCACACTGATTTATCAAAAGGTGCCTTTTGTCACACAGAATATCTCAGTAACACAGGAACAGAGAGAAAATATTTGGTATAGATTATGGAGAAGGAAAGAAAAAAAAGTTCTATCACTAATAAAACACAACTAAATTTTGGACAAACACACCACATTTCCCCTACTTCATGCTCTTGGGGACGTGAAGCTTGTTCTGCTTCCTAGAGCAATCCATGCATCAAGTTTCAGAAGAAAGTTAATTACTCCTAACATACATAGCGCTACATGAGACGGAAAATGAACAAAGAGACATGACCAAGAATCAAAGGCAGAACACAAGAGATATTCCTGTACGCATCATTTTCTCCAGACATCAACAATCTCATTAAATGGTTCAGGAGTTGATATTCATCCACAGCATTTGCTTCTGTATCCTCCTATGACAGCAAGTTCCTGCACTGAGTGAGAAAGCATTTCTTTTTTTTGCCCAGTATTCATTGCCATTGATTTCATTGATTGACTCCCTTTAAATCAGTCAGTGTAAAAATATAAAGGGCACCTGGTAGGGTTCCTGAGTGACATAACTTGACATAACATAGCCTAATGTGACAAGCTGCTGAAGTCTGAAGGAGAAGACATTCCCAATTCCAGGTAGATATCAACGGTGAACTGAGACAATCTGAGGTCCTCTGTTCACACCTTGGTGATAAAGCACTGCCCTGTCTACTCATCTCCCACTTTTGTCCTTCAGTATCAGTAGCCTTCAGGTAGAAGATGAATGAAGCAATTTACCACTTCAATATTTACCTTGATGAGAAGGTCTTTATGGTACACACTACAGCTGAAAACCTGTGGTAGGGAAGTTATAACAGTCCAAAGTTTACAGCCCAGTTTACACCTGTGGCATTCATAGTTCCTGCACAAAGGAGCTGGAGAATATTAAGTAAACATTTACATTGCTATCAGAGTGGAGGTACAAGGACAGATGCTTTTCAAGCACCAAACCACAATGCTCTATGAATTTTCACAACTCCTCCAGCAAATGGAGCATGTGTTGCTCTCTCTGAGTTGCAGCTGCTGACAGGAGCTGATGTTTTCACAGGTTGACTGACCTGGAACAAGGTCAAATTTGAAAGGCCTCCAGGAAATAAGAAAGATCCCATCTTGTACACATAACACTTAAAGCTTTTCTTAAATATCATCATCCAGCAGCATGCCATACATTACAACTCAATAGAGCTTGTGATTGCATGTGCAAAGGTGGCTTCGTTATTTGACACTCAGCAATGCAGACAGTGAGAAGCAGACTGCTGTGCTGTGCCACTGTGAGAACTTAACTTCAAAGCCTGATGCTCTTTCTTCACTGAAATCCCTAATTCTCTTCAGAGGGTCCTCTTCATGATTATATGAATGTTTCACTCTCTTCAGACAGATGTGGAGGGGACAGCTACAACTGGAAACAATGGGGACATGCAAACCACTTTGATTTAGCATGAATGTAGGTGTCTTTCCTGGGAGCCATATTCATTACACAGCCAGTGGAAAGATATGGGCTTCTCCAGAGAGGGACTCCTACACCTATACTGTGAAGGGGTTCAGCATTCTCCGCTGATGGTGTAGGAAGCAGTGAGGAACTGGCCTTCTAACATAATCAATTACAGGCATTGTAAATAGCCTTAATATTTCACAATATCACAGTAAAAATTTGTGTTTGCTTACAAAACTGATTTCCTGGAAAGAAAATAAGCAAGAAGCTATAGAGCAGCACACATAGGATAGGCTTAGAGATTGCAATGGGTTATTATTGGTTGCATGCGCTCACATGTCACTGTGTGACAAAGTGAGGACAAAGGAAAACAGTTCTAGCACCTTGCCACAGGTTTGCAAAAAAAAAAAATCTGCAAGTTCTCTGTGTGTCAGGGAAAATTTTACAACATAAACACAACTTAAAACGTATGTTTTAACAATACTTAACTCTGGAGTCAAGAAAGAAAGAAATAGAAAGCAAGTTCAAGAACACACTACGTTAGATAGCTTCTTTTTTGTCATCTGTATAGGTTTGTCAGGAAATCATGCTATCAAGATTACTCATATGGAAACTTTAGAAGAAGAAAAAGACACAGGCAATCCTACTAATGCAGAAGATGGAATAGATCAATACTTCTGAAAGCAAAGGCTCCATCTAGGAGGATGAAACCCATTATGTTAAATCCCTTTCCTTCTCCAGGTAAGCAGGAGAGTAGAGGGACCATTTCACTTCACGTCTTATCCTTCCTGCCCTACCACATACAAAGCAAACCCTGAGGGTCTGCCTGACCTCCTCATGGTTTCTGGTCTTCAAATTAAACTAGATAAAACTCCACAATTTTAGCATTCCAATAACAAAACAGAACCTCACCTCTTGCCTACTTGTAACACACATTACAAGAATGAAATTAGGTACTCAAATCCCAACTCATCCTTCATCCTCATGCTTTTGCATCCATATGAAAAAATTCACCACCACCCAAGCATTCATACTGCTACTTCCCAAAGTGTGTAAAGAGGAAATGAACACAAGGTGTTACATTTGCCCTGCAGGTGCCCAGCTGAGCTGGAATCTGTTGCTGTGCATCTGCCCAATTTTTTGCTGCTTGTGGCACATAAGGTTACAAGATTAAGGACCATCTCATCTTTTTTTATGTTTGAGAATGCTGGTTGTGATCATCGTGAGTGAAAGGTGTCAGGCCAGTAGGTACCTATGCAGACAACCACAGAAAATTCCGTAAGACGTACGAAGCAAAACAACTTAGTGTTTGGAAACTCAGAGTAGGATTCATTACATCCAACAGCATTTCTCCTTTCTCTTCCTATAGCTCAATAAAGGATCTCCAATTTGTTCTTGCTTTCAAGGACCCGAATGTGGTAGGTTCCTCAAAAAACTTGTGATTTTTCTTTCTCCATTAAGAAATCTGTTTATGTGATGGCTGTTTTTTGTCTTTAGTGAAAACCTCTCCTTTGGAGTAAATCAGGTGTCTTGTAGTCTTCTGTGAAGGCACATGGATGCAGCTGGGCCTAGTGGTATCTTTGAGCTTGACTTCTGTGACTCTCTTTGAACCTTGAACTTCTCTTCCAGCTGCAACATTGGTGCCCCATGTGCTAGCAGAGCTGGCTCAAAAATCCCTTTAGAGCCTCTCTCAGACCTACAGGTCTTTGCTGTACAAGATCAGCCTGCAAAACAAACTATAAAATCTGGTTAGTAATACAGACTCCCCTTCCAAAGTGAATAGATCAGAAAGTTTTTCTATGTAGTTTTCACCTTTCCCACGCTGTCCATAATCTGTAGGTCCATATAACAAAAGTGACGTATCTAAATACCTAATTGGTTCCGAAGTTTCATATGTGCACACTTAAATCATTGAAAAATGTATCTGAACTTCAGAAAGTGCTCTTGTAAGAAAATGTTACAGAGCTATTTGTGATGATTAGTCATACTTCCCTGCAGCAGCTTCCCCTCCAGTTCTGTGTAGTTTATCATCAAATAGACGACGGCATGATCCTTACCAAACCTGCCGGATTCACAACACCAGGTATGTATTTCCTTAAACACCTCTGTATCCCAGGTGCTGCTTTAATGGTTTAAAGACACTTTTGAAGATCAGGGATTTTCTTCTTGGCTGGCCAAAGTATGCTTTATTTATATTTAAATAGTTAAATCATGATTTTGCTCCCATGTGCTTTGCATGCATATAATGTTTGAGTTTTTCACTTGCAACTTGAAGAGATAGCACATACTGAGTTTACTTTAAATGGTTTCCTATTCAATCACCCCAATCCACACTCTTCAGGACTGAGGCTAACTTCTCCCCTTCAGAATAAACAAACCCTGAAGCTTTCATTTCTCTCTGACTTATCTCTGATCTGTTCTAAAATGCTTATCAGATCCTTCTTTTCATCTCCCAAAATTTCATGCCAACAGAAGTGACATCATCACAACCTGTCAACACTTAGAGTCTAAACAAAGAAAGAAACAGATCAAGAAAACAGAGATGAAGAACTTTTGTGCTCCTTTTCTCAAACTAATACTCCCAAAATGTGTTTAGGGAGAGGGGGAAGGAACCATTGTTTGAGCTAACACATCAGCCACTGTGATTATTTAACTAACTATCTCCATCCCCAGACATATCAAATGGAATGCAATGCCAGCTGAAAGTATTATGTAGCCTTCAGTGATGTGAAACATATAAGCTCTAAGGCATACAGTTTGGCTGAAGACTCCAGCTGGCACTGGTAGTTTTATTGTACTGTGAAAAACACTGAAGTCCTCAGATGCCCTGCTGATCATGGGATCTGAGAAACTTTCCTGTGTCTGCCTGACACGTAGTGCAGTTAACACACTCTTCCCTCTCTTTCTCTTTCCCTCACTGCAGATGCACACACACACGTGCATGTGCACTGCCAACATTACTTAGTCCACGAGCACTTACGTTGGAGTCTGTGTGCTGCTGCATGTGGGAGGGGGAAGCATTCTTTGTCCAAGTGCTAAAAATCTGGTACCTCAACTTTCACTTGAAGGTGGCTGCAGCACACGTAGAAGCCATTAAGAGCTGTGTTTTGCTTCCTAACTTTTCACATTTTTTCCTCCCTTTATGACACGTTTATTGGCCTTGAAGGGCGAGGAGGGATAACATAGGAAACTGAAGTCCTCCATTCAGCTCTGACTCACCTATTGTGCACCTCTGACTCATTTAAGGGCAAGTTGCACTCGGCATGGTGGCTAGATAGTGTGAGCAACTGCAACAATTAATCCCTATTCACATCTGATTTTCAGCAAAATCTGAACCAGCGCGTCCAGGGTAGTTAAATGCGCAGCTCGGGCAATTAAAAAAAAATGGTTACAGATGAATATTATTTGGTCTGAAAACAAACCTGCAAGGGGTTTTGGAGACTAGTGCCTTGAGGATTATAGCTTATTTGTGGAGCTCTAACAGGAAACTGCTAATTATGACACCTGCACAACTTTCCTTGAATTAGACCCTGGGGATTCATTGCCTCGCCTATAGATGTTAGCCAAAGCCTCGGGCTCTTAATCCATAGCCGTCATCTTAAGTGAGAACAGAACAGCCAGCCATAGGGCATTTGCAATCTTAGTCAAAAAAGGGTATCATACAGTTTAAACTGGATGCTCTCTTACAAGACAAACTACCCTGACTCTCTATTTCAGATTAAAGTGGACTCTCAAGCCTTGCCTTGATTCTCTGAGTAAGATGAACATTAATTTCCAGACTTCAACAAGTGCACTTTCAGAAATATTTTCCAGAGCTGTTATACTTGCACATTTCATGCTTTTCATGACACATGTTCACTTTGCAAATGCAAAAGCCATGACTTTGGTCAAGAAAGCTTCATCTCAGGATCTAGGTCAGGCAGTGGTTTATGCAAAATCAGATGAGCTTGCATGCCATGCAAAAATTAAGATTCTAGAAATTGCATAAGCAATCACATTCTAGGTAAGACTTCGGGGTCAATCTCTCTTGACAGGCTTTTCTACAATTCCCACTGGTTATGCAGTGAAAAGGCTGGCATGTCTATACAGCATGGCCAGCACCTTCTAGGAGGAGCAGAGCTGTGTTACTGCCTTAGCCTTTTTCTCAGAGCTATGGTGGGTACGTCTGCACGGTGCTTTATGTCCTGAAAAACACCCAGAATGTGATAAAGGAAATACCTGAGTGAGGAATCCAATCATGTCATGTTCCCCATCACATCAAGAAAGCCTCCTTCACAGTTCTCCAGTAACATTCCTCCTGAAGTCCAGCTCAGACAAAAGCTATCCTGATGGAAAATACAGACCAACTACTACGCTTTCTTTTTCTTTCTCTCTCTCTCTTTTTTTTTCTTTAATCAAACTGGTTAGTGGCAAACAGTGCTGACAATGCTCTCATCCTTGTGAATGCAACAGACACTCCTTTAAGCCTGTGAGGCAGGTTCTCATTTTATTGACAGAAACATGCCCCAAGTTCTCTCAGTGTCTCCTGCACCTGAGCCATTTCAGAACTTGTTGGTACTAAGGTAATAACTGATACCTAGCTCTTACACAATGCATCTGTTCAGCAGACTGTGAAGTTGTCTCCAGAAAAAGCAAAGTCCAAGCCAGAATCAAAACCCTAATTTCCCCAGGCCCTGATGCTCCCATGCAGCATCACAGTGTGCCTCGCTCTCTGACCAGTGGGTTTTGCTGCACATCTCCTCTGACCTTACCAAAAGAGCAATATTCAAACCATGACGAAGCAGTGCAACATTTCTTTTCTTACCAGGGTAGCAAGGGTCAACAAATACCTGGCAGGACAAGGTTAAGCAATGCATTCGTAGAATAAAGTACTCGGATTTGTTTCCTTGCCTCTGTCAATGACTTTTTGCAAATGTCTGAGCTCCATTTTTCTCAAACTGCTTAAAACACGGGAGTGTTCCAAGTAATAATAAACTCCTCGTCTTTAATTTATAACTCCTAAAATTGACAGAAGCCCAAAACACTTTTTTTTAATCCTGAAAAGGTGGCAGAGACGCATATTGTGTTCTCAAGCACAAGAACTTCTGTGGCTGCAAGGAGAGCTGCCAATGCGCTTGCAGAAATAGCAGCAGTATTTTATTTATCGTTGCAAAGCTTGGCCAATATATTTTGCACTGAACGAGCAGATTTACCACAAGGAGAGGGATCTGCTGCCTCCATCCCTTTTAGCATCACTCAGAGCAGAGCTCATCCCAGCCGTGGGCTGAGTCCTGCCCTCCCAGCACCTTCCCACCTCAGGGCCACATCTACTGCAGCAGCACAGAGCAAGGCTACTGCACCAGATGCTGCAAACCCTCCTGCTCGAGTTCACAGTCCAGAGTCTGTGCATCCTCTCCTCTCCATCTCACAGCCTTCCCTATCTCACACACACACAAGATCAGGGAAGCAAACATCACTCAGTCCCACTGCACCCTGTTGTCCTTCAGAAGCGTGCAGTAAATGGGCTTCTGCCCAAGCACACTGCAGCAGGGGCACGGAAAGCAGGGGTTTGGAGTGAGGGAAATGCACACACTAAATCCTCCATCTGCAGCCCAAAGTAACAACGGGGAGGGGAGGAGAAGGAAAGGGAGTGTGGTACACACAGCAATACAAAAAGTAGTTTTTGTGCCAGGCTCATCAGTGTGGCAGGGTAATAAGGTCAATGTGAAAACAACTGGAAGGCACATTCCCCAGTAAACATGTGCTGAGTGAAAACGGCCCGACCTTATGTTGTAGAATCCAAACCCATTGAGTCAATTGCCAGAAAACATGACATGACCTTTCAGATTCAGTGAGCATCAGTTCCAAGAGCAGGCTGCCGTGCTCTTTTCCATTTCACTGCTGCCCCCGGAGGGCCTCAAGTCACCGGAAATAATAGCTCGGGCTCAAAATCTGCACTCCTTTAATGAAAAAAAAAATACACATGGCATCCAGTTTGACCCTGGTGGCAGATTTTTTATATGCTTAGCTCAATTTCTTTAAACTTAACAACTGTGCCTTTTTTTTTTCATTATTTATTTTTTTAAATCTTCCCAGAGCTCAGATTTTCCCACAGACAACCCATTTTTGGCAACGGTGGAAATATCTTGTTTTTGTGAATGAGGAAAATAATTAATAGCTAATGAGGTGCTCGTTCCAGCCCAAAACCTTCCCTCCCCAAAGAAGAAAAATCTATTCCAGTAGGAACATATTTTCCTTGCTTTCTGGACTGAGAAATGCATAAAGATGTATTTTCACCCACAAATCTCCAAAATTTTATTTTAATCCACAGAACTCAAGCAGCCCATGACAGAAGTAAAGCTGTGTAACGTTCCAAGCACTAGAAAGACGAGAGCTTGTGATATTAAGTATACTTCGAAATGTGCTTTCCCTCCCACTGAATTATTTTCCCTGCTAAATCCTGATTAAAAAAATTCTCCTCTCCCACTTTACTGTCTCTGTGACAGAACGATGAGGCTGAGAACTGAAATCAACTCCAATTTTAAGGTGAAATATTTATTTTGGGGGCCAAAAAGAAGCTTTCTTGGTTACTATTCAGATTTTACCCTCCTCTGTCAAAAAGCAAAAAGAGAGAGGCAAGGATTGCCGTCTGGAAATTGTATTTATTTTGACTTGAGCTGTGCCAACCTGCAGTATACAAATACTCAGTCAAAACTGCCTACCATCTGTGTTTATTGTAGAGGAATAGCAACATCCAATGGCCAGTTAAATGCAGGTTAATTGCAGGCGTGTATTGAATTCCCTGGAGAGCCAAGTACACAGTTAGCTCCCCTAGTGTAATCTCTTTCTGCTACATGAAGGAAATCAAAAAGAGAAAGAACAACAATGCCAACTCACAGAAGAGCTGGATGCCTCCCTGCACAGAGGGGGGGTATCTGCAGGGAACAATAGGGGTCTATTAAATTCTTTCATTGGCACCGGAGAAGTAAAATGAGCATAAATTAATCAGCTACAAAAGACGGGACAAGTCTTGGTGCAACTCTATTGAAGTCTGAGGAGTTGTGGAAGGGATAAATTTAACTCAGAATCTTTCAACGTCTGCATATTTGAAAGTGGCTCATTGAAAAAATTGGGCATTCTTAGAAAAGAAAAAAGGAATGAGAGAGACTCCCTGTGAAATGCCATCCTTTTAATACCCTTGAACAGCCACATTTCCACCATATTGACATTTATCATTTTATTTCCCTGCATTTATAAAGCCATCTGGCCAAGATTTTCAAAAGCACTGACAAATGGTGGGCATCCCACTTTGGAGTTTTGAAGACCCCACACCGGCAATGACTGCAGGACCAGCCTGCACTAACAATGAGAGCCCTGCAGAGGTACCAGGTTGGGCAGGACCAGATGCAGGGGCTGTGGTGTGTTTTGGAAGAATTAGAGGAGCACCTTGGGCCCATGTGAACCAGAGCAACACGCTGGGACTGGGGAAGAATTAGGGAAGAGGAGGCCACGGCTTGTTCACTGTCACAGCACACAAAGTTTCAGTTCATACCAGGTCAATCCCAGTCTCCTCCTCACAGCTGCCATCCTAAACTATGCTTGCGTGTGGCCTAAAAAGAGCTACAAAACCCTTCAAAACACAAAGGAAAGCACAGGGTTTGTGGTGTACCCAGAAGATAGAAGTTCTGGGTGGTGCCAAGGGGAGCAGAGAGCTCCAAGGCCTCTCTGGAGAACGTCCCTGCTGCATGCACACAAAGCAATGCAGCGCGGGGATAAGCATTGCTCTCTGCAAACCAAACTGCAGAGATTTAGGGCTTTAAAACTAGGACCAGATTTAACTGGGAGGGGAAGGAGAAATGAAAGGAGGGACTCAGGGGACTGCAGCCTTCAGAAGCAGTATCACACAATAGAGAAAAGGCCATGCCTTGGCACAGTCTCCCCATGAAGATGGCAGCCACCTCCAGCCCTGACGGGCAGCAGCCTGCCCTCCAGGGACCAGGCGTTAGCCAGGCCAGAAGGAGCTCCAGGGCACAGCCTGGATGAGATAAGGGCAATGGATGAGATACAATACTTCAGGTCCACTGCGCAGTAAATTGGTGTCATGGATACCATGCTATTTCCCTGACATCCCCTTGTGCTCTGGGAGAAGTAATTCACTCCAGCCTTAAAACACCTACTTCCCATCTCTCCAGCAAGCTCTATGGCTGGCATGCCGTACTGACAGATGTGTGACCCCTTCCTCACACTGAAGGAAGAGCTGTGTGCCACCCACACGCTGTACGAGATCCAGAGGGACATAATGGGGCAGTCGGTGCCTGGTCCCCATCCACTCGTGTATGCTCAGAATTTCAGCCTCTGAACTGCTCGCCTGGGGGGGGGTTAATGCATTTTCTGCTTCCTTCCTACATTGCCATTGGCGATGTCCTTCTCACAGACTCATATTCTTAGGGGCATTTCTAGCTCTTCCTCCCTCTTCTCCCAGACGTCAAAGCTGCCATTAAATCTGCCTGCCCAATTTGTAGTGCTGCAGCCTTTCAGCCAAGCCTTAGTCATCTCATGCCTCATCTCACTGAAGCTTTCTCCCCTCCGGGCTTTTGCCCTCATCCCCTCCAGTCCATTTATCCACAGTCATCTACCTTCTCTGCCATCCTCAGATCCTCCTGCTTCTCAGCCAATGCTCATCACATCAAAGCTTATTGTTTTCACATTGAGCACCTTGCACAACTTCTTTTTTTCCTCTCCATTGCCCTCTCTTTTCACTTTCATCCTGTTCATCCTCAGTTCTCCCAGGAGGCAGTCTGTTCATGATTTTCTTCCAATTTCATACCAGTTTGTGGTATATGCAAGAAAGCTCTTCCCTGATCAGGCTACAGTACTCTGTCAGGTTAGATCCATATAGCATAAGTCTATGAGTAAGTTTAGTTCTTCCTCACTTTGAAGCCTCACAATAATCATTAACATCTTGAAAAACAAAACTAACAGTACACTTTTCTGTTTTCCTCAGTTATGCCACATTCTCATATGCTTACACTGGCTTTGGATGACAAGCTGTTCTTCTTAGGTCTTACACCTTCAGGGCATAATGTTAGGGCTGTATGTGGTGCCATGTAATGGCTGTGCACAATCTCTCTGAAAACCCCTTCCTCTCTTATTTCACCCAAATGTATCCTATTTGGAAATAAAATCTTAAAATATCTTTCTATATTGCAACACTTACAAAGAAATATTTGTAAGAGGTGGAGGACTGGATTCTCAAAAAGCATAAGCACTAGATCTAGAGGCTGACAACACCCCCTGCAGCTGGGGGATTGGAATTTGATGTTCCTTGAGGTCCCTTCCAACCCAAGCCATTTTATGATAAACCAGTATGGTTTTGGTGACACCCATGAAATGTACCCAGCTCAACTGAAGTATTTCTAGTAGCATTAGCTGGGAACTCGGTCCTACAACTTAAAATTCAAACAGAATCAAGCCAGTGATTCCAAGTTGAATTAAAAAATCACCATATAACCCTTGAGATTTCACCCTGCTAAATCTCTTTCAGAGTAAAAATCACATTTTCTCTACATGCTGATTTTTCAGTTCAGAACAAGCAGTACGCAGAGACTCTGCACTACGCTGTCGTTTAAGCTGCTGAGCCAATGAGCTCAGCATTTCAGCCTGAAGCTGACACCTGTCGCTACGACCCACAGTGCCCTCATTTACCTCTTGAATTAAAATGGAGCATATCAACATATTTCCTGTCTTGCTCCTTGGACAGTCTCTCACAGAAGGCTTCAGACTGCAAAGTTCATAATTAAATGGAGATTATCACCCTCGGGAAGTTCCAGAAGCCCAGAGAAAGATGCTACAAGCTTCAGTTCCTACCGTGGATTCAATTACAGTATGCAAGGGACATTTAAAACAAGCTTCCCCAGGATAAAAGAGAGAAAAGAGCCAGCACACTCAGTGTGAGTAAAATAAAAAGCAATCTTCAGCTGGTGTCGGCCACGTACATTTAGAAAACCATCCCCTCCAGCCATTACCAGCAAAAAGTCAGCAAAAACTTATTTTAGAATCTGAAAAGAGAGAAAGTTAAAGCATTTGGCGGCACAATCTGTTACTTAGGGACAAGCTCATTAAAAATGCAGCACTGTCTACTAAAGGCAAAATGCAGACATGCACTTTTGCATGTAAAGCAAGCATGTATTGAACAACAGGAACACCTTTCCTCCTGATTGGAATGGGAAGAAAGGTTGGTTTAATTGCACTGATGGATGGATGACTCCCTGAAAGAAGGTAGTAACTGGAGAGGCCATTCCAAAATCTCTTAGTTATTGGCCTAAGAGATTGAATTCAACAAGAGTTACAGAGAGTTAAGAGGAGCTTAGGAAGAACCGTGTAATAGAGCCCAGGCTGTGTGCGCACTGGGGGAGAGTAAGGGTGAGCACTAGTTAGGCAGCAATTCCAGCAGCATGACAGTGTCTTCAGAAGGAGATAAGTTTGTGAAGGGAGAAGAGAAACCAAGCAAACTGAGCTGCAAAGCAAATGTCAAGAAATGCTGGAATAGGAGAAGGGGTAATCAGAAATCAAGAGAAGTGACACAGTGGGAAGATGAGACTGAGGAAGAACACTTAACTGTCAACACAAATCAGAGGGAAAGGGCAAACAAAAGGAGAGAGGGAAGGACCCAGAGAAGAAGAGGTTCATTATTCTCTTTTCTTCCACTGAGACTATTTTGTTTGCCTGACTGCAGAATGCAGTTGAAGTTTGTTGGGGAAACTCAGCTATTTGAGCCAGCTACTGATCTCACCATGGATTTACACTGCCATAAATCTCTGACCTAAATCAACTAGTTACTCCTCATCTTGATAGATCAGGAGCAAGCCCTTGGAAGTGAAAGGTGCAACAGGAGCATGAAACATTTTCTTAAAACACAAAGAAAAGACCCTGAACACAATCAAACGCTTCAAGCTCATAGCTGTGAATCCCCTTACAACAGAAAGCCATATATCAGCATTCTTATGGTTGATGGGAGCAAGTCACTTGTTTGTTTCAAAACAATATATTATAAATGTTGTATACACTCTGTAAATCATACCAAATTAAACACAATAAGCATTTCTGGTGGTTTTATTCTCTTATCTTCAGAGCCCTGGATTTCCACAACTCCCTTTTTAAAAAAATAGCAGGGAATAGAGGCTTTCCAAACAGAAAAGAGTCGAAAGTTTGAGATGCTCGCAAAAGTGAGCACACCAGTCTGCTACACCTCCACGGCAACAGTGTGTACGACCACTGCACACATGGAATAGCAGGAAAGGTGGAAGACAGATTCTCAGTCAAATAATATCTTTTTTTCTAGTCAAAGAATGTATTGTGGCATATCTCCAACATCCCACATGATTCAGAAAATGGAACATAATTCCAAACTGCACTGGCTTCACCAAAAACATCTCCAGAAAAATGAGATTTGCAACCACACAACCCAGACCATTTGACTACTTAACACTGCTTCCAAGCTTCCCACCTGGAAGCTAGAGAAGTGTTCTCTCTATTGGATAACTAGAGACACGTACTAACGTTAATTAACTTAAAATAAGCCTAGTAAGAAAGTCGAGTTTTCCTCATAAGGAAGTCTCTTCCAGATTGCTTTGCTCCTTTTAATTTTCCTGATCTGGCAAGTATAAGGGAACACTGAGGGAAAAATTTATACAGGGAAAAAAATTCTTTGTTTTCTTTTAATTCAAGAAATAACTGACTGGAATACAATTTTTAAAAAAATAATCTAAGAGGCTCTTATTTCTGTTTCTTTGGTTTGTGTCTTCACTTCCACTCCCTGCTCTGCTCCCCTTATACAAAACATAATTTTTTTGTGTTTAATACAGTGTGAAGAGAGAATGGAAAGGAAATAAAAGAATCAGTATTCCTGGTGAATAATTTGGCTAGAGGAAAAAGACAGACACAGATCAGATTCTTTTGATATGTTAAAAGCATCCCAAAATGCCCATGCTCTGGATGCTTTTACACAAATTATCTTTCATCATAAAAGTACAAAATACATATAATGGACAGCTCATCTCTCTCCAATGAATATGTAGCCACTAGCTGATAAGATAATAGACTAAACACTGACCTGTCACAGACTTGATGTTCATAAAAGTAGAGTTTAAAAAGTTGGTTCTCACGTCTCAGGCATTTAACGGGCAGGCACTAAGATACGCTTCCAATCTTCAAACTCTTTTCATGCTATTCTGCCTTAATAAGCACAGGTATAACCCTTAAACTGGTAGTATTTGGAGAAAGACACTGTTTGTGTATGTTACTCCTACAACCTCAGCTCCCAGGAACTCCCTCCCACCTAACCTTTGAATGACTTTGATGCCATGTAGTAGCTCTGAAAGAAACAGATTAAAAATCTTTTTACTGCATGCAGCAACTCACTCTGTTTTATATTCTAATCACAAGAGGCACCTGAGGCATCGGTTGATGGATAGACTCCTAATAAATAATAATTATTATTGCAGTGTGCTAACATGCTGAACTATTGAGAACAGAGCGTCAGATCTGCTAACTCTTGTGCAGGTAGCCTTCTCTGAATCACCCCTGTCTCAAACTGTGATCTGTGCCTCCTCCCTTAAGTGTGTCACTGTGCCCATGAGAACCCAGCTTTTTTCCTATGTCTCCTTACCCAAGCACCTTCTTTCAAGACAGGAAAGGCAATGTCTTTTTGGTCTTAATAATTAATCTAACAGGCACTTTCACTTCTGTACATGCACCGCACATATCTGCTACTTTTCCCTCCTATACTGCGAAAGAGCCTGTAGCTGATAGCTAGAGCCTCCCTCTCTTTTCTCAGTATCTCCCTTTGGAATCTGACAGGGGTCATGTAAGGACAGAAAATACTCACTCCTGTAAACAATACAGCAGGTGAATCTATTTGAACTGGACAAAATGCATTACAGATTGCCTGTATGTAGGTGAGTGTTAGATTAAGATTGCCTGGTTATTGCTAAATACTATATTTCAAATCAACAACCAGCCTGAAAAGCAGCAGGATGCTTAGACCTCAAAATTGATGGGTTTGGATTCTTTCTACAGTTCTGCTGCTAACCCAGTGTGATACCAGGAAAGCCACTGACTCCCACAGTCACTATTTTATAACCTGAAAAACAGGAAGATTAGCTGAAAAATAGTAAGTTATTAATAAGGTTATAGCAGCAGCCTCATACAGGCACCAGCATCTCCTATTAAATTAATAGAAGCTCAGTGCTTTAAAGGAATGTAGGTGTTTATTTCCACTGCAGAAGCTAAAGGTACAGAAAAAAGTACTCTGGGCCACCTCCTGGGGGAACAGATCTGCATCTCAAGGTTTCTGTTTTTCTGCCCAGTTCACATCCTGACCGCCTGTGTAGCACCAAACACTCATTTAAACCAATATTTATTGATTGATTTAGGCACTTACATAGTTACAGAAAAGCTTTTCATTCTTCCTTACTGCTATGCAGACACAGTCACAGAGCTGAGATGAAAGAGCAACTGCTTTTAGATGACAAAGAGGTAAATGCTGACAGCATTCAGAGGTAAAGGCATACAGGCACAGATGTAGTGGGGTACCTGCTGCCTCCCTGAGGAACAGACTCATATATATGGCATGTATCTCACTTCTATTTATTCTGTATATAGTTTTTTTTCTATTTTCCCACACTTACAGCAAGCCCTCGGCATCAACTGTTTCTATTTTGCAGAGCCAACTGGGCACCTGTAGTTTTTCCTTTTTTTTTAAAAAAGCCCTAATCCAAGAGAAAGAAAATGACAGACAGAAGGATGAAGCTGTGGCCCTACTGCAACTGTCTGCATGTCCACCCTCAGAAATCAGTTTACTGGAAGGGCAGAGGATTTGCTCAATGTTGCCCAAGAAGTTAGTGCTGAGGCCTGGTGTTCTCTGCTGCTCAGGGGCATTATTCCTGCAAACTGATCTCTCTGGGTGAATTCAACATGTCCAGATGACTTAATGTGCTCCATAGGTTTCTGCACCTGGAAATTATGAAGGGCAAAGTCTAGTCTAGAAGTACAGTATTTTTGTTTATAAAGTTGCAAAGCAGGTTGGACATAGTCTCATCAGTGACTGTTAATCTGAAAGTGGTTTAAAAGTATGAAGTACTACTGGTAGATACTTTGGAATTCATTCCCTCTCTTTTTGAGCCAGACCCTCAATTGTGTAACTTTCTGGAAGTGCTGAAATGCTAATCCTTCCCATTCAGCCATTTGGGCAAGGATGGGATAGGAAGCCTGTGTGGTCTGCCACAGGGTTAATTATGGTGGTTTGTGCATTACTGTACTGACATGAGAGCAGGCTGATACTTTATTCTTTGTACTGTATAATTCAACTGTTGTCAGATATCAAATGCACACAATATAATACAGCTTTGTAAAGTGAGAGAATTCAATGAAATAATACATGGAATATGAGCAATGCCCAAGGATAAATAGAAGCATAAGAGACACAATCTTCCATCTTGGCCTAAAACCCACACTGGCAAACCCAGAGTGGTCACTCAGAAAAAGAAAAGCATGTCAGGCCTACAGTGATGCTTCTCCCAGCTTCTGGCAATCTGCCATTTAGGGATTTCCTGAGCCGAGGTTGCATCTGCATCAGCACGTTTAATAGCCCCTGCTGGACCTATTTTCCATGAATTTGTCTAATTGCTTCTCAAATCTATATCTGTCAGCAATAAGTTCCGCAACTGAGTTATGCACTCTGTGAAAAACCACTTCTATTTGTTGTGTTCTAAAGTAGCTGCCTGAAAATTCCGTCCATTGACCCTTTGGTCGTCTGTTACAATGGGATAGTCATTTCCAATACACTTTTCCCTTGCCATTTCTGATTTTACACACACCTGTATTACTTGTCTCTCTCCCAAGCTGAACTGACCTATTTTATTTAACCTCTCTAATGAAAGTCATTTAATAACTCTGCTCATTCTTGCTGCCCTCCTCTGTACCTTCTGTATTTCTATCATATCCTAAATCTCCTCTCTTCTAGTTTAAAACCATTTCCCCTTATTCTGTCACTATCTGCACATCTAAAAAGGTGGATAGGTAAGAGATATAATATAAATCACAGAGACAACAGCAAACACTTCAGTTTTAGTAAAGTGCTGAGCAATAGATGAAAAAAATCTACTATGAACAATTAATAATTACTCAAAATCTCCATTTCTGGCCCAGGAAATTCTAAGCTTCTGCTAACTTATGCCAGGTGAATGCACCAGTGAATTAGTACCACAGTTTTATCCTCCACAAAAGCTCTCTTGCTGGCCACTGTTGACAACGGACAAAGGGATATGTATCTTTGTTCATTCAGACTCATGTCTCCCTTCACGTGTGTATTTTCAACCACCTTAATCACAGCTGCAGCCACAGAGCTGACTGTTTTCCAAACCGAGGGATGAAGCAGCTTCCTATCTGTATAGATTTCATTCTAAGGAGGCACAAAGAGACCCACACGTTGGTACACTGGGCCCAAATACATTTCTTGTTTGCTATGGAATTGCACTCATTGTAGCTCTACTTCTTTTTCACTTCCTGATCAGCACCCCCTAGCCAAGCACAGTGTTTTAGGCTCAGATCAAGAGTCTTTGTGGGCCTGAAACAAACCATTTACACCCAAAAATTCTCGACCGTTGCTTTCATACCCAGAATTGCCTATCCTCCCCTATTTCTTATCTCCAGCATCCACAGACATCTGTACATCAGAGAGCACTTGCAGAGAGAATCTGAATTAATTTTTAGAACAGATTAACTAAAATGCATTGAGTATCTGTGTGGACATAAGTATTCAGAATTAAAGTAGTCCTAATTCAATTTAACTTACTTCACTTCTAAAGTGAATTAAGGCAAATGTAATTGAGGCTACTTAAATTCTGATTAAGAGTCTTGACATCTGCCACAAGTGAAGATATATTATCCACAGGGAGTTAATTTACCTCCATAAGTGTGAAATCACAACCAACTGCATACAGCAAAGCCAGAAAAAAAAAATTAGTCCCTGAATTGTAATATTCACCATAGTGTATTTATGCTAAATGTGTATATAATTTAGGAGGCAATATTCTTGCATACCAAAAAGGGACATATTCTTTCCTTGCTTGGAAGAAAAATCCTAAAAAAAATTTCCAGTTATTTTTTCATACTGTAACTGTATCAGAATTTAAAAGAAGTTGTTCAAAAAAAGAGATGAAGTCTCATAACTAAGTGGAACAGCAACCAAATTTTCCTTGCTAACTCATAGTTCATGTGTGTACATCTTTATGTGGGCATCACAGAGAATGTCTTAGAAAACAACCCCAGTTTACAAAATATATCACAGGAAAAAACATCTGTGCCACGGTGTACTTTTCTCCTCTCTGCTAATTTGATGATTAATGCACCCATTCCTACCCGATTGCAGAATACGAAAGCACTGGAATCTTCAAACTTGTTAACTTGTTTCAATTACCTAATTGCCTTTCATTAACCATCAGAATTTTTAAAATTAAAAAAAAAAAATCTAAATAATAGTACCAAAAAGTTGGCTAGAACACCAGAAAAAAAACATTTCACGCTTAAATCCCCTTAACAACCAGAGTCCTCACTGACATCAAGTGAGAAGAAAGAAAAAGATACTACCATATATTTCTGAGATATTTATTCTTCTGAAAAAATATTTGTTGACAAAGGGGAGAAAAAGAAAGCAGAAAAACACACACAAGGAAAAAAAGAAAAAAGAAAAGAAAAAAGAACGAAGTAGGAGAGAATACTTAAGGGACACAACTATGTAAGGGATACAAGACCTACCTACCTCATCCCCAGAACTTTTCAGAGCAAGACTAATAATATGATTTTAATGATACCAATGTAGGAATCAGTTTTCCTACCTGGAATTTCTTGCCTGACAAAGCGATCAAGGCCTCAGACTCTGGCAACTCATAGAGAAATAATATGTGAGGAAAATATAATTTTAATGTCTTCTACCAAAAATGATGCCCAGCTGTGCCCTCTATACTGGTGTTTATTAGTTCATTACTTCCAGATAATGGGGAAGTAGCTTTGTTGTGTGGTTGTAAGTGAAGTAGACTGGAGTAGCGAGTTCAAAAGTGACAGAAAAAAAGAATTCCAATAACTCAACTGAGAAGCTTACTGGAAAAGTGGGACTGAAGATCTAAATGCAGGAGGTGGATGATTCAGTAATGAATGGAAGGCTCATTCTGACAGCTTGGGCTGCCATCCAAGCTAATTTGTTTCCAAGCCTTCAGTTTGCCAACTGAAGTGGCTGAGAAATAATAGGCCCCCAAAAATATTTCTAAGGGAACACAATGCCCATTATCACTGAAGGAGAAAGAATCTGCACAATTCAAAGAGGAAAAAGAAATTTGAGATCTGCCAACTTTGGCCAGTTCCAAATGACACAGGAAGGAGCAGTTATAATGTAGTGAAAGGAAAGAAGTAGAGTATTGTTAAATAAATTCAAAGTAAAAGTCATCATAAAAAAATAGGCACAATAAATAGAAGGATGTTTCTTTCACAGAGAGACGATTCTATGGCTAAGCCCATGCAAGCAGCCTATGATAAAGAAGAGTTCAGGGCACAGGGAAAAAAATGAAAAAGAAATTGGTAAAGAGAAATAGATCATAATAAAATGAAAAATAATGAGACAATCTCTTTATGTTTGATGTGACCATCATAGAAATCTTTTTATATAAAAGGGCTTGGACAATTTATAAACATAAGAGACTTAATTATCTCCTCCATGTAAATACTTTGCAGCTCTCACTAAAGTCAACAATAGCAAGGAATGTTTTGTGATTATCACCAGAGGTTAAGCCTGGGCTTAATTTTCCTTCCAGTCATACGCTACGCATATGATCATACCAAAGACACATATCTATACAGAGCACAACGCAGAAATTCCCAACTTACAAGTTAAGGCCATATGGCACAGCACCGAGTTGTGTTGGTTAACGCCTCACTCAGGTTGGGAAATGCAAGAGCCACATTCTGCCAATGGGTCAGCCAGATGCAAAGAACCTGTTGGGTTCTGTCCTGAATGGGAGCTGTCTGTCTCCATAGCCATTTTGGAAATACATCCACAGCCACTCTCTGCCTTCATACTCTCCTTCTTCAAGTTTGCTAAGATGACAGTTCATCTAGAAGAGAGAAGAGATACACAAGATTTGAAAACCATTTTCCAAGAGCAGAATAAGAAATTTTGAAATATTGAGAAAACATTTGCTGTCAATAAGAAACACTTCTGGAGGTTACAGCCTCTTTTTCACCACAGACTTTTATGAAAAGTCTGAACATGGGCAGTATACACATTAAATTTTTTTTATTTGTGAGAACACATTAAAAATAGCCATTATTTGTGCAAATATGTCCTTATGGTAATGTTTTTTCTACCTAAGGGCACAAAACTCCAGATTTTTGGAATAGTGGTATCACATCTGCTTTGAGATCTGCTAAGGAAAATACTGAAGTTACCTGTTAGCCTTCACCTTAGGTTTTCCTGACATTCAGCAGCCAGAAAACTCGTCCTTCTCACTTGATGCACACTTGCTACTACAAACACCTTCTCTTTTTGACAGCATTGTACACAAAAGCAAACTAACATTTTGATAAGATACTTGCCAGTCTTTTGGATGATGTCCTCTGTGTGACGCTCCAACACATGACTATAGGAGCAGTTTTCTCAGCCTCCTAACCATCCTCCTGATTTGAAATTACCTTTTTCTGTAAGGTATGTTCAGCCTGTATTTTTAAATGAATTAAGAAAGAATTAAACTCCTGTAGTTCTTGAACCAAATATTTCTAAATTCCAAATGTGTTTAGATGCACATTTCATGGTAGATGGCATTGAGGACCATTCTGAATAGATTTCTACAGGTGCCCACTAACTCCATTTCCACTCAGAAGGGAATCAATCACTGAAGGTTGTTTTTTCTATTTCTAGTATAATTGCACTATCAGGCTACTTAATTAAATGGGCACTCAAATCTAACATGTCCCCTGCGGGCATAGCTAAACTGCAATGGGAAGGTATGACTGCAACTTCTGCAGGCATACCCAGCCAAGTTTCCATCTCAAGAGAATCAGTAGCAACAAAGCTGCAACTGAGCAGGCTTTGTTGCAGGCTGCACCACTGCACACATATTCACACAACTGTTTCATTTCTTTAACTACTACCACAGCCAGATTAAAACTAGCTACAGTAGAACCAGGGCCAGCACTGGACTCATTAAATGTTCAAGAAGATATGGAGTTTGTTCCCCTTCCAATTACCCAGCAATCTTCTACGTAACTTAATCTCAGAGCCGCTATGACTGCCCTGTTGCTTGCCCCTAAAGCCAATAGTGTTTCCACGTGCTCGTTTGCAACAAAGGTACACTATTAATTCACTGTCATACCTCGCAGTCCTTTCGTGTCAGTTGTTTTCATGGGTGGTCACCTCTCCAAGGCAGAGCCCAAGGGTTTACTCAATACCTTGCAAATTGATTCTTCCTCATGAGAGGGCACTGGTGGGATGACACTGAAACAGAAATAACCACGTTTCCAGAGGTGAGACTGTTTTCCTTTATTCAGTAAGCTGCATCTTCACAATATTCTGCCACCGGAAATCCAAGTATTTTAAGAAATTAACATTTCAACAGAATTCTGACAAGGCAGAATGTTTTGCTGATTGATGAACAGTATCCAGACACACTTAAAAAGATTAATATTTGTGAATTTTGACATAATTACTGATTTCCTCAACAGAGTTAAAGTCTTAGTTTATCTTCATGTTAATCCAATTTCATGCCTAGAACAGAGCAAGCACAACAGAATGTCTTTCGTAACCTTCTGATATCATTAATTATTGCTACATTGGGAGTTACAGCATGGAACAAACAGGTTTTTAAATGGAAATCATTTGTCTCTCAGCAGGGAGACTCAACAGTTTTATTTCCTTCAACACCAAGCTGCATTCAAGTAATCTTGTTTCATGGTGATCCTCCCTGGACAACCTGTAAGTCAATGGTGAAATCCCATCTATTTTGTCCCTGGACTGGTCAAATGTGCTGCCCATAAGGGGAGGTGTCTATTTCCTCTTCTAATTGTGGAGGAAGGGTTTTCTATATGTTAACGCCATGCTTTCCCCAAGCTGTGGGCATTTGGTCAGGTTTCCTGGTGATTTTCCACAAAAGGAAATCCCCTAACTCATTAAAAAAAAAAATAGATTAATTGACCGGTTCAGTAACAAGCTGCCCCAGGACCCAATAAACTTTACAAAGGGTACATTCCAATTACAACTGGGCTCAGCATGAACCTGATAAGTAAGCCAGCATAATCTTTCTTCAGCATTAAGGAATTTTTTTTTCTATTTTTTTTCTTTCTCCCCCTTAATTTAACTCTTTCTCAGCGCTTGCGGATGGACTAACTTCATACTTCCCCTTTTCTTGTGAATGTGAACCCTACTGAATAATTCCCAGCAACATGATCTAATGAGTTCAATAAAGCCAACCAAGTCTACAGTCACTTTCTTTGCACCGCTGTGGCCTTGAAAGAAAGGTTAGCTACACTGCTGCCTTCTTCCACACTTTGCCTGGTGTCATTAAGTGAATCCAGATCTCAGACCAGGAGTGAGAAGAAGGAAAGCGATCTTCTCACAGCAGACACATCTGGTGGAGCAATTGGAGTCGCTTGCAAAGTGCAGCTGCAAGCCTGCTTTCACTATGTCAGAGGGTTGGGAGGGATGCAGGGTCATTCAGTAACAAGCATGATTGTAACAGCAGGAGAAGGAAATAAGAGCTAGCATCAAGCTAGAGAGACAAAAACAAACGGTAGTGCCTACAAAACATTTGTTTTATATTCTCATATGTTAGACTTACACAGCACTAGACAATCCAGACACATAAAGAGAACCAGAGACTGAAACAGTAAATAGATCCTTTTGTGTCCAATCCCGTACTAAAGCACCGTCTAAAGAGCAGCCTAATGTTTGGTGAAACGTACATGTCAGGTGTGAACAGACTGGTTAGCCACAAAGAAGAGCTCCTAGCTCTAGGTCTTTGCGGTGTCTCCCCACCTGAGGCTACAAGCTGTTTGCAGATACAGAAGACAATGCTCTTCAGCTCTCTACGCTCTCTGTACAGGGATATTTAAGGAATATTGCAGAAGCCTAGGCTTCAAGCATAAGGTTATCGTCAGATTTAAAAGAAATTGTTTGACCAGTCTGAAAGTGCATGGAGGATGCTCAAACATGGAGGATGCTAAAATTTGTTAGGCATCTCCTCCAGAGACAGAAGCAGAGGTCAGGTAAAGCATCCCATGAACTGCATCTGCTCTGCGGAGTCCCCAGAACCCCCAACCCTGCTGTTACACAGCCAGGCTTAGGTGCTGAATCCCCACTCTTCCACTGGATTGCACACTACTGAGACAAGACAGGCTGTATTCACAGAGGCTTGCTTAGAAAACATTCAGTGGTTAGCTGGCTAATCACTGTAGAGCACATTTACACACCTGCCTGGTAGCTACTGCTACTTTTAACACATAAAAATGCACAGACATTCGTACAGAAGACACAAAGTGTTTGGACCTATATCTGCTTCTGCTCAGATTTAGAATATCATTTTCATACATTTATTACGCCTAGCCTGTGCTGTATTTCTTACAGGAACAAGAATAGCTGTAATTATTGTTGTCAATCAAAGTTTCTCTGAAGTCCTCAGCTTTACTGTTTCAATAACTCATTTTTACCGGTGGCAAATGTCTTCAACAAACACTAGAGCCTAATTTGCAGTTTGGTTCCCTTGTCATTTTCTGAGTCATCTTGGTGGAATGCTGTGAGGCAAGAGATTAATTTTAGGACTTTTTTCATCTTTCCTTTCTTTACATCTGAGGGCTGTTAAGAAGTTTGTTTTCAATAGCTCAGACATATCCAAGGCATACTACAGGTACCGAAGGTGCAATGAAATACAAAGTTTATTCTACTTCAGTACAAAGAGAATACCTGATATAGTGTTCCAAAGTCAGCCCTAGCACATGCAGGTGCAGCTGTTATTGGTTTCACTGAAATTACAGTTGCTTACAACTGGTGCTGGATTTAGCTGCTAAGAAGCAAACTCCTCAGCATTACAGAGGGCTCAACTGTGATTGCACACCCTTTGGTGTAAATCAGAAGTAATGCCACCAATGATGTGCAAACCTCAAGGCAAACATCAGCCTCCCAAAATAGCTAAGATGCCAAAAATAAATGTGATACAATGCTGATGGATTTATAGGTAACTGACAGCTTCCTCCTCAGATTCTTAATCAGGTGTCACTGAGAGGCACTAATAAAATTAGAGATGAGATATGGATTAATAGGAAGAAAATACTGCAACCTCACTCTTATAATAAAACAGTCCGTACACTACACTTAGCCACAAACTGCACCATTCTTCTGGTAGTATGACATTTGCTAAAGAAAAAGCCTGTTGATAATTCTCCATGGTCCTATATAGCACTCTGCCATGACTGCTCTTCAAAAGGCCATATTTATCCCCTGGGAAATATAGCTGTATTAATATGACATTTTGTCACAAATTAATCTTAAACAGGGGTAATATTTCTGACACTGAGTTGAAACTGGAACTAAAAGGCAGTTCAGGTGGTTAAAGTGGCAATATCCTGTAGCAGACTTATATTCCCTGAGATAAGACGGTTACGGTGTAAGTACCAACATACTGGGATGTACCAATGGGGAGAACTGGGCAAGTCTTTCTTCATTTTAACAACAGACATACAGGATCACTGGCCTTCTACTCTTTATTACAGCTGGTAGTACACTAATGCCCACTGATCCCAACCATCTGAGCCTATGGCGACAGGTGCAGTATAGAATCACAAACCTTGTGCTCAGAAAAGCAGCCAAGACAGGTAATTAGCACCTCATCTACCTTCATGATGAGATGCACTGTAGAAAAGTAGACAGAGTTTAGCAAAGATTAAAAAAAAAAAAAAAAACTAATTTCTCATTAAAGCGATTAAAAGTGGCCTGGTCTGGTTTTTAATTGACGTCCCATGGCACAAGTCAATTGTGACGAAAGGGATTCTCTGTGATGTGCTCTCTTTCCTGCTGTGGAAGTTCCCAGGCTTTGTAGAGTTTGTCAGTGCCAGGCTAATTAACACACTGTAATACTGCTACTTACACCCATTTCCCAATTCATTTGCACATAGCTTCAACTTTTACAGAAATCAGGGTAAATTCATAATACAGATTTCCACAGGAGTTGACCCTATTATACAAAAGATGCTGTTAACCTTTCCTATTCCTTTCCTCCAAGCTATGTGATGCTGATGGTCACTAAAGATGACCAGTGGTTTAGCATACCAAAATATCACCTTATGGGTCCCCGCATGTACATCTCACTGGTTTTCTTTCATTGCATGTCAATTGACTTTAATGGGATCATTTTTATTAAGACTAATGTCTCCTCCGTAGCGGTTTAATTCCCTCCTGAACCTGAAGGCCACAGCTAGTGGCCATCCAGCTATATTTGTGTTATGAAAGACTTACGTATCTACACTTTTGATTAATATCTCTGAGATGTGATGTGAAGCCCACTGACCACTAGTGATCATTAAAGATCCTATGGCACTTTTTGCAAGAACAGAGGGTACTATAAACTACAGGATCCTGGCCCTATTCCAGTTGGGATAATTAAATTCTACCGCACTAAAATTTCCCCTGCAGTTCCAATTGGAGAACTCCTGTTCTTCACTTCCTGTTTTAACAACCGGAGTGAAGTGTTGCTCGCGCTGAATTGCCAACATGTTCCATCCCTGAGCTGGGGAAGGGGACTTAGCCCATGGGTACGCATTCTGCCAAATGCTCTGGGACTCGTTAGGAAGGAGGTGTAGAACATGTGACCTAGAAAACCATAAAAGCATAGCTCCAACCTCAGTGTTACTGCAGGTTGATCACCATGCTCATGTGCTGCTGGGTTTTATTTCTGGCAGAGGCAATCAACATGAAATGTCTGGGTATCTATCAACACTGCCCTGAAACTCCCCAGGCTGGACAAAGAGGTTTTGCTGGTGAGCGTCTTATCAACTGCTCAAGGAAGTGTAAGAATCAATCCAGCCAAGAATTAAAGTTGAAGCCTTTCTATGCCTGAGTAATCACATTGTTAAGACTGTGTCCATAAGTTTTAGATAACAAGTTGATCTTCTAGGAATAGACAGTAAATATAAGCACCCCTAATTTCTGTATTGGGGAAACACCAGAAAACATTGATCTGAGAATAGTGGTTTTTACATAAAGAGGGAATTGGGTTTGTTTGTTCAGCTGAGTTGCTTCCTCCTCCTATTAACTAAGAATGTAATGCACCTATGGCAAGGTAATGAGGGGTTGCAGGGTACCATTTTCATGTCCTAGCAAGAGAGTAGAGAGACAATGTAAGAGTGGGAAGAAATTCTGTAACTCTTTCAAGGAGACAAATCCACCATGTATTTAGTTTTAAAGGCTAATTTGATTGATTTTCATATGAAAAACATTTCTGGGAAATCTAAGTCTGGAACTCAAAAACTGTGATGGCTAAACAGACTAAACCACTGAACTATTAAAGAAACCTTGAAAATACTATTTCTGTGTTCATTTGAGAGCAAACAGGCAAAATTCTTTCACAGGCAAAATTCTTTCCTCTGAATTCCTCCAGCTTAGCATAAGAAAGATGATACACCGTAGATTCTGTTGCTCCAGGCAACTGATGAGGAGCCTCTTTGATGTGCTTTGATTAATGCAGGCTTCTTTGATTCAATGATATTTGGTTCCAGTTTTATTTAAAAAAAAAAAAAAAATCCTTACTACCACAGGGAAAAACATTAAGGACACTTGCTTGGAAAACACTTGGGCTTATGTTAAGAGTTCTTATTCAAGATCGGAAAGTTTTCTTGCCTCTACTGTTCTCTCTCCTTTGAGCTGGTCTCCTTGACTGCAAACATGGGCACAAGGTAAATTATTCTGGTGTAGCACTTTATATCTTTTAGAATAATAGAAAGACAGAAGTGAAAGGGACTTGCAGAAACCATGTATTTCCTCCCAAACCACCTGCACTGTTTCTATCAGACATCTACCTGCCTCTGTGATGGAGGTCTCACACTGCCCTGGAGCGATCTACATATTTGGGGATTTGCCTATCCCACCCTCTTGCACCTTCAGACAAAGAGATGCTGTCAGGAAACATTAGGCCTCCAGAAAAACATAAATTCCACAGTTTACCTCAGAAGCGACTTTGTAAAATATAGAGAGCAAATCATTTCAATAACGTTTGCTTAAAAAGGAAAATGGAAGCTAAGGTGGAAAGGATTCAGTGAGAGTCAGAACAGTTGGAATCTACCAAGATCCCCTGGCTATTGCACAACTTTGGGAATTTATTGTTAATTTCAAGTCCAGTAGTTTTGGATTAATCAGGCCAGATCATAATGCAAAGCTATCTTAGTCCGATGTTCAGCTAACAGAAAAAGAGCCAGGAACCAGAAGAGGATCACCTATCGGGTTTCATCCACAGGGCAGACATCCTCAGACTCTCAGTCCAAGAATACTCCCACTTACCTCTCAACAAGCTGTTCAAAGACAGCATTTTTTTCCTGAATGGATCAGTACAGCTCACAAACTAAAGGCTATTTTAGAATGAGGTGGCATTTTTATACCACTCTGAATTAACACCAGTCCGCACTGCAACATGTATATTGATAGTGGTTTAAGTGAAAATTTTTTTTATTATTATTTTTTTTTTTTTTTTTTTAAGAAATGTGAATTCCCGTATGCCCTACTTTGGTAGCTTAAAGATTGTAGGAGGTCAAAAAAAATAGGTCATTGAAAATAACATTGCAACAAGAAATTAATTGCAAAGAACGTTTAATATGACAGGGGACTACATAAAATCCTATTATATTTCTCCACTATCCTACTCAGTAGTCTGTACTATTGCTATACTCAAAGGCCAGGGCAGTCTCCCAGGGTAAATTGCTACATTAGTTTGACATTTCTGGCTCCAATTAACCTTATATTTGAGCTATTTTCTGAGGGTTTTTTAAAAAAAATCTGTGATAAGGTTATGTTTTTCTATTAGAGTTTCAATTGCTTAATGGCCTGCTCCTGATGCCAATCCCTCTTTATACACACCCTAGGTAAGAAAATTAGGCCGTACTTTGACAATGCATTACCTCCAGCAGCAGGACCAGCCTAGGGTATTCCAAACTCTCCCTGCTTCCCTCTGTGCTCACAGTATAAAGCAGTCCTCTCCTTTGAGCTCTCTCCTTTGCACCCACCTGGCTAAGGGCTGCACTGCAGTCCAGGAACTAACCTGACTTCAAAAGCTTGCCAACACTCCCCCATCTTACCAAGTCTGCATTGTGAAGGAATCAGAAGAGAACAACATCCTGTTATTGTCCTTAAGGGCAATGCATCAAATCACACCTTCCATTCTGCAGTTAGCTTGGTTGCAAATGCTAAGTAAGGAGGCAGTACTGCTAAGTGTAAGTGCTACGTAATGAAGGAAGGTACCGAGAGGATGCACAGCCAGATCGCAGTCATGGAAGATACCAAAGCCATCGAATCACAGCTGTTGTAGTTCTGGCCTGATTACTTTTTGTGTGTAGCAATATAGAGATTTGGAAACAAAACACAGCAGCTTCCACCATGGGTTGGGTGGTGCCAGGTCCTGCTCTCTTTCCTCAATCTTTAAGACGCAATTGCACTGTACTCCTAATGTAGCACCATGCTATTATAAGGGAGGGAGACTGCCATTCCTATGTGTGCCTCCACAATTGCAAGCTTGGGGGTCATGCAGGAACAGCACGAGCTAGCTTAGAGAGGTCTTCCATCCACATGCAAATTAACCTTGATTAAGAAAAAAACAAGATTTATCTCCTTCTGATCTATATATTAGATGAAAATAACATGGAAACAAGCAACGCGAACAATTTTCTCAACAAGAAAAGAGCAGGGCCAAAGTCTTATACTTCAAGCACGGAGTATAAGTCTTGGTTCATAATTAGCTGGCAAGCAGTTTGCTCCAACTATGAAATATTAAAAACACAGAATTCAATATATGACTTACCGTTTAGCAGAACAGCCAGTTCTAATGCTTTAATTACAATTCAGACAAAAATGCTTACATTTATGAATGCAAATTCATTAGCTACAAACATTTGCCAAAAAGAAAGCTTTTTGACACATTCCCAATGTCAAGTCTGTTTACTAGAATGTTTCCAGAAGAGAATTAGTAGGGAAATGAAATATATTAATATTTTTTGTTGTTTTCATATTAATATAATTCAAATGGAAAGAATAATAGCTAGATTTTGTGGATCCACCCAGCTCCAGCATTAGGTGAGAGGTATTAACATTGCACAAAGCATCACAGAGACAACTACAGAAGTGCGAGAGCTGAGATATGGTTGGCAAGGAAACCACAATTTACAATAGCCTGGATTTTCATATGCAGAATCTACCACACTGTAATGTTAATTACGTACAGCAAGGCAATGCACTGCTTCTGAAGTCACTCCACTGACTATCACATGAGCCAAACTAAGCAAATACTGTGTACTTTCATCACGATGTATAATTTCTCTGATAGAGCCAATGGAAGTAAATGACAAAATCTGTTTTGTTTTGGTTTGTTTTTCAGTGGATGGAGATCAGCACCTTGGGATTTATTTTGTTTATTTTAATCCATCCTCAATACCATTTATGATCCAAAACTAAACAATATGGTGTAATCTGTATGATGTAATACAGTCTTCTATTAAAAAATAATAATGATCTAATTTTAGAAACACAATGGGAAAATAATCATGGCTAAGATTTTCAAAGGACTAATATTAGAGTTAGGTAACTTAAAAGGTGGTGGTACTGTCTTTGAGAGCACGCGAGCCCTTGAACTCACTTAAAATAAGAACACTTATTTAGTTGCCTAAAGAAAAATCCAGTTAGACATGAAGTTTTAGTAGCCACCAAAAAATCTTGACATGAAAGTCATGCTTCCAAACTACAAAAATCATTCAACTCAAACCTGAGACCTTGCTCAGTATCCTATTAAAATAACGCACATGAAGAAATAATTAAACCTAAAAAAACCTGCTACTGAGACCTGAAGCACAAGCATGATTTGGAGCCCAGCAGAGATGTACAGACTCAGAGCACATGTGGGGCAGCAGGTGACAGCAATTGGCTGTTGCTCTCTCCCTTCTTCTCAGTACCTCAGAATCAAAGAGCTCCATCCCAAAATGTGAAAGATTCAATTTAGGGAACAGTGCTAGTGCATTCTGAACCTAGTGGTCAGAGATGCAGATTCTCCTAGTGGACCTAGAATCACGACAGACCCTGCCCTGCTCAGCAGAGCTGGCACTTACACAATTAGTCCATTTGCATGGAAATGCCGGGTGGGTGGCACTTCATCCATCTGGAGGTTACCAGCATATCATTTATTTATTGTCTTGCCTAAAATTTACCTTTAGAAATATAAACGCTAATTTCACTGTGAAAAAAGATTGCAGAGATTCAGACTGGGGGATGTTTTCTACGTTCATTAATGCAAAATCAACTGTTCTGTTTTTCAGGAGCTAAGGATCAAGGACTGTCTTTTACATAATTAAAACTCTGAAACGTTAATATTATCTTCCCCACACAAGATTCAGAATTCAGGAAACACCTCTCTGAGTATTAATTGTGCAGAATAATATGGCTGTCCATCTGTATGATCTATCCATCCTTTGATGTTTAAATTGATCCTAGTGTTCTGGAGACAGCTTCTGCAGAACTGATTTCCTTGTCTTTATTTTAGCTAGGTTCATTCAAAGGGCAAAATATCTAAGCATTCAGCTTTTGACCCTACTAGCAAATATTTAATGTATGAATTAAACTGGACAGGGCTTTGCCAGAAGCTCTCTTCATGTTTTATTTCTGAAGCTATTTTTACCAACATTTAATCGCTTAAATGTAAGGAGATAAAGACATCTCTGACAAACTGTGTTTATTGAGCTAAATGCCATCAAGGAAAGCCCTTTTATTTTTTTCTAATGGGTTCTGTACACTTTGCATCTCTGGCTTTATTCTGAACACAATGTTACAATCCAAGAGGACGATACAGTAGCTAATATTACTAATAAATAAATGCACAAGTGGATGGACAGGGGAGGAAAATTGGCAAAGAGATGGATAGATAAACTGGAAACTGCCTTTAATAGGCTCCCAAGAAATAAAACAGTGGTGTATGGTGTACAATCTCCAGTTACTCTCCTGCCCTTTCTGTGTATATTTACAAGGGACCACTCTGCAAAAACCATCAGCAAGCAAACAACAGCCAGGCACCTGATTAAAGGTCAAGCCAGCACCAACAAAGCACAAATTAAAAGGGAAACCCCTGGTTTTCAGTCCCTCTCTCCTACCCCACCAACAAGTAGGCACTAGAGACAAGCTGCCTTAAACATTTTGGATATTAATGATGATCTCTGGGATGGGAAGGGGGAGGAAGAAAGCAGCAAGGCGGAGATGGTTTTAAAAACAAATAGCCAAAAGGTGGAGAGAGTAGCAGCAGAGCATGAGAATGACAAAAGCAGGCCAGTGACAGGTGGAAAGGGCATTAGGCAAGAACACGATCAAGTAATTAGCAGGTGGAAGGGGAAGTTAAGGGTCAAAATCAATTTGTCACGGAGAAGCAGGGAGGTATTACCGTTGCAACTGGCTCCTGACTGACCAACACAGGAGGAGGTCCACAGGCTGCTGGGAAGAAATTGCTGCCAAGCATTTATCTCCACTCTCTTCTGGCTGCAACACGCTTCAGAACACCCCAAACTTTTACTGCGTGTTCAAAATTGCTGTTTCTGCTACACTTGCTCCTTTCTGAGGGGAAAACAGGACTCCCACTTTGTTCTCAGTAAGCAGAAGATGAACAGGCACTAATAACTGGACTTCCCGTCCAACTAACAGAGACAGACATTGCCCAAACTATTTCCAGTAAATAAACTATTTTAGTGCAAGTAATTAAACATAATGGTCCCTTCATTAATGTCTTGGTCTCCAAGTTGTTTCTTTAAACTATTTCTTATGAGGACTTGTCATAGCAAATGGAGCAACACAGTACAAACAGCCTTAGATTCATGGGAGAGGTTTTTCCCCCCAATGAGATTATGGGAATTTGTACACTCTTCTGAGTTCAACAACACAACTGAGTCTCTGTCTTTCTGAACTACCCATCCTTTGATGTTCAGATTCATCCTCAAGTACTGGAAAGAGCACTGTAGAACACATTTCTTGTCTTTATTTTAGTGAGGTTCATTCAAAGGTCAAATATCCGAGTATTCAGCTTTTGACCCTAACTAATCTGACTGGCAGCACCGCAGACAGGAAAACTCTGTCTGTAGTCAAGTGACAGAATGGCAAGCGGTGAGCCAAACTTCCCCACCACATGTCCTACAGGATGGACTGTTGTCAAATTTCCATTTACCATCGGGGAAAGTGCAGCATTGTAGCAAGTGAAGCCCTTCACCACGGTCCAGTCACCCTTTGCTGCTCCTGAGGAGGTCAATAATAGTGATGATTTTTATCATGGGATAGTGATCTGTAATTTAAGTGGAGACATTCATCATTCAGAAGTCACAGTTGAACAAGCTGCTCAGTGATGACCCTAGGGCACTCCCAGCCGCTCAAACAGTAAGCTGGGGATATAAATGCTCATGTTTAGAGACAAGTGTTTACATCCTCTCTCTCACTACTTCTATTGTTTAATAGATGGCTTGAGACCTCATATGATGTCCTTCAACAGTCTATAAAGACCCACACGAGTTTCAGCAATCAAAAGAAAAAGGAGACTCTGTTAATTAGTCAACATTAACGATTTGTTCATATTCATCATAAACAGACCGAAAAAAAATTGTCTCCAAAAATCTGAAGAACAAATACACTGTTCTATTGCATATAAGTATATTAATCAACTGTTCTCCTGCTTCCTTAAGAGACAATTTTCAAATACATTTATTTCAATAGTGATTACAGAGCTATTTGCTGACTCCAGGAAAAAAAAAAAAAAAAAAAGGAAAAGAAGGGTGGGATGAAGGAAGAAAAAAAAAGTGAAATCTTTTCCTCACAGAGCCTCAAAACCACTTTCAGGCAGGACTCATCAAGAAAGCTAAGATTTCTAATGGAGGAAGGCTGGAAGTCAGTAAGACACTGAGAACATTTCATGGCCAGCACAGCATACATGGGACATTTGTGAATAGATCATCAGGCATCTTTATGACTGTCTAGTTACCATGCCCATCTAATTACCTACTGGAAAAATTCTATCCATCATCCACTGTCTACCTCCAGTGAGAACAATGCTACTGTCCGCTCCAGTTTCCCAGTCTGAGCAGATTGCCAGGAACAGTAGCAATAATGACATCCCCTTCTGTCCTCACAGGAACTGAGCACAGAAATATAGCTGCTGCAATTCTTCTGCATGCTTTTGCCAGCTCTGTTGCCAGGATCTAGCTGGAAGACAGACTGGAACCAGAGATGGCTTCATAAAGAAAAAAAAAAAAAACCCTACAACAACCAGATGTGCCCAGTAATTGAAAAAGGAGACCCTTTCTCTCATATGGCTATAAGAAACTTGCAGCATTATGCGACAAACAGTTCTAGCAAAAATATAGACCTCTTAGGATTTTGTTCCTGCTCTGATCTCTGTGCACTTCGCTCATCTATGCTTTGGTATCCCTTGCCTAAATGGGGATGACAGTATTTTCCCATGCCTTGGTGGTTTTGAGAGGTTTAACCCTTATTAACATTTGAAAGCAGATTGGGACCACTGAATGCAAGGCTGAAAAGAATTTTCAAAGCTTTATTACTTGAGAGAAAAATATGGAAACAAAATATTTCAGCTAGGAGCAGAAGATTGTTCCCCATCTTGATGCAGCACCACTCAACTGTTTGGGACCAGTTTAGCCCTGCTCTGTAGGGCTGCTCTCTGGCTCAGCTGACTCTGAACAATCATGCTCTGCTATCACCTCTTTACAAACCCATTACAAAAGGTGAGCAATATTTATTGGTTCAAGCAGGGCCAAGGGCTGACATTAAGCAAATTTCAAGGGTTATTTGAAGTTAATTGAGTTTAATCATGTAATGATTTTATAATTAGTCATAGTTCACAGTCTTGTACTGAAAAAGTCACACTTAAGAATTATTTAAAAGAAAATTAAAACCAATTTAGAAAAAGCAGATGGAAACTACATCAGTGATTGGTGGGACTGGGTGAGGTGATCACAAAGTATGCTGGCTAAATGCACAAACTGCTTCAGTGCGCTGAACCTCTGGTGACTGCACTACTTTAAATGCACCAAGCTTAAGTCCCAGCTGGGGACTTGCACTAAGGGTAAGGACAGCAGGAAGTTTCCAACTGTTCATTATGCTGACTTGGTGGTATTTCTCACTGGCAATGAGTTGGATTGATCCTGTCCCTAGGGAAAAGATACTTCAGAGTTTTTCCACCTCACTGGAGCCAGGTCCACCTAGCTGATTCAAAGGAAGGCAGAGGCCAGGAAATCATATTTATACATCCATCCTCAAGACACAAACTTGTCAGTGGAAAATTATAATCCTGTTATTATAGGGGAAGGTAAATCCTACAAAGGTAGTTATTCTCGAACTTCAAGCTGGTGCTTGGCAATTGAATTTGAAATGCTATTTAAAAAAAAAAACTCCTGCGAAAATGGCATGCACAGCAATAAATGAGTTGTAAACAAGATCAACATCAATGAGTTCAGGAAAGTGCTGACAACAAAGCACCACCTATTGTATCCTCAACTCTGCAACACATTCAGGACAAGTGGAACACAGCACCTCAAAAAGCAAGACTAGATACGTGCTTAGGGATCAAGGACTCACAGATCATATAACCAGCTACCTGCTCAGTAACTAGAACTCTGCTCCTCACTTTCTCCTCATCCAGGAGGCTCCTTACAGCAGTGTTACATGGCCTCAAGGAGCCACATGATATTAAAACACAGTATATAATTGTGAGCGTTTCCTGTCAGTTTAAGCACATGAATGTTTCTCTTGATGGTGGAGGTAACATGCAAGGTGGCCTCTGAGTCTATGTATACAGTGAAAATCCAGCCTCTGACACAAAGTCATTATACTCTTAGGGAGAGAAAACACATTGCTTCCAGAGAATCAATTCCTTGGGCATGGTTCCCACCAAAGCTGTCCCAAGATGCAGGAAAAGTAGGTGGCAGCAAGGGACCCACTTGCAATTGTGACTTTTGGAGTTGAGAAAAATGTCAACATGCAAAGCTAAAATATCTTAAGCAGCAAAACTTCTCCCAGCAACACAATCTGTGCTCTGTCCAATTCCACCCAACAGTGGCAAAAGCCTCCTTCTGCTGTCCATGCTGGTCCACTTCTCTTCTCTGGCCTGGCCCCTTCCTCTGGTATCGTCTCCCATCAACTTAAAAGGCACCCAAATGCAATTTTACCTGTTCAACTGAGAAGCCTCACGGGGATGCTAACTGGATCTGTGTCTGTCCTGTCACACACGAAGCACTGTAAGGTTTCACACAGGCTCAAGCTCTTCGATGTGGCATGAAGACATGGACTGACGCTACCACATACAGCAGTGCTGCCACGCTCAGGGTAAGCCTCAAGGAGTACATAATCTGGATGTAAGAAGTTAGGCATGTATAAGTAATAGTTCAGCAAAGACAGTTATCACCCTGCGTAGAGGCATAATTATTGATAAAATTATACTTCTTCTCATCACCCACTGATAATTCTTCCATAATTGTCTTGCTTATTTTCAACAAATTGCAGAACTGATCTGTCCTCAGCTACTTGGCAATGATGAACCACATCTAGGAACTAGCTGGGACAATTTTTTCTTTTCAATACTTAAATTACGTGGAAAATTCAGCCGAGTGAAAATAATCTGACAAACAAAAATTTGGAGCAACAATAAGAGGGAAGTACAACAGTCTCTAGCTATAATATCTTCGTAACTAAGTTAATTTTTCATTTCAAAGAAGAAAAGATTTTGAAGTGATACCATCCTATCTTTAGTTACAAATACATACTGTAAGTACACATATTCCAACTTGAACTGACTGGTTCTGCTTTTTCTGAGGAAGAAATGATTTCAGCAATGAAGCTGGGAGACCAGATGTTCAGAGCAGTCCAGTAAATATTAGGCCTTGATCCTTTTTCACAAAGGAATGCCTTGGAGGCAATGCTCTGCAGGACCCAAGCAGTTACAAAGCCAGGCGATGCTAGTGCCTGTCCAGTACAGCACAACGCACCACACTGCTGAGTGCTGCCTGATGGTCCTTTCTGAGAGCAAATCAACAAGAGGAACAAGAGGGCTGTGAGACAGAACTGTGTTCAGTAGGGGCCATGCCATGGGACACACAATGTGCCCCACGGGCAACGGTAGCAGAGGCACTCAGCTGGTGGCCAATTCTTTCAGAGCACATCCACTTCCCAGGACATTTTCCAAAAGCTAGTGCCTTAACTCCAAAAGGTGGGGTTTAAAATGATGAGCCTAGCAAAGGCTCCTTTCCACTTTAAACATAGCCTTATCCACAGCATTCCTACCTCTCCCTACAGCCATAAATAATACCAGTGTATTACTTAATGATATGACATTTATTATTTATTTCAATGATTTATGTAGAGCCTATAGCCTTAACAACTGTAACGATAACGATTCAAAAACCAGAAGCAACATGAAAAGGAGATGCTTAAATTATTAAAAGCCTCCCTTCTTTCCCGAAAGAGAGCTGAGGAGCAGTGTGTTTTTCTTTCTTTAGGATTTTAGTTCTCCTACAAGTGAAAGGGCAGAGTGCCATTGGCTAAATGCTAGCTTAGCAAAGGAAAAATAATAAATCAGAATAACCAGTGTTACAGAAGCTCTTGTCTAGCCTTTCCCATCCATGCACCTCAGAGGAGGGTAAGTACCACAGGACCTACTTTACAGAAGGTGAAACTGAGGACATGGAGGTGATACAAATGGTCCACGGTCACCTAGAAGTTCACTTCCAAAACTGGACATAAATCTTCTCCTCCATCTGTTAGACCAGATCTCATCTACCAAGCCGTATTGCTTTCGTATTTGCTCCCCTTGATTTTTTTTTCTTTCATGTTCTCTGTCTTTTCTGCATTTACCATGTCACTCCTTTATGTCCGTCTCTCTTCCAGGCCCCATCTTTAAGCATTCCTCCTCCCTCAGCAGTCTTTCCCTCCAACCTCACCCCTCCTGGCATTTACATTTTACCCAATTTCTCCAAATCGGTTTTATCCTCTGCAACTAGGTAAATACTTGGCAACTCACAGTGCAAGTGGGTAATTGAGCACAGTTGTAAGTGGATTATCATTGAAATGACTGATTTTACACAATGCAGAAAGCTCAAGGCAGCAACAGGGTGCTTTGCAATTTAAACATTGTAAAGAGAGTGAAAATATTTTCAGGTTTCATTTTAAAACTTTCTAAATACAAAATGGAAACTGATTCCCCAATGGCAAGGCATAAATACACACTGTAAACTCAAATCACCAAATGTTCCCCTAGTTCTATTAAGGGGAACAGATGAATTATAAGAATCAGACTTTACAGCACAGCTGGAGCAGTAAAAATAATATGAAATTTTTAAAGATGTTTTGGACTACTCTTCAAACCAACAAAAAAGACAGAAGTGCTTTGACATCAGTCTTGAGGTGCAATGAAAAAATTACTGAACTAGACTGACGAGCATCTCCAACCAAAAACCCTAAAAACTCAGAGATCTCAAAGTTCATACCCATGTTGTTGAGCATTCATAGGAATGGCCTTGAGAACGCATTGAAGGTCCTGGCTGGAAATGTCTAAATCCAAACTCAACAGCTCTCTAATCTAGAGATCCTCTCTTTCAATTTAACACAGAACAAGCTCTTTAGAGAAAGCAGTTTTTGAGTTTTTCACTGATTTAATTGGAAGTATAGAAAGCAAAACGCTTACAGATGTTGGAAAGATTTTGTTTTTAACGTATTCAAGACCCTGAACTGATTTTTAGTAAACGAGTTCAATACCCAGCCCTGCCACAAGCTTTTTGTGTGACCTTGGAAAAGTCATTTAGGTCCACTCATCTACATTAGGAAGCAATCCACCTAGATAATGCAGAGACAGAGACTGGCACCAAAAGAATAGGGATGCAGACCACCTAAATAATACATAAAGATATTAATTTCTCAAGCTCTTCATCTCTTCTATTGAGTATTGCCCATTCGATGCTGCATTATCTTTATGGCAGACTTTCCTCCCACCCCCAATAGGATCCCAATTTCATATACATTCTTGGAGTATTGCGTTATTACAAATAAAAATACAAAATTCCAAATTGTTATATTTATCTCATCAGAACTGCTTACATTTAAAAGATGCAACTGTCACAGTGAACAGCTCACAAATAACCTGCAAACTAAGAAGGAAAAATAAATAAAATGTTTTGTTAAAAGTTGTTCAAGGAATGATTCAAAAACCACAATCAACACAAGAAAACCACAGTCTGCTCAGTGACCCACTGAGAACACAAAGAGATATGAAGTTTGAGCGAGAAAATACACAACTTAATCTGCCAAACTACCTTCTTTACTCTCAGAAATAGCAAATAAAGGAAAGCATTTGTGAATAAGAACTATTCAAGACTGGAAGCAGGTACATTAGACATGGTAGACTGCAAAAGCAGACTCAGTCTGCTGGAGACAGTCAGTCGCAACAATTTCCAGTGTCAAAGAAAAATCTGGCACCTTGTTAAATATTAATAAGCTGTCAGGGTCAAAATGTTTAGGTCCTCCCAACTCAATCACTTTCATTTCTACTTCTCAGAAGCCATTCAATCGGAAATACCCTTTCCTGTCTTGCCCCTCCTCATCCTGCCATCTCACCCAGAGCCATGTAAAATCAGATGAATATGGACAGTAAATGAGTTGGTAGCCAAATAATGTTTTTGTCTCCCCTGTCTTTGCTGGTATACATTCTGTTATTTTTAGTGAGGCACAGAAAACTTAAATAGAAGAACGAGAACAATGCAATGAGTTGGTTTAGCAAATCTCTGCCGCATTTTCTGCAGGTTAGTGTTATTGATTACTGACACCTAAGGGTCTGACACATAATCAATAGACCTCATGACCCACATATGTGACATGGCCTGTGGGGGCTTTAGAAACAAGAATGAACATGGCAGCTCCATCTGAAGCTTTTCATATAATATTTATTTATTTATTTGCAGGCAAAGCTGTTTCTACTCAAATTACTGTCATGGTGAAAACTGGTGTCAAAGGAGTTCGCTCATTTCTTCTCCTGGTACCTGAAGAAAAGAGAAACAATAATAACTGTCAGTGAAACAAAAATCAAACTCAACATCAGCAGCCTAACAGCAAAAGCTCCCTTCCCTCACGAAATAAGTTATTCACAATGAGAACTAGCCATCTGAAGAACTGCTTGAATAAGAGAAAGAGGCAGAAGGTGTCTCACCAGCTTACCATCATCTTTATGCAAGGTGCCAGAGCAGTGCAAATTAGCATGGAAAACACAGGTTCGACATCAGAAGATCAGAGGAGCTCTCTTCTGGTGCACAGTCCTCAAAGACAGATGGTGAAAAGAGCTTTCTCTCACACCAGTTTGCAGAACACCACAGTCTTCTCCAAGCATAATTCTTTGTCTCATCATTATCTTTGCTGAATACAAACTGATCACTCCAGATAACGCCTGGGTCTCAGGAGCTACGTCGGATGTGCTCTTTTTCTTGACTGCAGCACTGTTTTGGCTGGAATTTCACTCTCCCTGAGCTTTCCTTCTCTTAGGCGACTATTGTTACTGTCTCAGTCCTGAATTCCCACTTATGCAGTCTTCAAATGGATGCAAAGAGATGAAATTCTCCATCTAGACATTCAGATAAAAATTCTTCCTCCCATTTCTCCAGCTTATTCTTTCAGTTGCCCTCTCCCTTCCCCACTCCCCCAATTTGTTTCTAGTTTGTTTGTAGTTTTATTTTGCTTTGCTTTCACTGAGCAGTAATTGCTGTAAATCAACCATTACATCATTGATGCAGTATTTGAAGACCAGCTCATACATATGGGCCATACCCAGGCTGCTTGTGATGGCACCTAACACCAATGCAGACATTTAACTTCATGAGCATAACAAACAATTGAGAACACTCTATTACACAGAGTTACTGAATCCTGGTTGGAGAAAACCAGGAGACAAAAGAAAGTTCACCATTTCATCAGGTGGTCTTAATATGGCTCTGGGTATTCATTTTCACCTGCATAAATAAACACTGTCATGGAGCAGGGATGACACTGATGTTGAAGGTGCAAGTCTTAGACTAGCCAAGCCTTATTGCAACGCTCTGCTGCATAAGGGACAGATACTTCGTTGCTTTGGATAATTCACAGAATTAAGTAGATAATGTCCTACTACGGCCCTATAACCTTCCCAACCACATGAATTCACTCCTGGATGAGCAAACTCATGCCAGAATAGCCTAGATTTTTTCGTAAGTAGGCAATGGCTTACCCACGGTACCTGCCTTTTTACAGCAAGCAATATAGCCTGTTGTCAAACCAGGCCCCATGAGCCACTTGTTGGGGCTGTCTGAGGGCACAAAAAGCAACCTGCTGCTCTCTTCCCCAGGCACTTTTTGCCCCACTTCTGTCACATTGACACTTTCCTGGCATATTTTGAAAGAGAATATGTTTCTGACCCAAAGTTATGTGCACTTTCATTGTTCCTTCCAAATCACAAGGAATCACACTGCAGGGACCAGAGTTCCCACTGATAGCAAATATTCAGGACAGAAGCTAAAATCTCACAGCAATCCTTTCTTATATTAACTGTCCTCCAAAGCACCTAATCTCAAGATATCAGTCAACAAAAGTCAATTGAGAGGCTGTTGAAAAGTCCCTCCACAGTCCCATTCATTGTGCCAGCTTCTGTGTCATGCTGGAAAGATTTCAGTTCTAATAAATTCTTTGTCAACATGAGCAAAGTTTTTATTAGGCCAGTGAAGCATGCATTCCCTAACGCATGTACCATGTTGCATTATGTGTTGTAAAGGGGCAAACACAGTTCAAGACAGAGGAGAAATTAAGGGGAGAGATGACCAACACTCACCAAGTGACCTTAAAGCCCCTACAGTTCTACAGTGGTTCACTACAGCTCTCACTTTACAGAGCAGTAAGGCTCACCACCAAGTAACCTTGGCAATTCTATCTTTTCCACTTAGATCCCCTCCTGAACATCTAACTCCAGCACTACTCTGTCCCCCCTTAGTAACAAAACACTGATTCCTGATGCTGGGCAGCTTCACCTCAGTGTTGGGCTCCACCTCAGAGCTGACCATTTTTAATGCAAGCAACATTCAGCACTCTCGGTCTGTTAATTGGTTGGAGTCCTTCAGGATGGAGAATACTATGTATTTTACCCACACATATCTCACACAAGCCAACTACCTACTTCTTTTTCTCTAGTTTTCAATCTTTTACAAGACTGTTATTTTACGGAGAGCTGAAAAATACCCACAAGTAAGTCAGAGGCAAATAATAATACCCATTCAGTGCACCACTAGAAACCCTATGAAGATTTTCTCTTTCCACAAGACCCAACAATATCCTGTATGAGAGATGGCCTGCTGCTATCATTTCAGAGGTACAATCTTTTTTTTCAGCCTTCCTGCTGCAGAAAATTCTTCATCACCTCCCTGTAAATGCTATTTCTGTTTTACTCTGTTGTGCCGCATGAGGGAACACACTGCTGGGTGCAGGATCTTCCTGGTATCTATTTTACGCCTCCGGGAGTTTTCCAGCAGCCAGCAATAATATAAGAGATCACCATGGACTGTGATGTGACCAATTACAGCAGACAGCAGTTATTTATAGAAAAGTCAGCAGCACTGAAGCTTTGACACCAGCCAGCGCACCCCTATGTTTCCCATCACCTAGTGTGTGTGCTAGCATCCTGCAACATCCTGCGTAGCAAGGAGTTTTAAGGCAATTACCTTGCTACCTCACAAAACCATGGAGACGCGTGGCATATGCCCACAGGACAACGAAGGCATAGCACTTCACATGCATGGTATCCTCGAGCTGCCACTGTGTGTTTCATTTTCATAAATTGCTGACCCCAGATGTCACTTTCATTCCGAAATCCTTGTCCGCCTACTCAGCAGCATAGCACATTAGGGTACAGCACAGTCAATGTGCACAAGACCCTGTAACACATACCATCCTGATTCCTAGCTGTTTGTAAAGTGTCTCTTATCCCCTCCATGTCCTGCTATAAGGTCTGTCCAAATACTACAGTACAAAGGAGGACACGCTAGCTAGGTTCCTTTCTGAATTTTCCTAATCATGATATAAACCAAACGAGTAGATACAGCTTTCACTCTACTCATGCAGTGAAAGGTGGACAAATCACCAAAAAAGCCAGAAAAAAAAAAAAAAATCACAGGAACCAACTGGGTGATGTTATTTACAGGGGACACATCCTGTCTCAATAAATCCCTGCTATAAGACAGACAGTGCTGATGGTCCCCAACATGTAAATACCTGTTCTCTGAGCTGACACGTGGGATCAGGGCAGTTTAGGTGCTCAGGTACCTGGCTTCAGTAACTGAAGAAATATGGATTCAAAATGTAATTTTGAATTGTTTTCTTCTGGCATTTTTCATACACTGTGAGTACAAAACGGCTCATGGAAACTGGGAAAAAGTTCACAGCCCCTTCCTGAGGTGAGCATACACAGCAGAGCACGGTGCAGAACGAAATGCAATACTGCCATCTAGTGCCCAGACTCGTCACCATCCCCGCTCCATCTGACACAACCAGCTGAAGATGAGATCAATGTTTCAGGACAAGGAATCTTTTAATCATAATGAAAATGTGATCCTGACTGATCTGAGGTCACATTACATTAATATAGTCTTCAAAGCTTTTTTAATAATACAATTAACGATTTCTGCCATACCATTAAGAGAATTAAAGACCAAAAAGCTTAAGGGGTATTGACCTATTCAGTTTCAGTTTTTAAAATAACCTCAAAGCAACACAGACTTCTTTTTCCCCACTACCACCACCCCCTTTAAACTGCAAGATACATAATTCTTATATGTGTTGTTCTATTTGTGTTCATGGATATCACACTTTTAGTAAAGATTTGGATAAGCCAGTAGAGGGGATCTCCATTCTGATTAGCTGACCGCTTTTATCTTGTGAACCAATAGGTCAGGCTAGGACAGATTACGCTACAGTAAGAAGAACAACAACATTAATTAGCAAGGTTGAAACCACAGTTTGATGCAGAAAGAGACTTACTTCCACAAAGATGCTCTAATTCACCACCACCCCACTCTCCAAGCCAACATTCTCATTCTCTTCCTTGACCTATCAGCTCACTAAAGCGGATCTGCACCTCTGCAAATGACTTGGAAAGCTTTAAGGGAATTAAATAAAGCCCATAATATATCCTGGCTAATTTTTGCTCACAGTCAATTCACTCTTCAGCACCAGAAGCCACAAATTCAAATGGCGTTTCTCAATGAGTGGTACTATTAGCTAGTTACTAAGTTTAGTGTGAGCATCCTTGGGTACAAACTGCTCCTTAGCAGCAGCTCAGTGTGGGATGGTGGCTCCCATGAATACTCCAACACCAGGACACAGCAGGGCTCAAACTACCCAGAGGCTGTGGCTAGAAAGCTAGGTCTGATGCACACTGATATGGCTGTACAAGCAAAGTTAGCATCAGAAAGCAGCAACACAGAGTATCACCCTGGAGGAGTTCCAGGAAATATTTTAGCCAAAATAGCATTATACCATGTGCCTTTACATCAGCTGAGATCTGTTCTATGTTCAGTTGTTTTCTGTTTTTTTTTTCCCAAGGCATTATATACAAAAATTGACAGTCCGTGCTTATTTTTAAGGAAAGAGAATACCGGCTAAGTGGTTTTGAACCAATTGCAGTTATTGGCAGGGTTTTGTGATGGAAAATAGACTCGTCTGAAGCTCCACGCTACTCCTGGGCAGGATACAAAAGGAGAAAAGCAGAACTGCGCCTGTGCACAAAAAATTGCAGATGAAACCAGGAGAGCGTGTAAAATCTATAACAACAATAAAGAACACAACTCAGCTCATGTCACCACCATATGAGCTTATTGTCCTGGGCAGGAGTTCAACAATGGGATTTGGCAAAGATGATTCCTACTGATCAGTGTTACATCAATCCACGGCTACAAATATACGGAATAATCTAGCATCAAAGCTGCCAGGGTTGCTTTACCTTGCACTTCTGGGTTCTGAGCCACAGAACACTGCCTGCCTCCTGGATTTTTAACATCAGTGGCTTTTTCACTTGCCTAGGACAGACAAGAATGTTTGTCCTGACCCTGCTAAGTTGAGAGGTGAATTATCACATTATATCTTACCTCCCCTTCAGATCCCATCACTGAAGTGGCAGGAGACAGGGAATCACCTCTGTCCTTGTAATTATGCCGCATCAAAGCGACTGGCTGATCTGAGAGCATGTCACTGCAATGCTGTGACCAGGCAAAAACACAGCGGCAAAAATCAGGCACTTCCATTGCTTGTAACTGATGTCAGCTCTGACTTTCATAGAGACTTGCCTTCCCATTCCTCTCTAGGACTGTAGCTTCACTCTAAGCTTAGGCGTGTAAGTCAGAAGCCAGGCAAGGACAGAGCACAGCATGGTACATCCATCTGTTGGAAGCCAAAGGCTCTCAGAAGCTCTTAGTCTCAGTTACCTCAATGAGTAGAAAGACATAAGGTCCCTCCCTCCCACCCCCAGCATGGCAGAGCAACGTGCTTTGCAATCTATTTGACAACTCACAAGGATATTACCTGTCGAAGCTCTAGTGTCTTTGATGCCTTAACTGTTCAGGCAGGACATGCTAAATATCATCCTGCAGAAACTTCTGATGTCTACAGGGAGCAAGACCCCTTCGTGACCTTTTCTCTTGCTATTTTGCTGGTTTAGTTCTCCGCTTCTCAGAGGTGCTTCTCCATTCCAGATGAACAAAAGAGGTCAAACTAGCAGAGGTGGCTTGTGCCAAAGGCTTTGGCTTCTACCAAGAGACACTTTAAAAGGAAGACATTTGTGCTTGTGACATAGAGCAAAGAGGGACAATACGTCTTTCACTCCAATTGATTTACCCACCAACCTTCTACGCAAACAAGGATAAAAGCAGCATTTCAGTCTGCATTGCAGCAGATGGGCTCTGCATGGAGCACGAGAGAAATAGCTTTAAAAAAAGATTGAGCCAGCCTCAAGATCTGGAGAGGATGAGAGGATCAGAAGGCTCTTTTATATTGTGCAGCTTGAAGATGTCATTTACCTAAAATGCATCTTAGTTAAGATAGTTAGCAAATGCTTGGAAGAGAAGGGGCATGCCAAGCAGGGAGAAACTTAGAAAATTAGTCAGTTGAATTCCTTTTAGGTATTGTTTTTCTTGTCTCCTTGCAGAAAGCTGGGAAGAGATTACTAGTTCTAGGTAGGAGGACTGAAGGTATGCTGCACATCTGTGTCTTCTAAAAGCAGCATGGAACTAAAGCCATTAAGCCAGGACCACTCTTTACCAGAGGGCACAAATAGCTCCAAAGTGTTTCTCCACTCATGGTCACTGACCTTTAACATACCACAGTCCAGAGAGGCTGAGCTATTAATTTACAAATCAGATGCTGTTGAATGAATACCGACATCCCCAAATGTATTCATGATGGTGAATGCAACCTCTGATCTCCTCCCTGAGAATTAAAAAAAAAAGTTCAACTTCACTTAAGTGTCAAGTGGCCAGGAGAAAGGAATCCTTCCAGATGGAGGTTATTGATCTTCCAAAAATGATGTCTCCGTTTTAAATTAAAACCAAAGCGACTGCTTCAAAAAATCACCACCAAAAAAAAGAAATTCCTTCAAGGCACAAAAATTCAATAAAGCAAGGAGAAAGTCTAAGGTGAACAGAGAAGATTAAACAGGGACTTTATCATCAGGTTAGATTGCAAGAAGAAACAAATTGAAAAGCAGGCTAATTACAAACTCACCTGTGGCAAGAAATACATAAAGGAAGGCCTAAGTCAATACTACACAACTAGCTGTATCTGGATGCATTGTTTATGCAGTTGAGTGACAAGTTTGACAAAACAGAAATTTTATTTGGACATGTTAATTTTGTCTTTTTCTGCAACATCCTTGATATGTTAATATTAAGAAGGATGGAGTTAGGTAATTAAGTTTACACTGTTCCACCCACCTACCCCCTCTTCATCTGTGGGACACATAAATGTGACTTGCATAAACCTAAATTATTACAATTCAACTGACCTGTCCAGGCCTTCTTGAGAAACATGGTTCATGCAGACAATCAATCCCAATTGCACCAGCTGAGCCCCCAACTCTGAGGATGTCATCGAACTTTTATTTGGACACAGTCAATGCGAAGATGCCAAGTTTCTCTTTTCAGAGAATTTAGCCCTTTTTTCCCTAATTTTGCCATCTACATATATGGAAGTCTTGGATGCCGTATATTGACTTTTAATATTTTAGTAATAGACGTAAAAAGTGGCTATTTGGAATCATTTAATTTATATTTCCAAATCTCTAAAAACTACACACAAAATCATCTCACGCTGGGAAACCATGATATGGCATAGTCCCACCCAGGCTTCCTGATGAGACAAGAGAATGAATGGACACAAGCTGGGTGGAATCTGCATTTGGTGCTACTCCATGACTTCATCTTGGCTTCATAGATATTTGAAAACCATTACCCCTGGGCCCACTTGGCACCATTTCCAGACACGAGACTGAATGGCAAACACAAGACAAGCTTTACTGCAATCTAATCCTCCTTTCTCTTACTGAGTAACCTTTCTCTGAAGAAGTCAAGCCAACCAGTAACATGTCGTGAAACTTGGGCACAGGCTCAAACATCTAAGGCATGACTACAACGTTAAGCTATGTAATGGTGCCATCTCGTGGCAGTATTAAGATGATGCTAGATAGACTCATCACATTTCAGGAATACAGTGCAGCCATTGTGGCCATTAAAGACAACACATTGAAACAAATACACCTTAATTCCTCTGTGTTGCGTAAGTTCTAAACTGCATGGTCACCACAAAGACACTCATGAGCACGAAAGAGTGCCATGATCATTTACAACCACACACTTCAGCAGCTGGGAAATGCTAGCCTGTAACAGTCAGGGTGATTGTAACCAGAAACAGGTCCCTGAAGATGTTCAGGCTTCTAAAAGGAATTTCAAAAAATTTAAAATCTCTCTGAAAGGATAAGAATGAATCAAGGTTTGGAAAATCTGCCTCACAGAGACAGATTCAAACATCTCAGGGCTGTTTGCTTATGTCATGACTAGATCATGAGGTACCTATTTCCTCACAGAAAGAATCCTGATAGTACAAGAGCCATAGCTCAGCATTAAACAAAAGAGCAAAATCCATCATGGGTGACCAAAACAAAATGAACTCAGACTAGAAAATCGAGTGCACTTGTAAAAACAATGAAACTTCAGAAGAACTTGTTGGGCAGTGGAAAATGCCTCATTCCTTAGCATCTGAAAATCAAAACTGTCAAACCATCTTTCAAAAATTGGGCTGTGTTTCAACCAAACCCAATCATTTTTGATACAGCAACCACACATGAAATTGTCTGTCTTACATTACGTAAATCATAATGAGTATTGAACATAATAAAATTTCTAGCCTTACAATCCATGTTTGTTTCTTGGGGGGAGGGCTATTCAAATACTTAGCTTAGCGGGTACTCATCCACACAGATCACTGCTAACACTAACACTGATGTTTAACATTTTACTTCTAGGCCAGACATGTTTATGCCCATAAGAGCAATAGGTACTGCCATCCCTTTCACGCACACACACACACTTACCTTCTTGTCACCTAAGCAGAAATACCATCATGCCAAGCCACAACCACAAGAGTGTAGATTCAGAAATAATTTAAATCCAAGGTTTTGAAAATCTAAGTTCAAAAATTCAAATGCTCATTCACACCTCTGCCAACTTTCCCAGCACTTTGAAACAATTCTATCCTTGAATAAACAAAGATTTCTCTTAGATTTAAAAAAAAAAAAAAATAAATCAATATTCAGACTAATTGTTCCATAACACAGCATTTATGAAAGAATATGGGGCAAGTTTGTACTCTCCTGCAGCCTGCAGCCCAGGAGTTTGGTACTGTTAAGCAGGACCTCAGAATGTCCGGCTGTGACGCTCCACTGACTATAGGTGATGTGCAAACGTCCACATTCCCTTATTCTACTGTCTCTCCTTGGTATGTTTCATTTGCCAGGAAGGGCAGATGCACTGAATGTAAAACATCTCTAACTGTCACAAATTTTCATTAGAAGGATGACGTGATCACTTATTTTTTATTTATTAGAAAGTACAAAGCCATCTCCCAATACCACCTCATCAACCGCACCTTTTCATGCTTCTGCAAATGCCCCACTGCCATTATGAGTATATTGGATGAAAAAAATACTTGGAAAACAAAAAGCTAAACAAAATCAAGGAAGAGAATTCTTAAAAGAGTAAAGAAGCAACTTTACTGTGAGAACAAACAGATCACTGGATATGAGAGAGGTGAAACAGAAATTCAGTTTGGGGGGATTGAAAATCACTGTTTTTCTCTCTGACTCAGATTGTCCCTAGTACAGAATGATTTTAATCAAATTTGCTGTCTCCACATTCTGCACATAGTACCTTACTCATCTTCTTTACTTAATACAAATTCAAATAGAGTTTGCTGTGGCCTTCTTAGTTATTTTTTTTTGCTGGAAGACTTAAAACAATGAAACTTAATAATCCCCACTTGATGGAACAACTCTGATTTATTTTACCTTGACAATTATAATACAGGTTATGTGCAAACTATTGATGCGACTTAAGCTACTGTAACTCTAAAATCCAGCTGTCATGAGGAGAGCTGTAATATTCACTTTCTATCACGCTTAGGAGCAACTGGCATTACAAGTCTTAATAAATATATTTTTTAAAAAAGCAATATGTAATCTACACAAAATGCTACACTCTAAAAATTACATGTAGAATGATCACAGTGCATGAATTTAAAGGCAGTTTAAGGCCTATAGCTCACTCTCTCTTCTGTATACCAAACTTTTTCTGCGTTAATGGAGTTCATATAACCTCCTGTCCACCACAGGGTTTAAGGCAGATTTTTCCTGATAGAAAAACTCAAACGAAAGCAATTGAAACATCAATTGTTCTCTTTGAAAGGAAGGTTACAGCTGTCATTCTGATACCAACATGTGTTGCGGTATCTCTCTTCCATAATGTAGAATGCGGTTTCCATAGAAATATCTTCTTACATCAGTACCTACAAGGCCTCCAATTATTCCCTTTTGGACAGTTCATGCAATCCATTAAAATCTTTCCCAAGCAGGAAAATAACTAGACTCAATCACTTGGTAAGAAGAAAAGGAAAAGACAATTAGTAGAGAAAAGCTTTATTAAAACAAAACACAAGATGAAGAACGTGTGTCTTGCAAAAAAAAAATTCATCTTACCTGTAAAATTTCTCTGTTGTTACAAATTAGAAACAGTCAATTACAATATTTTAAGACTACACTGAGATTTTGCTGGTTTTTGAGAGTGCTGTTATCGCATTATTCTGAATTGTTTGGTGGTCTTGTCTCCAACGTAGTCTCTAGGACCTGCTCTTTTTCTGTATCCTTTCCATTGCTGACTATTGCTTCCACCTTGTTCTATGCCCTGCTGTTCAGGACCCTGTGAGTTTAGAGTCCTTGCTGGTGTTGTGTCATCTTTTTTTTCCTATGGCATCTCTGTTCTCTTTCCCAACGTCAAGAATTTATTCAATGCCCTGAAATTCAAACCAAGACACAGGGAACATCAGATTGCACACAAACAACATAAGCACTGACTTGATCCTAACATAAAACGCCTATGTCAACCAAAGCTCCCATAAACATGTAAGGCAAGAAAGTTAGCTGCATTGTTTACACAGAACAGTTTCATTCCTGCCGTTCTGCCTGCACTCCCAGAAGAGTCAGCAAAAAAAAACCTGGAAGTACACCGAGCCTCTATCTGACTGGGTGGACTCTGGTGTGACCACAGCACAAAATGCGAGACCGTGCTCCACAGGGGCCATCACCGCCACAGTTCCCCAAGGAGACCCATGTCTGAAGAAAACAAACTGATTTAATTGTTGCACGGCAATCAAAATGTGCTGGGGAAACAACTCCAACAGCTCTTTGTTTTGCTTCCATTCCTCTCTCCTTTTACTTAATTAAGTGAAAAACCTTTCTTATTGTAAGTTGTTATCTCAGATATATACCTCCCTAACTAGGCTGAGGCTCCATTCAAACCTGTCAGCCTGTCTTAGCGTTTTGCAGGACAAAGGCCTAAGAACACTCAGTTCTGCAGCTCAGCAGTGGCATAAAGCAATTTGGACTGTAAGGAGCTTGGCTTCCGCACTCTAAAGGTGTCACACTCAAGCCACTGTACAGATGCAAGAAAAAACACAGTTCCATTCAGAAAACCATTGCACATGCAAACCTTGGAATCTGCTGTATGTCAGCTTGGTTACAGTTCATTTCTCTTAGTAAGAATCAAACTAAAAACATTACCAAGAAATGGCCCATATTATTTATATTATCACAAACTTCTGCTGATTAACTATATAAATCAATGGCCCAGCAGTAAAATAACACTCATACTTATGTGTGATTATTTCTTACATTTAGAAATCACTACTTTACTAAAAGGGGAAAAAGCCATCAAGGAAAAAATAATACAAAACAGCAAACTAATCACTGTACCTCACTCATCTGATTCACATCTGATAGTCTATGTTTAGTAGTCTGAGTATTCTCCACCCAAGAGACCTCTTCACCCTCTAGAGAAATGAGGTGAACAGAGTTTTGCCCGAGAAAGAGTTAATATCATTTAAAAATTTTCATTTAAAAAGCACGTGAGAAAAAGCTGCTTGGATGTGACCTTCAACCCCTCTTGCCTTGCTTTTGTTAATTAAACCAACCTGGGCACAGAATGACACTATCACTAAAGACAATTAAATCCGTTTGATCGAGAAGCAGCTATCTCTAACAGCTTCCCGAATTTAAATATTTAAAGCTCCATGCTTTAAAATGTTCCCAAACCAACCAACTAGCTCTACCACAGAGAAGCGTTTTGTAGATGTAACCTGAATACTTCTTCAGTTTCTGCATAAAAATTTGTATTTGATTAAATTGATAAATTGTTCAAAATATATTTTTGTCTTTACCTGTCCTTCGGTAGCTTCCACCATCCTCACACATTAAAATATCACATCAAACAAACTGAAGAGAGTCTGTAAGCCCATTTTTTCACTGTTTCAGAAGAATCTTAATGATTAATAATGAGGTACAACTTGCAAAGAAGAGTCAAGTAGCACTAAGCAGCTCTGATTTTGATTTTTATTTGAAGAGAAAGGGAGAAAAGACAGACCAGACAGTACTGAACTGTAGAGACATTGCTACCATGGCCAAGTGAATGCTACAGCTCTGTTAGAAGGGAGCGTTTAGACCTTAAGAATCTTACTTTTTGCTCCTTAATTGAACAGCTATACTAGAAACAAAATGATCCTGAGTCTTTCATAGCTTGAAAGTTCTGCTGAATTAATAATCTATTTATCTCTAAAACACCTTTCTTCCTTTACAGAAAATGCAGATACTCAGACCTACTCACACGAAGGATTATAAGCAATCATCTGAAACGGATTAAATTATTGCTCACAGTGCTTATTTTTTTACATTAACTTCACACATACATGTTTTATGCATATTTTTAAACTATTTTAAAGCAGCTGAATTCACTGCCTTGTAGGTTCTGCAACTGAGACTCAAACAGATGATCATGTTAAATGACTTCTGTTCCTCCAGTCAGCCCCAGGAGAAAAATGTCACTGTGTTCCTATTACTGTGACTGTTTACTGTAAACATATCCCTCAATTTCTCAAACAATACAAATTAACTCAATATGAATGACTGTAGCTATGGGTGATTACACGCTAAGGAGCCTGATTTTTATAGATACATGCCTATGTATCTATGCACATTCAAACTGAAGTATTATAGTGGTGCAGTTTATCTGTTTTACCACTAGATGCAGCCACATAACCTTGCAAAATCGAAAATTCTAACCTCAAGATTGGAGAAACATTTTTGGAATAGCCAGGATCGTAAAATTCTTACAACAGCATTAACAGTATTCATTCCTGAGTCTTGAAAAACACAATGTAATATTAACAGAATTTTCTTTTCTTTTTCCCCCTCAGTAATTTTGTTCCAAAACATCAGAAAGCATCACCAATATTGACAGGAATCTAAGAAATCACAGTAGAATAAGACTTGTCAATTTTTGTGGTTGTTGCCATAGATCCAGATTGGAGCTGACAATGTTGAATTACATCGTGTTTTTCTTTCTACACAACAGAGCAAGTAGAAATGAAGCACTATGTTCCCATGTGATTCCATATCCAATCGAGTGCTCACATTCAACAACAAGCAAGGGAACAACTCCAGCGGTTTCCATTTTATGCTACATCATGCTCCTCTCTGTGACCCTACACCACAACTCTAGAAACACAAATTTCTCTCTGCATTTATGGTAAGCAGCATGACAGACCCTCCTGGATAGCACATGATTCCTGCACTCAGAAAATGTTTCTGCTTTATCTACTATCAGACACCATGAAGCCCTGGAAAATTCTCGTTATTTCCTCACCGGACAGAGCTATGGAAGCCTAACATTGCTTTTAGGACAAAGTGAAACCAGGGAAGTCGTCCCCTAACCTCAGCAGCTATTATCTGTTCTGTGCTCTCCATTGGTAAATTCCTGGGTACATAATATGCACATTACAAATACACAAGTAGATTTCATAGGCAAAATATGTATAATACCTGTATTACACACTGTTTAAGCACTATTTTTATAGAGGGTTGATTTTCCACTGAAGACAGATGAAATAAAGCCTGTTCAGCACATTCAGTGTAAAGCAAAGTGCTGCCCAGTGAGCTGAGCACCAGAGTGGAGAATATCATTTAAAAAGCAGATTTTTATTATGTATTTAGGTACTAAGTTCAGTTGGCTTCTGCTCTCTTCTGCTAGGAAGATCTCACACTACCATTCACAACTCATATATCAGACAGACTCACTCCCGTCCCTACCCTCACCTCCCTTATCCTGCCATTTCTGGTTTATAGTTTTCCTCCTTCTTTTTGTAGATAGATAATTTGGATAGATAATTTCTATCCCCAAGGCAGTTCCCAGGCCTCACACGTACTTTTAACCTATAGCCACTCTGGTGGAGTTATATTTACCTGTATTTTGAGTTGTTTCTCTTAGTTTATTTTTGTAGAAGATGGCAAAAAAGAAGAATGAAAAAAGAAATTCTACTCTCCTCTAGAATCTGCTTTCTTTTTGATGATCTGATCATAGTTCTCTTCCATTGCCATTAATAAACTGAACTGAGCAAGATGGATTAAAGGAAAGAGCAACACCAGATTTGCTGTTTTAAAGCATGAGGAACATAAATATAATGGCTTCAGAGAAACTCTGCCTAGGGCAAAATTCTGGCTTAACTCTCCTGTGGGGTTCTGCAGACAAGATGAAATGCAACGTCTCAGCTAAAGGTCCCCAAGCCAGCACGAAGCAGGATAGATGTGGGAAGGGATGGGAGCAATTTGCTCTGCAGCACTCCTTGCTGTGCTTCCAGAAAGAGACAATGTGTGCCCTTCTTTTGGAATCTAATGCTGATCACAGCTTGTGTGCAGGCAGCAGAGGGGCCTGTCTGGATCCCCAGGCCAGTTGAACAGATTGCATCAACAAGATCCCCATATGAACCGTCAAAAGGGTTTCCTACTCTGTTGCTATCTTTTATGAAGTAGGCAGAAAATGCTCCCAGCAAGAAGGATTTACCCTGTAGGAGAGCACTCTGAATATTCCAAAAGCCATAATGAAAATGTTTGTGTTTCCATCCAAGAATGGTACTGGCAACAAATTGAAGGTAATTAAACACACTGCTCAGTGGCCATATAAATTTATCCACTGTAACAATTTCAGAGAAACAAACCATTCTCCATAACCCAGACATTGTGTTGTGCAACAGGAGTTTTTTGGGCTAACGTCTACCCTGCTCTAAGTGCACTACAGTAGGAGTTACAGACACTTTATGCCAAGACTGTCCCTTGTTCAATCCCTCTCAGATTCTCTGTAGTTCAATTTCATTACCTCGTAATTTCTAAGAATTGTCCTGTTAACTGGGAAAAGACCAGTGAACTGGAATGCACACTCAACAGTTTCTCTATGTGCAAACAACATAGACATCATTATCTTTTATCACTACCTAACCTTTAACTTTAATTCTTTTCTTTATATAACTAACATGGCCAGGTTCGCACAGTTTAACTTACTTCCTGAAGGGGACAACTCCATCTGAATTTTTAACCAGATATTCACTCGCTGGCTCCAATCTCCTGGTGCTTCCACCTCCCACAGTCGCTTCTGCTCCTCAGAGTAAGTCTGCAAGAATTTCTGGCAAACTGAACAGGAAAAATCAAAGGGTAAAAAAGCATGAATGAGTGAAAAAGTAAAGTGGAAGAGGGAGAGTATTCTATCCTGCAAATTCTCTGACACCTACTTCCATTAGTTCCTCTGGAAACCTTTTCTTCACTCTTCTCCTCTTCCTTTTCTTTCAGGTGATGCTTTTAGGAAAAATCTATATGGAATGGCCCAGACAGAAACTGTTGAACTGTCTGCTTCAGCTTAGACTACATCCTTGTGAGCACAGAAATGCAAGACTTCTGCAGGGCCTGCATCACAGAACGACCTCCCGACACCTAGCAGGTTTTAGATTAACAGTAGTGTGTGGTTTTTTTGCTGTCAGTACTTTGGAATGAAAGGTCCTTCAGCATCTTCCAGCTTCAATGGTTATGAATGCTACTTTGTTTTGTATTTATAAACAAAAATTTCATGCCAGATTCTTTCTGCATCAATACCACTCTCCATTTTACTGCTGCTATCTATACTCCATTGCTGAGGTTCATTTACTTCTTTGGACTGGGTAAACAGAAAATAGGAAGAACCAACAGAGGGCTAACAAGGCTAATTGTGTCAGATGCATGATCGTCTTTAGAAACCGTATTCCCCCAGATTCCTACCACCATCTGTACACTGATTACTACTATGATTTGGATATTGAATCAAATTTAGGTTTGCTTATCTTATTAAACTGAAATCTGCCTTATATAGCAGTTTCTCTAGGAAGTCCACAGAGCTAAGAGGAGAATATATTGTTAAGACAGGTAGTCAAGAAAATTCAATGGGAATTTTTAAGCTTTCCTTAACCAGGATTCTATGCAATTCTATCATCTGTACTCAGACAGCAGCCTGTAAACAGGAATATGATTTTCATGCTCTCCTCTGTCCATTGTAGTCCATCATACTGCAATATGAATTTAAATGGGTCATTTATCTTCAACATTCAGTTGAGTTTAACAATGGAATGTCAAAACCCAAACTCTGGTACATAAACATTCATTATACAGTAATGAACCTGGCCTTGAACACCTTCAGGGATAGGGCATCCACAAGTTCTTCAGGCAGCCTGTTCCAGCCCCTCACCACCCTCAGCCCCCTGGCCACCTCTCTTTTGATACAACCCAATGCAGCTTTCCATAACATCTAAACCACTGGTGCCTGCCATAGGAAAAACTGATTTTACTGGACAAAGAGAAAGGGTGTTGTCAATCCTATTGTTTTCTGAATTTAGAAACAGCAATGTGTTAGGAACTCCTGGTGTACATTTTCATACATTCAGTGTCACGCACTGACCAAAAGAAAGAATAGACACAGTGAAAATATTGTTGACATGCATTAGGAAATGGACACAAAGTCATAAATAAATAGAAGCATCCCCAAAAGAATGACAGCAAAGACTCTGTATCATACAGAGAGAGACTTACTTTTTTTGAAAAATGTACCTCCTAAGAACAAAGTTTTACCAATAATGTTATCAGAGATATTTCCCATAAATTTTACTAGTGAAACCAGAAATCCAACATGAACACAGAGAAGATATAAAACTACTTATCAATCTTTTAAATGTGACAATGTTCAAAGACAGCCAATAATGAAAAAAGTACCAATAAGACTGGATAAACGAGACAGGCACATGGTTTGTTAAATGTAATTTTTTACAAATGCAGTATCTACAAAAGCATTGTGTGTATAGTGTAGGCTTGACAACATCTTATGATTCTTCTCTCTCTGGAGTCAAATAGAATTGCTAAGTTGCTGTTTAGGACATTGTCACAGTTCTATTTTTCATAGAACGTGAGACAAGAATGCAAAACGTCAGAGGCAGTAAGCTTTCTAATTGTTTTACACAAATATTGTCCCACCTTCCTTCAGGAAATTCCAGATGTCTCAAGAAAAGTCATCAGTTGCACAGTGAAAACAGTTCAGTTCAGACAAGTGCACAGAACTTATACAGTTAAGAAAATTCTACCATGACCATATTGAAATTTATACATTATACATGACCCTTACCTAACATTTCCACATCAAACAATTTACCTTGATACATGGCAGCAGAAATAGGGCAGCTGATCCCCAAGGCATCCTCAGACTTGAAAGACTGACAGAAATCACGCAGCATTTTCATCCCCAGGCCACCTCTTCTGTACTTTCGCTGGACAAATATAGTATCCAAAACTGGCAGCAAGTAACATTGGCTGGTAGTACCATCACATAGGCTCCCTGAAAGGAGATAGTAAAAAATACATGAATTTGAAAAATAAAAAAAAATTGCTATCACTGCAGTAACTAACTGCAGTATGATTTTAACCACTAATTCTGCCTTAATACCTCTCCACAGGCTACAAGACTACCTCTAACTAAAGTGCATTTGCATAGACAGTAGTGATGCCAAATAAAAGTAATATGCTTTCCAAGAGGAAGATTTATGCCATTAAACTGTCAGCACCTGCTTAGCTCATGGTTGACAGGTGTCACGATAGCGTTCTCCAGCCTCGGACTCTTCATAATCACACCATAGAATCACTACGGTTGAAAAAGACCTCTAAGATCATCTAGTCCAACCATCTATGTGTACAGGGTGCATATGAAGGTAAGTTAACTGAAAACATATAACTAGGCTACAGCTGAGCAGGCATAAATATCCCAAAAGTCTTAGTCTATTCCTTTAGCTTTTGGCTATCCTAGTAAATAATCCCGCAAACTCTTTCTATGAGATACATTAAGCCACACAACACAGTATGATCTAAATGCTCAAAAAGTCCATACTGCCTGATGCAGCTCAGTAGTGCAGAAGGCTGCCAGAGAAACCTCCCCATACTGTTTAAGCAAACAATTTAATAAGGACTTCAGGGAGAGAAAAAAGGCTCTCTTGGCCTCTGCGTACATTGCTGCTGTGCCTCCCCAAATGGTACAATACTTTGAAGTAATAAACTCAACTGACACCGTCACTTACACCTTCTTTCTGAATTCCCTTGTTCAGAATGCAATACAACTCTTTTATTGCACTCACATTCTTTCATCCCCTAACTCCAAAAAACTGCGCAAAAGAATACGTCTCTCCTTCGGTTGTTATCTGTCAATGCATACTGAGAAGCCATCTTCAAACCTTTGTTCCACACAAATAGGAAGTGCTGGGTTGCTCCACATGGAACTTGAAACAGATCCTTAACTGTGGAAGGAAAATCCATCTCTCACCACTGACAGAATGCACAGCAGAGGCTGGGCAGCCCCTACTTCCCCAGTAGGTAGCAGGGAGGTGGCTGATGTTCCAGAGGATGAAGCACCAAGTAGAATCTACGAGAGCTGAACTCACTGCAACAGCTTAGGCTCAGCCTTACACTGCACCACCCAAAAGTCACACCTCCGTTGGAAGATGAGCATAGACAGTAACTGAGGCCTTGGGTCTAAAGCCAGCAGTGTATTTTAAGAAAGCACTGTAAGTGCTCTGTTGTAAATCAGTTCATTTCTACCAAGTGGTGTCACGTATGCATGTGCTTCTAGTCCACCACTTATATCACCATCGGTGTTAAATCAGAGCTTTTACTCAATGATTGTCCTTGCTAATACACATTAAGTCAGTCACTTGACACCATGGGAACATAATGTAAGGCTCCACACGCTTTTTTAGGGCAAAATACAGACTCAAATATAAGCCTTCAAACTTAGACTAAACCAGTTCTAAGCTAAAACTATCAAAAAATTAGATCCAACATCAAGAGATTTATTTTGCAATCATGTATGGTAAACTCAAATTGGAGTGAAGAGAAAGTTGATTAAGAAGAGACATTCAGGGTCCAACTGCATTTTAATGTTCCCCCTAGAAAACTTATGGTCCGACTGCATTTGGTAACACGAGTAAGTACAACTTCCATGCAGTGCAGCATGCCATAAGAAAAAGAATCCAAACTATTTGACAACACAAGCACACAACCCTGAAATGAATAACCAGTATCAATCCACCATCTACCTGCATATTGGATAAGGTCATTGTACAAACATTACACTGATTTATCTTCATTTTTAGAAAATATTTATAAAGATTTTACACTTCTATCTAGATATGTGAGAGCTTAAATAGAAATGGATATCCACACCTTTATTCCAAAAAAGTTCTTGGTTTTCTTTCTTACCACCTACTAGTGTACCACCCCATCTAGTTTTCATTGTCTTGAGTCATGAAACTTTCATCACCTCAGTGAGATCTATTTCACAGTTTCACAGAATGAAATGCTAAAATGGCTGTTCCTAAATTCCAGTACAAGACTTTTAACACAATCCACTTTTTCTTTATCACAGTCGCACAGCAAAATTAAACTGAGGTCTACTTCTGTTCCTTGACATTGTGTCTAGTAACTATTGCTGACATCTGTGAAGCCTGACTTTGATTACCCTGTTTCCAGGATACCAGTTCAGCAAAGCACATATGAATATATTTAATTCTAGACTATGATTTGTCAAGGCTGTAGCTCTCCATTTAGCAAAAATCCATGCCACACATTCTCAGCCATACAACAAGAATACGTAGCTACATAACCAATCCATTCACATCCAGGCTTGGTCCACCCCTGCTTAATCAAAGTGCATGCTTAAGTTCAAACACATGTTCAAGCACATTGTTGGTCTGTGGTGGTGCTTATAACCTTTCAATATTTGTAACACATGATGGGTACTTGCTCTTTTTTCATGAGCCAAGAAATTGAGCATATCCCTCGTCCCATTGTTAGCTGCGAGTCCAAAAGAGATGTTGTATTCCAGTGGTATTGCACCATACATTGTAAGAAAGGGACAAAATTCTCCTCGTGAAGACAATAGCTTTATGAATTCCTGCATGTTGCAAGTGACCTTATAAGTTTATTATTAACTCATATAGCCTGTCTCCTATAAATCCTTATGAGACTGCTGTGGTAGCAATTCCAGGAGCTGAGTGATTTATGTCTGTGCTCCTAATTTTGTTGAGAAGATGACAAGAACTTGTAATGTCTAAAGGCACTGTAAATAAAGAAACCATGAAACCATTCTGCACCTTCTCCCTGGGAAACAGAAGTGTTATAGCCTACAGCCATTTCAAATAAAATAAACAAATAAACAAAAACAAAAACCTTTGGACTGAAGGCTGTTTTAACTCTAGATCCAATCCAATAGCAAGGAGGTTATCATAAGCTAACAGTGGCCCAGAAGAGACCACTAGGCTCTCACACATTTTGTTTAGGGGTTTGTTTCATCGCTGAAACACACAGAGTAAGTTTTGAGGCAACGGAGGAGACAGGGAAAATAGAGGCACTGGCAATGGGGATGGAAGAATTCACACAGTCTGTCCTTTGAAAGCCTTTGATCTGTTTGGTTAGGTCACAAATGCCCAATGACCAACTTATGAGACAGCAAAATGGTAAACAGATATTATAAGGGCAGGAAAGCAGACAGCCATTAGCATTCCCAAAGAGCCACAAACCAGAAAAAAAAACAACCCAGTCCCCACATCCAACAGATCCAAACAAAACAAGGTTGTGCATACTGACTGTTTCCCTGCTGAACAAGTTGACTTTGTACACACGTGTTTGGACAGGCCTTCTGCAGCCTGAGTGACTATGTAAAGGGCGGGGAGGATTTCTGCTGAATAGAACCCAAGGTCAATCCATTGTGTGAATTTGTATGTGGGAATGTGTATGCGCCTTCAATAAAATTAAATGAAGGCATGTCTTGACTGGTATGTAGTCATTTAATTTTTTTTGCAGCCAGAACCTTCAGTCTGCCTCAGAAATGCACATTAAAAGTATTATTGCTAAAAAACACAGGGAGAGAAAAACAATTATCCAACAAGATTTCAGCCAACTGTCTGTCAGGTTAGCTTCAATGTGTGAAGAAATGCATGAAATATATTTTAGCTCAGGTAACCACTTCCAAAAACAATCTGAAAGAGAAATATTAGACACTACTTTTCAACAATCAGCTCACAAGGCTCATGGCATTGCGCTTTGTTAACTGAAAAATAAGTCGAGAAAAAGAATCTGCCTCTTCAGTCCCAAAATAAGACCTGGCTCAAGGCTTCTCACAGGAGATAGGGCTGTGCTTGTGCTGTTCTTGCCCACAGAAAATTGCAAAATTGTGAGCAAACTGAAGACATTGCAAAGCTAGGCTTGTAGGCTCTCACTGTACTGGGATGGAGGGATGGGAAGTGGGATGGACAGTGAATGACCCTACACCAAGAAGCACACATATCCATTTTCCAATGCAGAAGCAGCTGCCTCAGCACCAAAAAGGGGCTTTGTTATGCTCTATTCTTAAACAGACTAAGACACTCTTGGCTCACAGCATCCTCAAACTTCCTCACTGACTTACTTATACAATCAATCTTCTACATCCCCCTGAGTGTTGCACACTAATGTGAAGGTGGTAAAAATCCATTTTCAGTAATTGCTAACCTTCAATAAATAAAAATAAAAAGCAACCAACTTTCACGGAATTACACAGTTTCATTGCACAAAAAAAAGTATCAATAACCATGATCATTAATCCTGCACCACTACACAAAACACATTCTTAAAGAGGTTTTCGCACAGATTTAGAGGATGCCAAGAAAAAAATCTGAAAGGAATACTTCAAAGAAATCTACAACAGATCTCAAAACTGAAATATCTATACGAAGGCTTTCTGCAAAATATTTCAAGTGTTGCAGGTTGCCATTCACAAAGTAAGGTACAGGAACAAGAAACTAATTTCCTGTTGTACCTTTAAGTAGCTACATTCAGTGAGGTCTAACTCCTCAGCTGTTTAATATGGAAGCCGCTGACATAGATAAAATTGGAGACATTTATCTTGGCACGTGACAAAGTGTCTTATCAGCCTCATTAGTGGCTTAGTACGTCCCATCAATCTTTAGTATACCCAGTGGTAAATGCTGCATGCCTGTCGTTGGACAGGAATGGGCACATACCAGAGAGGTTAGGGTGATGATCTGTGTAGTCACAAATAAATTTTGTTTTAATAAAGGTGTCTAATGCTCACGAAAAGTGATAGTCTTGAAGAATGAGTCTTCTGTTTATCTACACAACAGGTGCAAGATGACCAGTGTCAGCAGTTGCCAAATTGTCTCAAGACACTGACCTAAAGTTACTGTATCTCTGAGCAATGTGAATGCTCAAAACCATCTGTCCCTCTTCAGTTAGGCTACCAAGTTGATCCAGTTAAGGATATTCAAAAGATGGATGGAAGCGTGGAACTGGACCAAATTACTGAGTTCACTTTGTACCGGCCACCCAGGAGCTGGCAAATGAAAGTAACTGCACAATATTGCCAAGCTGGTTAACTGGAACCAATGATGTCCATTGACTACCTAGTTTGCATAATGGCACACCAGATTTGTAGCAAAGATTGATGAGACTCTCTCCTCCTTAGTTACCATTCCTATGATTCACATTGCCAATTCATGTTTGAGATAGCTGTGTTCCACAGATTTGTTCTGGCTTATTTGGCTCCACTGAATCATGTTTTTTTGTCATATCGCAGATATTGGAAAATCCACAGACGAGAAATACAGTTGAATACAACATCAGCATGAGACTCTCAATTACCTAAAGAAGAAAATAAAACCATAGAGAATGGCCAGGTAACTGCACAGCATGGAAATAAAGGGAATCAGAATCACATAGTGGGCACAGAGGAAAATCATTTCTTTCTAGGACGAGAAGCTGTAACAGAGGTTCAGTGCAATGTAATGACTAGTCCTTAAAGCTGCCCCCTCTAAATGTTCTGATCTGAACAGTAAGAGGAAAAAGAACTTACACAATGATTTAAAAAAAGTTACAAAAAAATCTGAAATAACTTTGTGAAATATGACTTCTAAGAGAAGATATTTAGCTTAGCTTGTTCTCAGACTAATAAATCCATGGCTCTTCCATAAAACACAGAGAATAGGATCAGCCAGAGCATGGCAGATGTGAAATTGAAATCAAAGAACTTCAGAAAGCAGAATTATTTCTCTAAATACATACAACAAATAGCAGAAAGGGGCAAAAACAATCAGTTTCAAGCTTCCCGAAAAGGCTTTGGCAAAACACCGCAGTATTTTGTGGCACAGGCCAGAAACTTACAAAAATAGCTGCCCAGAGGAAAAAAAAAAAAAAAAAAAGCACTGGCAACAAAATACAGATGCTGACAAAGCTGGACTCTAAGAACTTGTATTTTATGTTGACCCGGTTTAAAAACAAACTGTGATTCTTAATTTACTCAGAAACATTTTCAACTTGGCTAATACTCCACCCATAACAGACTACAGTGAAAATTTATTTTACTGATGTATGGGCTGTAATGATTCATGCAAGTGTTTCTTTTCAAAAACTTCGCTCAGAAGTATTTATGGACTTAAAGGAAAATGCACTATGGTAACTGAAGCATTTGCCAATTACAGAGCAGCTCAACAGCACATTCACAGATACATGTACAAGATTCCTTAATCATAGGCTGAAACATGATTTTTCCTTGATAGTACAGTAGCACTGTACCAGAACAACTGATGTAGAAGCTACACCTCTGTGTGAATAAGGAGTTCACACATCCCAAGGCAGCAGAAGAGCAGAACAGCTCTTATTGCTGCTGCCCTTTGAGACTCTATCAGAGAAGCTACCTTAAGACTGTTCTCCAGAGTCTAGAGCAGTCAGCACCTGCACAGCTCTCAACTTGTTTCTTATTCTCTCCTTTTTGACAGATGGCTACTGATTGCTGGCTTGAATATATTTATTACCAAAGGTACCAACTTCTCAACATTTAAGCTGATAGCATCAAGGTGAGAAGATGAATCCCAAACACAGACAGGTAATCAGCTCTTGAATGAGGGTACTTACTCAACTGCATACGTGAAACCTTTTCCACACTAGACAGCAATATACCTGCATTAATATGAACTCACATTTTAATAAAAGGCCATCGCTAGAGCCTATGATAGTGCAAACATCCCTAAAGAATCAAATATATTCTCATACTTTTCTGTGCCAGTTAATCAATTAATGACAATATCAATCAATCACCATCCTTTAAACTGGGAGTACCACAACTGGAGAAACCAATCCAGGACTGGTCTAGTGTATACATGTTCCTCTACGGAACCTAGCCATTGCTCCTTATGCATCCAAGGAAACCGCCACTTCTTGCCTCCAGACACTCCTGGTAACACCATTTTTCCACAATGAACTATACTCCTTCTTTCCAGATATCATTCTTTCCAAGATGCAGTTCTCCGTTCTGTGACCGAGCCTTGCATTCTTTGTTCCTAGAAGTACAATTTTCTATTTGGCTGCATTAAAGCATATTTTATTTGATCACACCAGTACCTCAGATCACTCACTATAACCAAGAATAGAGTTGGAGCCATGATGTTTAAACAAAAGTAGTATGAATGGTGTCCCAATTCTGGGAAGGCTTGTTCTTCAGATTCATTCTGAGAGAGATTTGAATAAAAAATGTAAATGAGAGCCAGGATTATTTATTCTGAAAGATAAACAAAAGTATTACATTTCTAGCCATCAAGAGCTAATGGGAATGTGCCTCTAAAATGACCTTACCTTTTATCTTAACCGAATAAAAGGCAACAGCCTCGCCATTTCTCCAGAGTATCTTGGCACACTCGGTGGCAGAGTGAGGTAGAAAGAATGCACCATTAGCAGAATTCCCTTCCAGCATTCCAAAAATAACGTAGTTCAGAACAAAGAGGACAATCCTTTCTTCAAACGTCTGGACCTTAGAGAACAAACAAAAACAAACCAAAGAAAAAAGAAACAGAAAACAGTATTTTGCCCTTCACGAACAGCTTCAAAATTAAAGAGGCTGTGAAGAAAGAGGTCACGAAACATGTACCCTTAATCTGGGGAAAATACTTCATGAATTGGTTCAGATAGAATAATAAAAACATTTCTCCCCAGTGTTCCACCCTCCATCCAGAGGGCATAGAATAATTTAGAAACAAGTTCTAAAGCTTGATGCATTTCCTCTTGTCACAGAGAAGGAATTATAAAGAACCAAGCAAGAGACTTTTCCTGGAGTCACAGGGAACCAGTCATGGATTTGGAAACATGATCAAGGTAATCTAATCCAACCCAGAGGAGAAATAAAGACATGATTCAATGAGTTATCCCAATTGCCTCTTCACTATTATATGTCTTGCCACAGCATCAAAGAACTTTAGCGGGCCAGGACCTTACCGAGCTAGACAATATAGAAAACAGAATAAATACACAGGCCGTCCCAAGCAGCTTATAATCAAGGCATAACAACAGAAATAATTAGCTTTTATGACATGCTTCTTATTAGACAACCAAGACAGGCAGATGGAAGAATGCAAAGGACAGCATATTGGTCATCAAGGCAAAAAGTGGTGCCAACAATGCTTATGGGAATGCTGAAAGAGAAAACGAGCGCTTCCACAAATAATAATAATTTAACTCTTAGCAATGAGAGCTGGAAGGGGCAAGTTTTCTGTTTTCAGATATTTTTTCATTTTCTGTTGTTACAGCAGATGCTCAGAAATCTGAACGTTTGTTTCTTTCCCAAGTTCTATCTTACAAGGATTTGTATCTCAAAATCCCTCCAGTTCAGTTACCCACAAAAAAAATAATTAACTCAGTGAAGAACTAACCTCCACATACAGCAGATATTAAGGAAAGGTGACAAAGGAGCAGAATCATTAAGCACAAAAACTGGACACGGAGGTTTGGGTATGAAATAGAACTGACTTAATAGCCACATGGCAACACAAAGCTCATATACTTCTAGTTGGAAACAGACAACGGGCTATCCGAATCTCTCAAATCACGAAAAAAAAAGTTCTAAGATCATAACTAAGATAATTTGTTTGGAAAAAGAATTGCATATACAAAATCCATTAAATAACATCTATTTTATAAAATGACGACAATATAAGCACTATCCAAGGCAAAACAATTTCACAAATAGTTATATAAGACTTTGTTCCAAAGGGTAGTAACACTCCCCATCAGACAACCAACACTAATGTGAAGAGCATTGCTGATGTAATAATTCTGCTTATTTGATTATTCCTCTAGCAGGCCGTGAAGATAAACTAAAACCAAACATGAATAAATCCCACACATGAATCACAAAGTACATGCAGAGAATTGTTTAGAGAGGGTTAATGTGCATGCCTCACTGTAGTGGGAGACATGTGAAGTAATAGGTGAGCCACATACGCCAGATCCCAAAGGTTATGCAGCATGAGCTATAGGAGAGCAGAGACAATTACTTGTGATTGTTCTAACTGGGAATGTCCAGGGCAAAGTGAAATGTTTAACACAGCATCCTCACCGAAATCAACCCATCTCTAGAAGGGTCAGCCGTTTTTACAATATCTTCAACAGGCCACCAACGCTGGTTCAAATAAAGTGCCAAAACTACAAGAAGACAGACAGCGGAACACATCAATAGCAAATTAATACAAACCCAATTCTGATCCTTTTCAAAAGCAGCCCCAGATCTCCTTCTCCCTCCAGTTGACTCAAGTTTGATCTGCTGTGAGACAGTAGAACAATACTACATTCGATTTCACCTCCATGCCCCTTGATACCAATTTCCCTCACATCAAGTGAAGATAATATTTCTAAGGAATTGATGCGACTTTGGTACAGCAACCTGTGTGCCACATGAATAAAGCATTTCCTGGATAGTATCTGTGCAGCAGCATACTGAGCACTATTTGGGACAAAGAGAGCTATCTGGCTAAAGATTACATTCTTGAAGTTTCTTTAAGACTTTGTCCCTTGTCCACATGCACACATGCCCATAGTGGCAGCATAGCAAGTAAAGCACGGAAGTTTTCATATCCACTGTACAAAATAGCTTTTCAGCGACCCATGTGGTTGAATTTCTATGTATTTGTACCTTCAGAGTACAGACTCCTACATCTCTGCATGGATAGGTATTCACAGAAGTTTAAACGCATGCAGAGAGGACAGATGTATGCACTCATAAGTCACAACTTCAGGGGTGCTCGAGAACACCTATCTTTGCAGTCTTTAAGCAGGGTGGCACACATCCCCATTTTTTTAGACAAAATGATAAAATACAATATAGCAAGTACGATGCAAAACAGCACGGAGTTCATACTTCTCGAGTTTTAAGAGAGAGCACTCCACTGGTTCTCTACGCTATCCAAATAAGGACAAATCTGAGAAAGTTAAAAACCATCTGCCAGCCAGAGACAAACGTACACATAATGAAGTGAAATGGCTTTAATAGGATTCATCATTCACCTGCTTTAGCCTCAGGTTATACAAATGTCTCTGATGTGCAAAGGTTAGTTTCCCTTTTTGATTCAGCATTTACCAGCTCCCACTGGCTTTCAGGCTGGGGATTCTGCTTAGTGAACTTATATTTTAAATAAATTATTAAAGCATGTGCCAAAAAGCATTACACTTTGCGTACTGGGTTAACAATGAAGAAAGTATTGCACGCAAGGGCAGATGCCTGCTTACAGCACCAGATCCAATTCATTAAATATTATGCACTAACTTGCATGGGAGTTTCACACTTTTTCTGTGATGGATTCAATCTGTTCCCTCCATCCCTTCATTCTACTTTCAGATGCAAGCACCCACTGCTCCATTACACATCCATGACACATGCAGCTACAAAGGGAGCTGGGTCAGACAAAGGGGACATAACGGGCCAAATGCTGAGTTTAATGGGAGCTGCACAGAGGTTTGGCACATAGTCCAGAAACATCTGACACACACAGTAAAGGTCAGAAAAGTTTGAAAAAGCTTTGATAGGGAGATATATAACCACATTCTATGGAGTTAGTTTTATAGGGCATTGACTGTGCTATTCAATAATTTAAATATGTGGAGGGGGAACACTAGTTGACATAGCAACTGTCACACCACATTACTTGAGCAACCTTATCTATATGGATGCCTTTCTTGAAGGAAAAACATTTCTCCAGATTTCACACAACATATGTACTTAGCTTTTTGTTACTGTTTTTCAAGTCAACATCTGGTCCACAGTTTAATGCATATATGCTTGCCCATATTCTCATTTTCATTTTATAGTCAACTCGAGAAATACTATTTCAAATGAAAACATGTTTTGTGAAAGCATGTTCCTTCACTTTTGTTTCCCAGTCCTGTTGTTCTTTCCAAGACATTGGGTTACACTCATCTGATTGTAAGAGACCAAGTTATTGCCAATCAGCAAGTTACACACGTCACCTGCACGACGTGAATCATGATGCAGGTAATTAAAATGATCTCTCTTCTGCATAACTAGGTGAAATGGCTAAGTCCAACACATTTCAGTTCACAATTAATGATGTATATACATGCTCGGTTGTGCAGCTTGCCCCGTAAGCACTAGCTTGCTGAACCTCAGTATTTCGATCACTTGCAGTCAGACAAAAATATTCACGGTGCTGCAAGAAGCTGAGAGCCTGAAAAGCACACAGCTCTGAACCACTACAAGTATTTGGAAAGTATAACTGAACAACACTGAATTGAATTAGGCATTAAGCACAATGTATTTGAGATTATGTGATGTATCCATTTGCTAGGGAAACATGGATTCCTTCCCAACCCAGCTCTGGTTTATATTTTTATCTTCTAGGCTACATTGGCCAAATGCAAATGTTCCCACACTAGTGTGCAATTATTTGAATGAAATGTGCACATCAGGACTCTACAGAGAATAGCCAAAGTAAAGCAAAAAAAAAAAAAAAAAAGCAACATCCAGTTTGATATTTCTTTTTTCTCAGCCTACATCCAAATTGCTGTAACCCATCCCTTAGTCACAATCTAAATTAAAAGCAAATGGTATATGTAAGAGATGTAATTTGAGTTTATTTAAAAATATATTAAATCTGAAAGTTCTGTTGAATCCATCTTTCCCTTAATTTCAGAAGTAATTCAGACTGATGGAACACTACAGATTACAGAGTTTGCTGTGTCAGATTTCCACCTTGAAGAGAGAATAGTGAACCACCCCAAGCTCAGGTCAGCTCTGATAACAGAACACGCTCAGAGATACTACATCAAACTGCATTCTGCAATGCTGGCAGACCCTGAATAGCTGTCTTTCCCAGTTCCCTATCTTTAAAATGGAATAAGAGTGTTTCTTTCTCTCTCTGAGTCTTACCGAAATAAATACATTAAAGCTTGGGAGGCATGAAGATGCTGCAGTAATGGCAGCTATTCAAGTACCTAAGATTGATATCTTTCCTGCAACCAATTACATTTTCTTCAACAATTCAAGTTTTACTCAATGATTTGTTGCAAATGTCTTGTGATAAATGTTCCATGGCATCTAGTAGTTATCGTAAATTATTATATACAGCACACAGAAAGTGCCACAATAGGATATGTATATTTAGTGTTATAAAGATGTTAATCACCCATGCTATGCTCTGTAAGCCCTTATAACACAATTTACATTCTCATAAAAATATCTGTACAGATATACTAACAGAACACTCAGCCCATCACAAATAAATTAAAAATGCTCCCAACCAAGACCGAGTCCTATAGAAGAGCCGCCACTCGTTTTCTCTTTGAAATATGCAGGTCATTTCAGAAATGTTATGCATCACTTCTGGTAACCTATCTGATCATGATGATCAGATATAAATCTCAGTGTTGGAATCAAACCCTCTTTAACCGATGTCCAAGAATTAAATATCACCAAACTATCAAGCTCTTCACAGCCAAACTTGTAGATAGGCTGTTAAATTCCGTATTTGTCAAAAGTCTAAACTATTAGAATTTCAAACAAATGATTAGATTGACAATGTTTACCCTGGGACCTGTGGGACTAATGGTGGAAAATAAGTATATTATAGAGGATATTACTTCATAAATATTATATATGCCATTTTTACCTATGCAATACTAACCCATTAGTCTCCAATGTAGATTTGACATTTTATTTGTGGAAATCTTCTCAGTGCACACATCTCATTAATACGTGTTGTTACTATTAGGGTTATTCAACTGAAGATCCATGCTAAATACATTGCTTTCACCTGCATTTATTTAACAATTCCTTATTTTCATATAGTTGTTACATACCCCCATTCCTCTTCTGCAGCCTAAACTAACTTACTGCTGTTTTCAACTACATTCCTTTGAACGTGAGCCAGCAGGTATGCACAACTGCACTCAGTGCAAGTTTGGCCTCTGGTGTAGGCGCTTCTCTCCTTTATCACACCAGTGCCTCTCTCTCTTCAGAAAAATGTTAATGGAATATTTAAATTAATGTCAGGAAAGTACTTCTATCTCAGTAGTTTTACAGGGACCATAAAGTCTTTTGACTACACTTTCATCTTAGAAAGGTCTCCCACGTTCAACTATGTGAATCACAACCCATTAGTGAACCTCCAATTGAAAGCATATGTAAAAGAAGCTGGAAAACTTGGGAGTTCACCTCTAACCACAGATGATTTTAATGTTTTTTGTTCTAATTAAGAAATTTCCTGATTATTTTGTCTGGACTGAACAATGAATACTTAGTTACACCAACAATACCTGTTCTAGGAGTAGAAGATCATTACTTGACACGCATTAAAACTGGACATAGAGTGCCAAATTTATTTGCCTTGCCTTTGTTGTATTATTAAAAATAGAAGCTGTAAAAGACTTTCAGGCATAACTTATAGGTTATCTTTTCAGAAAAAAATATGCATGTTTTTAGTGACAGATGTCATTAGTTTGCTGTGACATTTGGGAGCTGAAAGTCTAAGAGATTACAGAATCAAGGCTTCCTGAGTCCTGGATTCCCTTATCTAAATGACACAAAGGGACAATGCATAGGTTCACGTCCTTGTTGTAGTTGCTCCAAAAATTGTACAGCCTGTCACTTCATAACAGCTCCAAAACTCTTGTTTAGTCTAGTTGGGTCACAACTTGTACTTTTGGTACTGTGGAACTCAGAATCAAGTTTCCTGTTAATGACTGGCATCAAAGGTTGTTACTTTTTCTATATTTGCAGTTTTTCAAATCCCATAGTCAAAGACACTTGCCTAACACAGCAAGTAGGAAGAAACCATTCTGTGTTTGAAGATACTGCCACCCTGACAGTGGTAAGCAAAAGCTTAGATACAATTATTGTTCATTTCTTAAGAACCTGTTGATACCCTAAGCAGTGACTCATAAGACAGAAGCATCAGGAAGCACATGCTGAGTTCTACTGCCTGCAACTCAGCTGTGGTGTATCTCTGTCAGGCTGGCACATGGCTAGAACAGGAAAATGCCAGCATTATTAGTAGTAAGCAGTGCCAAGCTGGTAGAGTTTAAAGGAAATATTGGGAGAACTGACAAATAAATAATTTAACTCCATACCTAAGCACGGTTTCTTTGCAGATTTACCCCTCACACACCAGCACTTAGAAGGCAACTAAACATAGAACTGAAGGAGATATCACAAAAGAAAACCAATATGAGTAAGAATCAGCAAGACCTGATATAATTTTGACCTTCCAATACTTAAAGGGGGGATAAAAGAATGATAGAGACTCTATAGCAGGGAGTATATTGATAGGAGAAGGGTAATGGTTTTAAACTAAAAGAGATCGGACATTAGTAAGAAATTCTTTACTATGAGGATGGTGAGGCACTGGAACAGGTTGCCCAGAGAAGATGTGGATGTGTCATTCTTGGAGGTGTTCAGTGCCAGGTTGTAAGGGGCTTTGGGCAACCTGGTCCAGGGGGTAGTGTCCCTACCCATGGCAGGAGGGTTGGAACTAGATGATCTTGAACATCCCTTCCAACCCAACCACTCTATGACTGTATGATTTCATATAAATTTGTTCTTCCTTAAGCATTTCAGAATTCTATCCAAATTATAATACATTAAATTTCACATCATCTTGAATTAGAAAATGATTATCCCATTTAACAAATTCAGAAAGAATAACAGATTTACCCAAGGTCATTTTTAAGCTCCCAGAAGAGCTATACACAGAATTTGAAAGCCCTGAATGTCAACTCTCCCTTCCAATTAGTAGCCCACCAAAACAAGTCCCTGTCATGTAAATGGAATCTGCTTCATACTCAAAACAAAACCCAAAATATTTAAGCATACAAAACAGTAGATCATCTTAAAAATACAAGAAAATACAACTATTCAAATTTCAAAATATTTTGACCAATTCTAACCTGTCTCTTTATCCTGTGGATCAGTTAACAGCAACATTTTGCAAGTAGGACTATTTCCGTAGAGAGGGACAAAACAGACACAGGAATCTTCAAGTTTAACCTAAAAAACAAACAAGCCCTGTAGCTGTTTGCACTGCAAAGCTGGCAAGAAGTGCGTCATGTATTAGATGTACTTACAGTATGTTTTGCTAACATGCACGGTATACACTTAGCACAATACCCTCTCAATCCTCAACTTCAAAGTAGAAAGTGATACATATGTAACATTCTAGTATTATCAGTAAGCAATTCAAAAGGAATTAGCTACCAGAGTTAGTGAAGAACTTAATATTGACTTACTACAACTAGTACATAACACGGCTTTGAACACTGTTACATGTGGACAAATGGTGTTATGAAAGACCAGACACATTTGTATCAAATGAAAACAAATACAGCTTGCACTTCTTACAGCATAGTCCAGCTGAGTACTTGTGCTGTTTTGCAAATGATGAATTAAGCCTCGGGGTAGAGGGAGTATCAAAGCATTAGGGCAGTGCCTGGGCAGTTTATCTGTGAGGCACAGGGAGGGGAGATAATTGGCACAAGGTGGTTATGTTGCAGGGAAAGCTCAAATCAAAACGCAGCTTTCAACCTCTCATTCTTAGACTAAACTTCTAAATGATGTGACACAAACACAAAATTACTGTGCTCAAACAGCTCTATATGCATAGGGATGACGATTTCCATATGAATACTGTAAATGCTCTCTTGGAAGTTAAGGTACAGGCAAAAAGTGTGCATAATTTAGCACAGTATGTACTGTACTTTCAAAAATCTGGTCCATTGTGTATGTGTGGGTGTGCCTCTCTCTCTAATTGCACCCATTTGTCAGTTTGCTATGAAGCTCAAATCAGTCATGTGATACATTTAATATTTCTCAGTGCATGGAAGGAGTAGTATGAATATGGATTATTCGAGATAACAACTTTAAGCTGCAACCAGTGTTCACTAGTTTGTCAGGGGCAGAATCCTGGGATCATCTGTGTAAACACTGGACTCCCAGAAATAAACTGAGAACTCCCTGAAATCCGTATTCATGAGCTTCCTGCAATCTGTTCTGGGGATTCAGCCTTTCAATCCATATACAAATATAACAGCATGGCTATCATTATGGCACCTGAGAACATTACTATAATGAAAAGGCCAGTACTATTTCCAAGACTGCTATGATTGTTATTTTGTTTTGTAAGGCAATGTGCACTTTCATAGGCGCTAATAACATTAGGATGAGCAAAGTACAGCTTTCTCTTTTTGAACTCTGACAATGTTCTTCCATCCTGACTTGCAATAATCCTTGTTATTTGTGCACTGAATGATTGCTCAAAGACCATAACATACCAAAACAAAGTTCTGTGACCTGAGCAAGTGGGCTGACAGACACCAATTATGCACGGTCGCTGGTCCTGCCACTCAAAACCTGCTTTAATNAATTATTTAAATATCAAAATCCTCAGCCTTAAGACTGTAGGCATATAATAGAGATTGTTAGCTTGCATGTTCTCTGAGAAAGAGGGTTTAATGTATTACATTTATTTTTAATTACAAAATATCAACATTCATTGAAGTATTTGTTATAGAGTATAAAGAAACAAACAATACAGCATGAACATTATCATTATTTATGCCTTTCATTAGCTGTCTGACTGCAGATTAGACCTGAATTAAATGAATGCAAGAAGAAATGTGTTGCTATGAGACTCAAATCAGTCACATGATATGTTTAAGGTCTGATGACAAGCCACAGAACCAAGACAGTTCTGAACCAAAAGTCCTCCTTTAAAGGATTTCACTGTGTTTAATTATTGCAAGAATATATACAGCACTGCTTGGGATTTTCTCCCTCCCTCCTTTCCAATGGAACAGAAAACAAGTTTCTAAAAGTATAACCAGGCGTGAAAGGCTGAGGTAGGGACAGAGAAGCCCTAAACCGGGGGGATCTGTGCATTTTCAGGTTTGTTTGTATTTAACCCTACATGGTCCACTAGAGGGCATTAAAAGAATATTTAAAGCTAGTTACATTCACTGCTCAAAGATGGAAGCCGCCCACCTGAAATAGCATTTTTCTCGAAACTACTACATATTATTTTCCCAAACTGGGGAAAAGCCACCACATTCCAAACATTTATTTCAACTAATCCACTTTCTGTTTTGATAGTACAATAACAGGTAGTCTAGTACACCTTTTATCATCTAGAGAATGCCCAGAAATGAAGGTTTCACACGTTGACTTGAAGTCAGAATATTTAACTGGCTGATTCTCTCATCTCCAATTCATTCCTCAGGTGGGTCAGGAACAGAACCTAAATCACCCACACCTACAGCATTTATCTATTAGTTACATCTGATCTGAACAGGGAGAACCCACATTCACCATTATCACTACAACTATCAGAAAGGATGGAAACCGAAAAATAATATGACAATACCTGTGTAAACTGCACAATAGAGGCAGAATACAGAGCATAGGCATGATAATAAAGCTCTGTCAAATTCACTTTTGATTCAGTCCTCTAAGAAAGCAGGTCAAGATGTAAAGTTTAGTGAAGTACTTCAAGCCCACCTTCACCGACACTTGGAGGATTTTAGACTTGTAGTTTAGGCTTCTATCTAACTTGCAGCATGTAAACTATTTGAACTAATGCAGAATTTGGTGCTTTTAAGAGATTTGTAATCTGGCCATGCCAGTTTGCCCCTACTCACAGACAGGCTCTGAACAGAACCAACAAACTAGTTAGCAAGTATCTGATTTGCAGGATGAAAAACAACAGCTTATTACCTTTTCTCCTCCAGGGATGGAAAAAATGTCAGGAGCAGATGACGACTGCTTCAACAGTTTTTCATAGTATGTTTCAGCATCTGCTTGCAGAACCTCTGGATCTCCTACTACCGTATCTACCAAATAAAGGCAACCTGCAGTTAAAATAAAACACACAATGGTTTTACTTTTAAAGCAAGCTAATAAATATGAATTTTAAAACCACAGTTTTCTTAGCAGTTGCTTGGTGTAAATGGGCCCTTAACATTCCCTCTAGAGCCTTCTGTATAATCCTAGTCTTAAACAAGAAGACAAGTAAAATCCTATGTGTTATCTACCTGTTGGCAGGCAATTTTACAAAGTAGAACCATGACAGTATCAAATCACAATGACCTCCTTCAAATTCAACTAACCATACTCTTAAATTTCTCTGGGTGTAAGTAATTTGCTTTAAAGCTGTAAGAAAAAAAAAATTCTTCAAAACACAGCCTGATTTTTAGTACTGTCCAAAAATACAATGTAACAGAATTCCAAAGGTTCCACTGCTTCTGGGAAGGCCACCCCTTTAGGGGTCAGTCCATGATCTGTTGTACAGTAAGTTATCCTCTCCTCTTTTTTGACTCATTTCAATTGGGCACTTTTACGACAATTAAATAATGTTCTAAAAAATAAAATATTTACCCACAGAAGGGTTCCCAAAACGACAAACACCATCTTTTATGCAACATAATTTTCTTTCCATGTGATTCAATGCTGTAGGATATTCATGCAAGGTATTTGTTAATTACATGCAAACAGAAATTACACACATCTGATGCCTGCTACCTAAATGCAAATTTTAAATCAGTGCTTCTGAGAAGCCAAGCATCCTCCTTCTGATTCAAGAAATCAGACTGATTGGTGGTTCATCACCAGTTGAACAAAAAGAGCTTTAGAACCAATGAGTTAGCAGTCAAAACAGCATTCTGCCAGTCTTCTGTCATAGGAAGGAAATATTTTCAATTGAAGGGGCTCTCAATCAAGGAGCCACACCTGCAGCTCTTGTAAGCCCCAAACTGAGGACACAATCTTCAATTGCACTGCTACAGTTTGAGCCTTAGTTCTGAACCCTGCGTTTTTAATCATGATTTCCCTTGACATGGCAGTTCCCACAGCCCAAGTTTAATGTGAAATAACTATGCTGAGAGTAAGTAGGTGCAAAGTAAACGGCTGAGACAATGAACAGTCATGTTGGCCATAGTAAGAACAGTCTATAACAAGACTCAGAAACCATGGATCGTGAAAGCATGGCATTGAAAACAAGACCATTCCATGTAGAAACAAGAGCAGTACCAGGTCAGACCATTCACCCACTGTCCCACTGGCAGGGATCAATATCTGATTCCTTACCACAAGGTAAAATATCGCAACTGATAATTCACCACCTCCCAGCAATGCTTAAAATACTTCAAGCGCTATTTTCCTGCCCTTTGCAGGCAATCAGCTTACATCCTGAGCCTTGATAGCAAAGCTCTGTAGTCAGAATGCTAAACAGAAGCCACTCTTCTCTGACAAAACAGGAGAAAGAGGCATTGCAACACTGGCAAGTTGAGTCACATTATAAAATCCCAGCCAGCATTAAAAACTTCAGTAGTTTAGTGAAGTAAACTTACTAGTAATCTATTTTCTTTTTCTTACAAAAGAGCAGCGCATATGGCTTAAGTTCAGAACAAAGAAAAATATTGATTATGCTGATAAATGTCGTTCGTGAGATGCTGCTTGCAAGGTGATATCCTGCCATTGTTAAACCAAAACAACTTAATCAGCACAATAATGATTTCTCCTCGCTGACCAAAACAAACTTCCACCTTCAAGTTTACAGTAACTTTCTGGTACCTCATATGCTTGTTTTCTACAGTAATGGCAATCCATTTGAAGAATGAAACAATGTCACAAATTAAATAATGAGGCATTAGAGAAAACTTTGAAACATTGCATTAATACAGCTTTCCACAGAAGTAATTATTCGTCTAAAAATTGCTTTTAGACTTCCATTTAACTTGTCTTTCTTCCATAATACCCTGAAAATGTCTGAATTAGGAGCACATGTTCCAAAGGAAAAAACAAAAAAAATTTTCATGAATTAAGTCTGAACTTCTGTCTACAAGGAGGAGGTGGGGGCGGATCCTTCAGGACAATACGGTGCAGATATCCGACTTCTGGTGCCCTGGGCTATCCTCAAGAAGTCAGTTGTGCTAAGGCTGGATTTTGTGAACAGCCCCCCAAAATTTGCACACACACGCGCTTACCACTAACACTGTGCAGCCACCATTGGCAGGAGGAAGATCACAGAGTTAGCTCGTATTTATTTATGTTAACTGTGTTCCCCAGTTTTCCTCAGCACACAGTTATTTCCTTTTCTGTGTACATCCCTTTTGTATGCTTTTTTTGTCTACAGAAACGAAACAAAAAAACCTGACGGAGTCTAACTGTTACTAACTAGTAGTAACTGTTACTGTAACTGTTACTACTAGGCATTTGGGTACAGCAATAATTATTGCTGGTTAGCAGGACATTACAAAGGTTCCAAAATCAATTGCAAAATAATTTAACTTCGCTTTAATAGGAAAGCAGCACTATTCTCCCTGTGAGTGCTTCAGTCTGAGGCCCCTGCCAGTATCTTGGGATATGAAAACTGCAATGTTCCAAGGACAGCCTTTTAACTTAATTTGAATTACAGGATTTCATTCAAATTGGATCTTACATAGCGACAACAAAGGAGCGCATTGTTGCAGCCAACCAGCCCGACACCTAGTGAGCACATTTTCCATCCAGGCCATGTGCACAAAGGGTTACCATGGGGCGGGGAAGGAGCAGGGAGCGAGGGGGGCAGGAGGGTGAGTCATAAAAAAGGGGCCTCTTGCTGCAGCCACAGAGGAAGGGCCATAAACTAGAAGCAGAGTAAATTTAGAACGGGAGGCCTACTGCATTAGAGGGATTCCAGGCATTCACACTGCAGTGGCTGCCAATGCTGGTAAACAAGGTCAACACATCATATAGACTGATCCTACAACTGCATGGTGGTGAGGGGTTTACAGGCAACAGACAGGTATCAGCCTTTGTCTTTTACAGGGCTCCAGCATTCGGGGTAACAGAGGAAGAAGTGTATGCAGCTCCACTGAAAAAAAAAAGTTACCTAATAAATTAAAATAGAAAATTGAATGGCTGTATTTTCATTTCAAGCATAAAGAATGGATTTTAAAGCAAAAACTAAGACAGTAATTCCACTCTCTTTTGTTACCATGGAGTAATCTGGGCCACATTCTCAAGCTAGCGTGCGGAAGCACGTCTCCTCTCTGCTGATATGCCATCAATTTGCACTAAGAATCTGATATCTGAAGTGAAATGCTGCAGCTAAATGCCTGCTGCATACAAGCAAGCAGGCACTGCCCATACTCAGTCATCCTTACGGGACACTAGCCTCCAGCACCTGTACGTACCTCAGCCTAAAACATCACGGTTCCACTAATCAGCACAAACCGAGGCCCATGCTTCAGTCCTGACCCCTAAACTCAGCTTTTTTCTAATTCATCTTTGATTTCTTCCAGAGTAGAGAGCTGAATTTTATGGGTGTTTCATTAAGTGGACAAATATTTTTTGTGCTGGGGTAAAAATCATATGTAGTTCACTCAGGATCCAAAAAGACCAATATGTGAGAATCCAGATAGATCTGATTAACATTCCAAGGTTCTGCATCAGGTAGATAAATAATGCCTGGAGTCACAAAACAGAAGATAATATTCCATCTTGAACTAGAAATTGATTGTTGTAGACTAAAGACAGATCCTCATCATTACAGATTCAACACGACTGCCATCTGATCAGTTGAAGTAAGCAGGAAATATTTTTCCATGAGCAAAAGAATTTATTCTCAATACAACAGAAAACACATGGTGCACACACTTGTATGTGAAATTCCACAAGTTAAGCTGCAGAGTGCAGGAATGCCCGAAGGTAAACGAAATGCTTCAACTGATTCTTTCGACAATACTTCTACATTCTCTGCAACTAAACCCTAGGTTATAATAGAAATAATTTAAACAGAATACAGATAACTGTAGGCTTACATGAATGTGATGCTAAAGCAATTTAAATCCCTGTCACCTTCATCAAGCTCTTTCTGACTAGACCAGTCATTTTAATGCCCTACTTATTCGTTTCACCATTTTGTCACTACCTAGAAAATCAGGTACAATTTGGGACAATCAATTCCATCTCTTTGTAAAGTTGTTTTAAATACTCAGATTTCAAATTAGTATGTACTGACAATATACTTAGTGCCTCTGATCATGAACTGAACACGTCATTTATTAAACAAGAGATATTTGCTTTAGTAGATCAAATTTTTCCATTCCTGCATTCATACGTACCTTATCAATATCAGGTCCCTAAGCCAACACATTGGTGATGCAGACATTTCAGATCAGACGCATTAAGGCGTGCTGATACTTCCAAGAAAGAGTTGTTGAAAAGCGCATTTTAGAAATTTTTAAGAGCATTTAAGATGCAGCCAGATTTGGAAAGTAAAATACATCAACCTCACCGTGGATGAAGCATGAAACAAGTGTTATGTCTGACGTGAATTAATCATTTATCCTACAACTACTTTTTCATGTTCTACAAACACAGAGAATGGATACTACAAGCATCCATTAAGAAACGTATGCTTACAGAAGAGCCATCAGCCACCACGTGATTTGTATCTGGACTATGCATCTTTGTGTATGTATTTCTGCCAATGTGCACTGCATTTACATGTAAAAGAATGAGAAATGTGGTTTCTAATGATGCCAAAAAAGATAGACAAAAATAATCTAACATTTCTAACTTTTTAGCCTCATTATTTTTTATTCAATTTCGCCATTTGTGATGCTTGCAATAGCAGCACTGGTTTTATTTATTGGCTTCACTTGCATGCCAATATATTTCACAATTAAAAAAAAAAAACGCACTTAAGCAGATTTGAAGTGTTTGACAGTATCATGAGTTTTTGCTGTCCAAGAAGCATTTTCCACTTTTTTCTTTAATCAAAAAACACTTTGCAATATGTGACAAACATATGTACACCAACTCAAAAAGACTGTATATCACATCAAGATTTAGAAGGGAATATTCTTGTAGTTAAATGAGGCAACTGAGACCAGAGCCCCCGAGATTTATTCCTACCACAGGTGTGTTTTTGTGGCTCCCAACAAATCACTTTATCTTCCGTCTCAGTTCTTATCACATAAGCGTACGTCTTATCTGCCACTTCAAAAGGCTGTGACGTTTTTCTTATCGGTCTCTCTGAAGTCACGGCATAAAAAGACAAAGAAATCATATGGCATAAATTGTTCTCTGTTCTCCCGCAGACAGCCACTGCCACAGTACGGCAGCAAAACCACGACAGCGTCTAGGATCTAAAGATAACATTTTTTGTTCTTCTAATTTGTGTACACCCAACAAGAGTACTTTCCATTACTCTCACAGGAACGGGAGCTCTGTGTTAAACAGCAGCACTTAACACCAACTTCTCCATTCCTTCCAGAGAGTTTCAACAGTTCTACGCATGTGGTTATCATTAGACAACCATATTTGTTTAACCTTTCAAAGGAAGGAAGAGGTCTTTGGCATGTTACTGGGAGTACATGCAGAACCTGACTCTCATATCCTGATTTTAATTGAGCAAGTTCATGTCAAAAACCCAAGTTCTAGTGTAAGTGGGACTGCAGTATCGTAACAATGTGTAGTGGCAATGGAGCTAATGGGCAAATGCTGCGGTGTGATATCTGGCCAACCTGGCAAGGCAGCCCGTAACCACATGCTGTACATCATTAATGAAAACAATGCGCTTCCCCATTGCGTTGCTTTTCACCATTACTAACCGAGCAATCACTCTTGGAATGTAAAGGATGAAAAAACTGTCCTGCCATTAGCATGTTTCTAGGTCTTGATTCAAAAATGCCATTTACGTATTACTCATTATTCTATCACAATGCAAATTGTGAAAAGGGTCTTAAGTGACAAAATAAATACAAGTTTCTGACTGTAGATAATAATTCTGCTGTGGAATGCAGAAATGAAGGCAGAAGTGTAGGGAAATAACCCTCATCGCATTCCCAATTAAGAAACCAAAGTTTAAATATGAGTTCAACTGTAGCTATACACATCATTATTGCAAATTCTGTCATTCAAAGGCAGTGCAGACCAAACATCAGACATTCCAACTGCAGGATGCTATCGTATTAGCTGTTCCATTCACACTAATACATTTTTACTACTAATTTAGGAAAAGGGAAAGAAAAAGCTTAAGTATCCAGATCAATTTAGCAGAACATAAACGAGCATGGGCAGACACTAGACAAGTCTAACTCTGAAAGATACCTAACAGCTTCTATTTCTCTTTCCTCAAGGAGCTCCGGAGGCCTTCAGAACCTCATGACTGGGGTCTACGTGCCACATTTTATTTATTTTCCAAAATTTGGAACAGCAAAATGCAATTTATGAAATGGGGAAAAAAGTTAGACAATAGAATTAAATAATAGGTTTAATTATTCAACTCATTTTGGAAAACTACGTGGATGAAACCACATTTAAAATGCTTTCAAATCTAGGAAAGCAAGGGTACATTGAAGAGATCACATAATGGCATTAATCAGTCCTAACCTGCAGTACTCCCATCTGCAAACAGGTTTCAACTACATGCACTTTCCTTCAGATAGATCTTCAGCAGTGTTATATTTATAAAAATAAAGCTCATTGTAGGTACATCTGAGTAAACAGGTTAACCCCTGCCATATTACACACAAAATGCACATCTGGACTGGCATGTTTTGCACAAAGCTCTAACCTAATGTAATTGAAAAAAGCTGAGATATTATGGCCCAGAAACAGACTTTATAAATAAATACTGTAGCATGCTGTGAAACCATGGAAGTGCTACCAGCTGTAACTATGACATATCTAGAATTCATACTTCTGCACACGTAGGTAGAGAGAGAATCCAGAGAAGATGCAGTCACAAAGAGAAGTGACATTCAGGACTGTAATGAAAAAAGGCTTTAAGGTTCCAGTTCACACCAGGTTTTCATCAAGGAAATTTCATTAATTCTGTGGGATTGCTGCTAATAAATCTGAATCTGTGAATTCAGTTCTTAATATGTACTTTTTCCATGCAACCTCTAGATCTGCCAACTTATTTGCCTACCTCTAAACAAAATAAAATATACAAACAAAAATGAAGTTTTTCAACTGTGTCCACATCAGAGGCTTTTTCCAGTACAGCTCTGTCAGTGACACATCTCACTTCATCAGACCCATAGCTAAAATACCTATGTGAGCAGAAATGCATATTTCTGGGCCTGACCTCAAATTAGAGCTTGTCTCTCAAAAACCTATGCAAAGGAATGGGAGGCCCTGAAGGACATTGAAACATATCTCTGAGATGTGTTCATTATTCAAAGAGGCTGAATTGAAAGGAAAATGACAGAAAAGATTCAGTGAACAGCAGAAAAGCTTTTAGGAATTACGAGCCCAAATGTGATAGCATTGACTCAATTCTTCACAAAGATGGAAGGTAGAAAGGACACAAACTGGCTAAAAGTCATCCCATAGCATAAGGGGAAAGAGGAAGGTAATGCCTCCCATACTGATGATAAACAAGGAATAGTGAAACAGTAGGAAATGACAACTGAGTTTGGAAAAATGGACTAACATGAAGACAATTTCATCCCATGGGAAGAAGCCAGACAGACTGCAAGTTAGAATAGCTTCAGAAAACATCTGCATTTTAAGATCAAAGAGCATTTAAAATTATTACTGACGCACCCACCCTCACAAACAGGCACCAGGACCAACATCTAAGCAGCACATTCCTTGCTTCTCCCTGGTACTGCCATCACTCAAAGCACATGTGGGGAAGCCACGGGGCCCACACACAACCCTTATCTTCACTTCATACAGACTATGTCAGCATGTGTGGTGCATGTAGGAACCTGAAAGCCATGGGCTGCTGTCAAAAAGGACAACGTTCCCCAAATAAATGATTCAGCAATGAAAATGTGAGACAACTAGCCAGATTTTCAGGGTTATCAGTCTCAGATCCCCCCATTTTGAGTTGCAAATGCTTCACACCTGAAAAACCTACTGCTCCCACCAGCAGAGTGCATAAGTCTACAGCTCAGCAGCCTTCCCCCAAATTACTTACAAGGACCAATTTGTGCAGCCAGACTAAGCTCAAAATAAAGCAATTAATTTGAGGGGAAAAAAAAAAGAAACAAAAATCCCTCTTTACCATAGTAATTTACACATTAGTAAATTTATTATGCAGCTGCAAATTAATACGTCACCTTTACTAGCTATCACAAGGCTCTTAGTCTGTCTTGGAACTTCTTGCTTTAATAAACAGCTGCATGTAGTGGAGAAAATATGTAAACATCTCCCTTGTTTCTCTGTGCCATTGTGTCAGCTATTTTACATGTCTTTGAAGGCGTTCCAAAAGCAGCATGGCTCTGCTTTTCCCTTTATTTCAGTTTGGGAGGAGGGAGAAGCAGAGGAAGGACAGGCTGGCAACAGAGGGCTAACTCTCTGCTTGCTGTGCTCTTGACAGCAAAGCTGAGATTGTTTAAAATTCAGTTTACACAGACTCCTCTGTAAGGACAAAAGAAATCACCGACGGTGGTTAAAAATGCAAAAGGTTTTGATTGTAATGGCTTGACAATCAGCCAAAGATATGACTAGGGGGGAAAAAAACACACCATACAGCTATGACCAGAATGGAAGAAACAAGGAAAAACACATGGCTTGACTTCAGAGCAGAAAATTGACTTAGGCTTTGCATAAACGACAGCATACCTCCAAGCTTGCCTGATCCACAGCCTGCTTGGAATGAGAACATGTAGTCTAAAAGCAGAGCCTATTAAAAGGCATAATGTTTCTAAATGGCATCTGTTGCGTACTAATAAGCATTACTTAAAGGACACAGGCCTTAAATTGCTACCAAACGTGCACTTATCTGAAACTGCTGCAAGGCAATCATTACAAAAATGTCACATGACACCATGGGAATTTGAATAATATAAGATGTTTTTATTTAGTTTGGCTTGAAATCATTACGCAGAAAAAATATGGAGGCATTTTCTGAGACATTGAGACTGTGGAACTTCACAGGAATGAAACACTAGCAAGAACTACATCAGCAGAGCCATTTACCATCTGTTGTTGGTAATACTATAAAGACCAGCCACCAGACAGCAGTTTCAAAGGTTACAAACACAACATTTTTAAGCATCCGCAGACCTCTCAGTAAGCGAGCAGGATACAGTTCACTTTGGATATGTGTGGCCTGAGGCTCTGCCAGTCATTTTGCAAAAACAACATGTAAGGCCTGTGAATTGCCACTAGAAATGTTTGGAAGCCTCTAGGTGTGCAACCATTAAACAACACAGAAAATACATACCTACCTGATCTACCTAGGTTCTTATAACATACACTCCTATAACATGCTTACAAGCATAATGTGGCTGTACACCTCCCACTTGCCAGATTTTCTTGTTTTGTTGTCCTCTTATACTCCCTCCCCCAAGGGAAGGCATATGTTCACTGCAAGGTTACCATGAGTTAGATCAGACTCTAAGTTAGAGCTTCGAGCAGGTTTTCTATATGTGGGGACCACATTCATGATGCAGAGTACATCTACACTACCATGATTTTGGGTTTTCACCTTCCAGGGTGCTGACCTTCTGCCTGCAAACTTCAGCTGATTAATATGGGTTTCATGGAGGGCAGGGAGCTTTCTACCTACCTAGAGGCAGGTGGAAATTTAAAGCTTCATTAGTGCAATTGTTAAACTAGATGTACAGGCTTGTCATGTGGCAACTAACTACTTCTCAGTCACTAGAGTCATATGAGTGTTGTTAGTCACTGAATGTCTCCTGCAGCCTTGCTGTTAGATGGTTAACACATACACGTCTGACTCTCAAAATGCTATGAAATCAAAAAGACCTTGCAAGAAGACTGGATTTAAAACAAGAACCTCAAGTCCTATGTCAGCATGTGGCCTGCTCTGCAGCAGCAAGGTTTGTCTAGGACCTGTACTTGGAAACCCTGCAAGCAAAAGCAACCTTGCTTTGCAAAAAAGTCACAGGAACAGCTGACCTAAGAACATGTGGAGTTGCAGCACCTTAATTATAACAGGACAAAATCTGTAAAGTACCATTTGGACAAGAAGAGCTAATAGTTAACTTCAACATCTTATTAAAGTGTGTTGTATACTCAACCTATTACCAATTGTTACATAATTAAACACATGGATATGCAATTAATTAATTAAGTCAAAATTCAGATGCCAACAATGCCATCTGTTCCAAAAGAGGAAGGGAAAGCAAGAATACCTATTCTAAACATTCCATTTGAGAATAATGAAGAAATCAAGTTAAAAAAAAAAATAAACGTAGAAGTACCTGAAGTGCCCACCAATACATTTGCCTGGACATGAAAAACCACCCACCCAATAGCATCATTACAAATGTTTGACTTTCACAAGTGGCTGACAGGAGGGGAAAAAATAGAGCAATCTGACTACAGTGCATTTAGCCATGAGCAGTTAGAGGAACTAATGAACAACATCATTATTTTACTGAAGGGGATGAAGTAGGTGCTTTAGATAAATGGCAGCAACTTAAAATGCGTTTCAGAAGATAAATTCACTTTCTCTCCATTTACCTGCTAGCGTGACAAATTAAGAAAGAAGAGCATAAAAACAGAGCAGGAGGGAAAGCAGTGCAAAAGCTAACTGAGGTGATGCAACGGGCCCTTATCCAAACAAGCGCATGAAGAAAGATTCTTGGAATTGCTCCTAGTCAAATATAAACCAGGAACACTTCGCACACCGCAGTGCCTTGGAAATCCATGACAGACTGTGCAGAAGATCCACCTGTCCTAAAACACGATCCCTCACCGAGCACCAGGAGCGATGTCATTGGGGAACTAACTGTCTGTTCATTTCTAAGCTGTGTTCCACCTCCAAGTGCATCGCCGAGTTCTCCCTGTTAGCCTCTGCTGGGCAGAAAGGCTCTTTGGCAGTCGTCAGAAACACCAGTAAATTATTTATTGCTGAAAGTAGCTGAGGGACAAAGGTTTTCTTCCCCCAAAATTAATCATTAGAGACAATGTATTTCTTGTTCTGTAATCATCCCACGATCACCAAATAAAGTATTAACTATAAAAGGGGAAGCACCTAAGTACAATGTAGACAGCTTTTCATACCTCCTTTCTGCACCAAAATAACCCAACTAATTATTCCTCTGTGGTCACAAAGCAACACGTTTACTGCTCCTTTTGCCACTGAAACCATGCTCTAACTCCGAGCAAATGCTTTAACATGCTGTCTGCAATTTGCCCTTAAAGACGTTAAAGTACGTTGACACACTATTCCCTTTGCTCTTTATTAGTTCTCAAATACTGAACCATTAAAGTCACAAACTCGTGCACCTGTGCCTCTGGGTGCAGCCTGCAATCAGGCTCCTGACGAGGAGCCACACCGGCACCACCTGCGGAGCCACCGCTGACAGGAAACACGCAGCCAGCTCCTCTCTGCGCCTCAGAGGCACCTCACCTCAGCGATCCCAGGCAAAACTGCGCGCTGGGAACACGGCACAAAGCGCTCGTCCTGCCATGACCTCAGGCGACGGAACAAAGTTTTCCTGGAAGGGCCCGCGAGTTTCGCAGCGTTTTGGCCGCTGCTGCGAAGCCCCGAGGCAGGCGCTGAGGAGAGCCCGCCATTGCGCGGCGGCGCGAGGACGCAGCGCGAGGCGCCCGACGGCTCCCACAGGAGGGGACACCCCGGGACGGGCGGTGTCTGCTGGGTGTCCGCACTTCGTGGGTGAGCAGCCAGCCTGGCGTCAGGGCGCGAGCGGGAGGGAGGCGAAGCGAGCGGGGCAGCCGCAGTGAGGAGAGGGACGCGGCGTGAGGGGCAGACACGGGACAGGTGAGAGAAGGAAGCCAGACGGCGGGGAGCGCTGCCCCGACTGACAGGCATGCCCACGCCCCTCTTACCCGCCGCTGCTCTTCCTCCTCCCTCGGCCTCCATCACTTCCTTTGGGGCGGCTCCCACCGCCGCGGCCCGCCCTCGCCTCAGCCGGGGGTGACGGTGCGGCCCCGTCCCTCGCGGGCTGGGGGCGGGCACGGGGCGGCGGCGGCGGCTGAGGGGAAAAGCGGCCGCGGAACAAACGGGTGGAGGAGGTTATGCTCGGCCGTGGAGCGACTATTCGTTGCAGGAGAGGCTGAAAGAGGCGAGGAGGGCTGTGTACCTCTTCAGCCGTGTACCGCGGTGATTTTGTCAGCGTGAAGGAGGCTTCGGAGGGGCCCTGGCGAGCAGCGCGGTGCTGCCGGCTGGCAGGCGGGGATGGGAGGGTGGAAGGGAATCCACAGGTGTCAAAATCAGACAGCAGAACCCAGGTGCTGGCTCTTGTGAGCCTTCCTACCAAGATTGTACGATTGCTTAATTACTTTAAAACAGCTAGCACAGGTAGCAAAGTTAAAAACGCGGAAAGAAAGTACATGGGAATTATAGCGTGTTTGCACAAAAGAAAAAAAGTTACCTTTGCACTGCACTATCAGGGAACAGCACTGTTCACAGTCCACTTGATACAGCATTTCAGCGATGTGCTTTAAGTGCTTCACCTTGTTACACCCTGTCAGCACTGTAAAAGAGAACTCCACACTGTTGATCTTCCCTCCAAATATTTTTTAAAAACATACCAAAGTGAATTTGTATTATCTTTCCTCAAGACAAAGCAATTTTTCTCTCCTCAAAAGGACAGAGCAATCTCAGCACGTACAGTGATACTCAGAAAAGCAGATGTCCCACAGCCACCTTGCAGCACATCAGTGGATTTCAGGGCATTCTTTTGACTGCTTGAAGCTTTGCACCCTCCTGCATTCCCTGAGTACCATGCCTGTCACTCCCAGCCCGAAGGTTTCACCATCATATTGGAAACATCCTGGCCAGCTAGGACTTGTTAGCTGAGTTTCGTTTTGTTTTGAATCAGGAGTGGTAAGCATGTTACTATTTAGCCTAGGAATCTGTTGGTCCTACCCAAGTGTTTTGCATACAGACTGATAAATAATTCCTTGAATTGTGTGGTCCTCCTTGCAGAGTCTCTTTGGGCTTGGTAAATGATTCCTGAACTGGAGACCCACTGATGAAAAGTTGCACGTTCTGCTGAAGTCCTTTCTCCCTGCATTAGACTATAATAGACAATTTAAAAAAAATGTTTGTGCACAAGAGATAGTTTTTGCTAATATTAGAAAAACACCACAACTGAAATGATAGCAGCCACCCAACTGATTGGCTATATTAAAATTATATACAACTTCAATTTTTTCATTATTGCTGATCACTAGGTATGCACCAATCGTATCAGTTGCAGAAGAACTAATATAAATAAGGCAACACAATAAAATATCTAACGCTATCCGAAAAAAAAACAAGTGAAACTGCCATTACATTTTTCCATTTCTACTGAGTTTCTTCAAGAGGAGGCACTGGTCCATAGGGAACAGCAAGCTTTACACCAAAACGTTTGTCCCTTGTTGTGACATTGCATTCCATCTACCTGAAGACCATCTTTGGTCTTTCCAGAAGATCATTTATTTTTATTAGAATAGAAAAGAAATAAAATGTTAGATCTTGAAATTTCCATTTGAAGTCCTGTTGTAGTTCAGTGTTAAATAGCATAACAGCTTGATTTCTCCCTCATCTCATTAAGTGCTGGACAGCTGAAATAAAGTTGGAATATATTAACCACTTCCATTTAACAGTTTAACATGTTGGTCACTTCTTGTCAATAACAAGAAATAAAAAATCTGCATGTAAGTAGTAATAAAAGAGACAAAAATGGAAAGGCTCTTTCTAAATGAAGGGCCGTATTCAGCTCTTGTTACCTTCAGCACTAGAAAGCTATTCAAGCAGCATTGTGGTAGTTCTGCACTGTGGTGAGAATGCATTTACAAAAATCCACATTTTTCTCGTAGTCAGCAGTTCAAAACATTTTTAAATGCATCAAACAAGTGTACAGTAAAATGTTCAGGTTGATAACCAGGGCTTTCATAGTTGAGTTGCTTCCATTTCTTCTTTACTTCAAGATGAATGCCATGCCAATCCTACTTGTATATAGCAGGAAGAAAAACAACCAGTGTTCAGCTGAGTCAGCTGTGTCTGGGATTTGCTTTCAGATATCCGGGGCTTGTTTTCTTAATTGTGGATGAGGAAAAAAAATCTGCACAAACCTCCAATACCCATGTTACAAACACATGAACATGTGAGTTTATGTGAGTTTATTAAAGCTACAGTCATACTTTCTCAAAAGTCTCAAGAGTAGTTTTGACTTCAGTTGTTTCAGAGTACACAGATCTAGCAGACATAGCTGTACTGTGCAAGAACGGATAATAAAATACCTAGTACTTCACAGCATTGAAGAAATGTCTTCCATATCTATATACAGCTGCTATAATGCCCCAAACAAAATATTTTCATAATTTCTTATGCAGGAAACCAATTAAGCAACTGTAGGTTTAAAAAAAAAAGAAGAAGAAAAAGCACAAATCTGAAATGACAGTGAGATGACTGGAACTGCAGCGTTTTCCACGTCTGCTGTATTATCTGCTGCTTCAGCCTCAGTGGTTAGCAGAAGTTAGTTTTGCAAGTTGCATTAGTCAGGGAGAAACACGGGTGGTGGAATCAGTGTCTATTTATTTAAAGAATCCACAAATCACTCTCTTTCAGTTTAGGAGGATGCAAATGGCAGAAACAGCTCATAGCTCCCAACCTTGCTCAGCCACCAGCCAATCCAAGAGATTTCTTCAGGGATTTTTTCTTAAGGTCTCATAATTACCGTCTCTCTTGAGAATATATAGCAGCTTTCTATTCTTAGTTTATTTCTCCTCTCTCTCTCACACACGCATACACTTCCTACTCAAAACAAGACCTAGCAAAACCCTCTGCCCACATAGTTATAATTCCTGAGAGGACTTTCATATGCTTTTGTTTTGGGCAGTGACAATGTGCATATGTTTTGATTTCAGGCCCCCTGTTGGTTCTTGCACTCCAGTTTAATGAAGACAGACCAGCTATTCAACTCACCAGTTTTGACAATTTAAAGCCCTGCTTCTAGATTTCCCATTGACCTTTTAAGTTGGAGTGAAATTTTGTGATGTGCTGTCCATTCAATATTACCAACTAAATATTTTGCTTTAGCAAATACATATTTTCTTGGGTTTTTTTTTTTTTTTTTTAAGTGTAAGATGCTTGGAGTGTTTGATAAAAGCCATAAGATAAAGCTCAAGATGAGTAAATTAGATAAGTGCTTTGAGGAAGAACAGGAAAGTTACTGCTGTGTATTTACAGGTAGTAAGAAAAAGCCTAAATAGCATTGAAATGGACAGGTACATTTTTGTAGCTAAGTAATTCCTTATGATTAAAGTGAATTACAACTGTGACAAAAATATATTATCCACAGACATACAATAAAATCGACCCAATTAGTTATGTTTACTTGTATACAAACAAGTGTCTGATGCAAAATATTGCTGAATAGTTTATTGCTGGATATTTTGCAAAATGTTTCTTGATGCCTTTTCTGTTCTTCCCAAAACACTGTTGCTGCATGCCTGAAGACAGAAAAATACATTTAGGGTAGCCTCAGTCAGTCAGCCTTCTATTTTTAATACAGAGCTGTAGCATTTGTTTTGAAAGTTACGTGGCTCACAGATCAGCCCTGTAATGTGAACCCCAATACGTCTCAGCTTATGAAAACATTTTCTTCATCCAATAGAAATCTGCATGCTTCAGAATGGTTTGAATCAAAAAATAGATGCCCCAAATGAGGAAGTTTGCCACAGATGCATGAATTACGATACTGTTGTTTGGAACTGAAAGACAACGAGATTTCACCTTTTTGAGCATGGATTCAAATTCCAGCATTGTGGTTGTAACTGGTAAGATTTTTATTTTTGGTTTTCTTCTTCTTTTAGCTAGAGATGGTATGCATACATGCTTGATTTCTGTCATAAACAGTTCCCTGGAGGGAAAAACAGTAGCAAATGGTCATACTAAGAGTTTCAAATGGAAAATAACTTACTGTTGTGCCTTCTTAAGAAAATCAGGTACGTGTCATTGGAAACAGACTGCAGCATGCCCTCTTTACTGCCATCCAGTTTGGTTTGTTGTTCATTCTCTCCATGTTTTAATCTTTGTTGACATTCTCTCTGATCCAAACCACGTAGCTCAAGGCAGTGCAAGCTAGTATTAGATGAAGCTTACCCGAAAGGAGCTCTGAAGCAGCAAAACCAGGTTGCATCACAATGTCACATAGTCAGTGTCCAGAATTAGAGCAACACATGGCAAGTTTCAGGGTCTGAGTGTCATGGCAAGGTAAGGGAAATTTAAACAGGAGATGCTGCCTCATCACTGCTAAACTAGACCATTAATTTTAAATATATCAAAAACGCATGTGTGAACATGGAGCATGAGGGACAGAATTTAGACTTTTCCTTGCTGGCTGTAAGTGCAAGAAAAACAGCAGCAGAACCACCAGCTAGAGACTTCTGAGCTTTAAAACATTAAAGCTCTTAAGGAATGCTGCTACTCACTATTCTTCTCATTGCCACTGGCTCATCTAAAGGCAATCATTACACATATCTTGACATGTGAGTTGCTGGATAATTTTCCACTGTAGGTCATCTGAGGACAGGAATGAAGCTGAATCTACATCAAAGAGATTTGCATCTTGCTGTTTTCAATTAAACACTTTTTTTTTTTTTTTTTTTTAAAATAACTCCAAGATGGGCAGAACTAGTTTGGCTTGCTCCAAAAAACTGCAGTTGAAATGAATAGGAGTGCAGGAGAGAGCAAGAGGTATTTGCTAACCTCTTAAAAGGCTGACAGCCTGGTTCTCTCCTATGATATTTATAGCAGATACCCTTGATAGGCACACTTCTTAGCACCTTGTTAGGTTTTTTCCTCCCCTTACATCACCATTTAGGTACAGAAATATACTTGTTCAAATGGTTTTAGACTAGTGTGTCCCATTAAAGACACAGGTGCATCTTTAAGCTATTAGAGAGATTATCACAGCATGCCTCTGTCACATTTTCACCTGCTCATAATATAAACCTGCTGGCAGAGAGCCCAGTTTATTATATAGTGCCTAATAATATTCAGCCAGTTAGCCCTTGAAGTTGTTGCAGGAATTTCAGTACTGTAAAGCTCTCCTACATTTAGTCATTTATTTCATAGAACAATTTTATCCCAAGCAGTGGATTTTTACAGCCACAACTGAGATGCATGTATTTAATTGCAAACTATTTAATAGCTTTATTATAACTCTACAGTTCTGCACACACACAGGTACACAAACATGCACAAGAACTAAAGCTTCAAAATGGAGTGAGTGTCTCCCTAATTTCACTCTGAAAGTCTAGTCAGAGAGAGGTTTTGTTCCCTGTTAATGTGAAACACGTGCTATTTCCCCTATCTCCTCTCCTCCCCACCAGTATAAAATTAAGCCTGGAGAAATCATTGTCAACAATACTACTGCCACCAGACTTTTCATAATATTAAAGAGAAAAGACTGAGCAGTTATGAGATCAGTATCAACAAATTAAGAAATGCTTAAAATACACCATTAATTATTAAAGCTATTATAAACCTGCATTTAGGCTTAATTGTTCCCCTATACAAGTAACTTTCAGTATGCAAAAAAGCAGTCATAGGCTGTTGGTATTTATTTGTCCATTTGTGGATTTTTAAGTATTTAAAGAGTAAAGCATTAAAACCATTTCACAAACTAATTTTCCTAATTACGCCCAGTATCTGAGACTTGCCAACACACTGGACTGATATCAGCAATTGAGATTAATAAAGACAGTGGGAGTTTTCCATCAAAATTTTTAATGACAAATCACTCATGTATGTCAAAATAATTTTTGGCTTATTATTAAATAAAAAACTATCTCACAAATTAAATGAAATCAAGTTTTACTCTTTCAAACATGTACCTTCATCTTCATGAGCTTTCAGCAATAAGAATGGTACAATGACAATGACCTGGGAGTGTTTAACACCAGTGAATTTAATAGAGGAGTTTCTCTGGCTGATGATATTTTCCCAAAATCATCACTTACCTGAACTGTTCTTTTGGCTCCAGAACATTTATCAGCTTCAGTTAAGTTTCTCTTGTAAGGAAGCCTTGACATGAATGAAGACTGTAGGATTAGTTCTTCTCTCAGTCCACATAAAAGATTAAAATGACATTCCCTGAAATGTTACAGAAGCTAAATACTATCTAAAAAAATTCAGCCTCCATAACCAAAAATATTAAAGAGCAAATACGTGGCTGCATACCTGTTGCCAGCTAATCTAAACTTGTAGTGCAAGGATAAGTTAAAAGCACCTTTTTTCCTTTTCAGGTTTTGGTCCCTTTAGAAAATACCTGGTTAATTCTAGCTGGGAAGCAGTGAAGGTAAGCATTATAAAAAAGGGAGGAAGGTGTTTTACTTTGTGGAGATCCAAATATAAACTGTTTCTAGGCTTTTCATTCCTTTCAAGACAGTTATGTTTCTTACTAAACATAATTATGCCTCTTGGAACAGACATGGAGGGAAGATGAGAATTAAGAAGTGAACATCATTTCCAAGAATTTTTTTTTTCAAAATACTTCAAAAAAGATTAAAAGGACATTTTTCCTTTTCTGCAACTAGTGCACATGCCGCAGGTTATCTCTGTCTTCTGTAAACAGACCATTCTGTACCATGATTCATTTTATCATAGCTATGTGAGCTAATTTCATTCTCATACAAATGTAGCCTATTGAGTTCTTACTGCCTCCTTCAAGAACATAAAGTGGAAACATGCTCATTTTAAGTACGGTTTCACATCTTAGCTTTGCTTTCCACTTTCAAAAGGCAGTGAAGTCTACAGCTAAAATTGAAAACAAGGTCATTCAAATTTCTCCTCCCTCCATACACCTTGACTCTGTCAATAGCTGTAGCATGTTTAAGACGGCGTCTTGAAAATTCCTGTTTATTTCCTAAGTACATGTATTAGAACAAATTTAGCTGGGTGATGGTGATACAAAAACATTGTTTGGATGCCTGGCTTTCAGCCTAAACTTTTCTGTTACAATTGTTTATTTTCAAATAATAATGCGTGAACCCACATTTATTAGCAACCATCAAAAAATTAAACAATTAGATTATTTCCCAGGAACACAATTACTCATTTTTAAAAAATTGTCTATATCTTAAAAGCTTTATGTAACTTCTCTCTTTAAATGTCTTACAAAACAAATGCCCAACCCTTGTAGGTAAGAGTTTGTCTGCTACAATGAAATATTTTACTAGCTTGACCCTTTAATACTATAGCTCAATCTGAAGTGTGAAAGGTCATAATTTACATATTTCAACAGTAAGAAAAATTACAGAGATTTGCTGAGTACATGTACAAGTTACATGTAAGGTTCATTCATTTCCCCTAGATCTCCTAGCACAGACAACGGCCATTCCTTGGGTTCTGTTACTTTCATAAGATGTTTATGAACAGTTATTGTAACTTTCACACAAGTTTTCATCAATTCCAAGGTAGAAAGAAGGTTAACAATGAAATCTGAAACTAGTTGGAGAACAATCAAGGTAGTAAAAGCTAAATTGGAATATTGTTCTGTGTATGCAAGACAACCGAAAATATTGGTAAAATGGAAAGGAGGACACATCAAACAAACTGAGGGGATTATGGTCTATTAGAGAAACTGAAATGAGCCCATAAATATTTATTTTAATTCATCTGGACACTAGAACAAAAAAGGCAGCTATAAGAAAGTACTAGTAGTGATAAGAAGATTGTGACCATACAGGACTAGAAGTGTATTACAATTTTTAGTGACAGCCACTGAGGACCTGTCTTGAAAATGAAGTGCAGTCAAGTCAAGATGATGGAAAAGCAAGAAACTAGTAAATATTTCCAAACACCAAAGCTATAGCAACTCCACCAACCCATACAGATTTTCTGTTCTAGCTTTGTTGAGGGAGGAATGCCAAGTGCAAGCTGGTATTTGGAAGAAAAAATCTATTGTCTACTCAAAGTCATGAGGGATATTATCCCTGCAGGCTAACAAGAGAAAAAAGAAAAAGAAAAAAAGCTTGTGTTATACCTTTTCACACTCCAGTCGTCACAGAAGACCTATAAATTATCTCAATTCCAACTTGATGTGTGCCCTAAACCACAAATATTTGCCAGTTGACAATATTCTCATTATCTCCCGATTCCTATTGGTTCTAATTTTGGATGCAATATCACCCTCTTCCCACTGAAAATAAACCATGTTCTTTATCTGCACGCAAAACAGCCTAAAACCAAAACGCACTGATGAGATGAGTTTTCTGTAACAATGCCATGCACTTGCTATGCCAGGAAGTTACATAACATGGACTACAGCAGTCCATAATGAAACAGATGTCAGTCCTTGTGTATGGAGAACAAATCCATTTCCCTCTGATCTGACACCCTCTGTGTGGAATTAATTTTTATTCATACTGGTCATGCTGCTTTGGTTTCTTATTCCCTGGCAAAGGTGGTTAATCCAGACAATTCAGGGAAATTTGCTGCAAATCTGGAAGTACTTTGAATTTTGATAGGCTTTTTGATACTAAATAGCAATCTCATGGTATTGTTCCATTGGCCTTGTTCACATGAGTAGTTCAACGGTCCTTAGGAAGCTTATCTGCATATATTAAAGATAACAAAATTTAGAACTTACATCTGAAAGTAATCCTAATTTGGCTTGGGCTTCCTGTGTGGATCACTGAAGTGACATAAAGCCCTCCTGCTGAGTCTCTGTTCTGAGAATCAAGCAAGAGTGCACTCAAACTCATCAAGAAAGTACTGAGCAGCCAGACCAGAGCTATGTACTAAACATGATTGCTCAGGCTTAATCGTTATGTAGCACTACCCAGAACTATCCTAATTACGTATGTTGCCCTGAAAGTAGTACCTCTTATTTATTTCCATGGAAATTACAACAGCTACGAAGAATACAATGACTATTTGATAGAGCAAATCCTCAGCTACAAAACACCATTTCTCAGCATAGTCACCACCATTCGCTATGCGTTTTCACCAGCGATGAACAAAAGCCTGCATACTGCACTCATAATTCTCAATGCCTTAGCCTCTATACTTTCTTGAATGGGGCTGTTGCCAAAGAGCAACGGGCTCACTTTTGTGAGTAATACTCTTACATGCATCTGCTTCCTTAAGGTCACTGTTGCCAGTTTCACTGTAAGATGCTCTTTCACTCTCCGCCTTGCTGATGGGATCTGCAATTTTCCTAAATCTCATTTCTTGCTGTAAGGAGCGAAGATCAATCCAGTGTGCGCACAGCTCATTCCAATTGTTGCATCCTTTCTATGCCCTTACTGGACACTCAGAAAAATAGTTGTGTATGTTGTTTCTCTTACAAATTAACTGTTTGCTTATCTACTACTTCATACTTAGGGTAAAACTGATTTTCATTCTCTGACATCTCCAGGCATCAGATGATAAATGTTAAGAAGACTTTACAGATTTCTATTTTTCTTGTTTAGAAAGAACATTTGTGCTGAGTTCTTAGATTTCTTATTGATACTATGTAGCAGTGCATTGTCTCACCTTGGCTCTTATATAGTGTGAAAATAAAATATTTGACGCATAGCAGGAGTACCCTGTTATGTTTGCGTGAACTCAAGTTCTCATCACAGCAAAACTAACACACAAGGCACCCATCAGCATCTCATCTATGGATCTGTCATTCCTCAGCAAATGCCCCTTGCGTGTTTAGGAAAAGGGATAATCAAAAGGGTCAGAAAGTGCAGGTGAACCTGTTAATTCAGAGTCATTGAGACAAACTTTAGAGCTTTCATAGACATTGGCCCAACCTAGTTGTCTAGCCCTAGAAAGACAGCTTCTCTTTTGGAAACATGTCTCACTAAGATTTTCATTGTTCTCAGAACTCCACTCACCTGAAATACCCTCCTGAAATATGCATGAAAGATCCACCAGCACCTCTTTTAACTCTTGAAGTGCAGAACATTCTCTCCAGAGGAAAACAACATCAAGTGTTAACTCCACATTTGCACACAGATCACATTGAGTTGTTATGATGTGTTCTTCAGCACCACGTGGGACTTTCAGAATCTCAGATCCCCTGAATTGTTTATTCTCTATTACAGACCAATGGTCTCACCTGATACCCCTTGATCTGACCCTGTTTCAGTGTCTCCTCCAGAAACTCCTCTGTCTGGCACTTGGCAGCTAAATAACCTATCAGGGCAATCTACCATCAAGGTCGAATTCCCCAGTTAATAGGGCACAAATGTAAGTTGAGTGACAACATTCATAGCAATTAAACTGTTAGTGCAAAGAACAGGTCACATTTCCAACTGCTTCTGGGAACTATGTTTGCTATCGGGAGATGAGGATCAGATCTCTGAGTGCAGTTTTTCATTCTGCCACTGACCATGTGGTCTTTGGAAATTTGTCATTTAATCTCTCTGTCTCTCGCCCTCTCTGCTTTAGTTTCATCATCTGTGAAACTAAGACCTTGCTATTTAGTTCCTCCATTTGTGCTCTGGAACTTTCTTACATCCCTAGCACTTTTACAGAGATATCTGCAGGATTAAAAGAAAAAAAGAAAAGATCCAAACCAAGCAAACAACCAAAAAAACTTTGTTTGCAACATGCTTGCAGACTGACTGGGTCAACTGATGTTTCTACTTTTCTTTCTGCACCAATACAATCCTTTTTGAACGAGGTTCATAAAATTAACACATGCAACCTACTCTCCCACCTCCCAACTTCCTGGCAACCCACAACAGTGAAAACACAGGAAAAATCTGTAAAATTTTCTGGAGTTTTCTAAAAGTGTGGGTTGTTTGTCACACCCAGGGTGACACTCAATGGCTGCTTCTGAGCTCAACCGTTGTGTGCAAATCACTTCTCTTCAGAGAGGGTGTATGGGCATGGGCCAGAACTCCGGTGAACTGGGGTTGTGATCACAACTCACCAACAACTCCAAGTTGTCAACTGATATCCTTTTAGAAAAGCTTTTCAACAAAAAAACCCTTTGTTTCCTTTTGAACCACTTCCCACCAAAAAAAGTTATCCAGAACTTTTGTCCTCCCTCAAAATTTGCTTTGCTGTTTCAACTACAACAGACAGGCACTTGTTTACTGAATTAATTCACCGATGTGAGCTCTTTAGTTTTCAGATTCATTCTTCCTTCTCGTCTCCAGATTCTCACTTTAAATGTAAAGAAACATTTTGGTTAAGGCTGAGACAAGGAACATTTTTTTGTTCTGTTTGTACAGCATCTGGTCTAATGGGATATAAGTCTGTGGTTAGGATTCCTAGACAACAAAGTAATACACAATATTGACAATATGCTACAATTTCTTAGAACAAAGCCAACCATCTTCCTTTGACACAAATTCCCAACCTTAGGCTACTGGCCAGCTTCTGATTTTGTCCTGCACAAAAATTATTCCTGCATTTTTCCTGTGACAAAGGATGACAGAAGAATGTCAATCCAGACAGCACAAGAAAGGATAGCCTAACAACTTACTTTGGGTCTCCAATTTCTGTACCAGTTATGGATAGTCAAGTACTTTAAGTCTTTAAAGGAAGAATCTCATTACATGTTAAAATTAAAAATGTTTGAGAAAATAAAATGCTAATTGTGAACCAGCTGGGGTTTTCTTTTTTGGAAGCCGAGACACACAGCACAGCATTCTTAAGCAAGATGATGCAATGGCCTCTCAAAGACTGTCAGCACCCCGAGGAAAAAAAGGCTGGCAGTGTTCTCTAAATGTGTTTACTTCCCTGCAGGCATTGTTTCCTTGCTTGTGTCAAATAGTTTATTGAGCACAGCTAATCAATGTTTCCGCTGACAAGAAAATTGGAACAGTTTATATAGGAAGCCAGTGTTGAAGGGCAAATTTCCCAGTTAACACAGCCCCATCCACACAAGTATCCTTAGTAAGAAAGGAAAGCTTGAGGAAACAATGACATTGACAAAGTTACTAGTTTCTCGGTCTATCAGATACTGCTGCCAATGACTTCTTGCCTATGTCCTCCTTAGAAGCTCAGGAGATCACTCCTTTGGTAGTGGTCTACTAAGATGCAACAGGGATTTTCAACCACCACTTTACTTCACTGGGACGAAGCTTTCTGCCCCAAACGTGTTCTTTCTGTATCCCGCCATTGCAGCACCCTGCCTTCTACTTAAAGGCTGATGTTCATTAGCCCCGTTGAACTGACAAAATAATTTCAAGGCATTTCCACATGATCTTCAGCCTTGACTATTATCCAGGCCACTTTCCAAACATCTAGCCAAACTGCTGCTTTAAAGGATGCCTTTTTTTTTCTTTCACCTCAATCCTGGGCATAGTTTTTGTTTCCTTTGGGAAAAAGCCTCATGCAGAACTTCAACTAAATGACAGTGAAATAACATTCCCTTCTTTTACCAGGGAAACATATTCTAGATCAAAACAAAATTAAACCTTATCTCAACATGATCTTCGCATGCTGACAGTCACTTCCAGCAGAGGTTACCAGAAACAGTTCAAGCAAGCAGATGACACGTCACCCAAATGGCATCTCATGTCAATCCTCTCTCATTTGTCTCTCTCTAGAAGCACAGGTTTACCTACCAGGTCTTTCAGAGGAACAGCTTACCTATATCAAAGCCTACTAGATATGGATCTTTTCTGAGAAATTCTGTATTTCATGGTTCCCCGTGGAGCAGTCCCTGGGCAGTCAGAATCACACAAACCACCCACTAGAGACTGAGCATCCCTTTGGAAAAGGTAACAGTGGCTCAGCATGGATGTGACATTAGGAAATTGTTCAGCACACTTGAGTTTTCTTCAAATAAAAATGGAGAGCTATTGTGAGACAACTGGACCTTACTGTAGACCATGGAACAATGGGGCTAAGCAGCACTGCATTGCTCTTCCATATTTTCTCAGTTGGATCAGCCTGATTTCTTTATAACAGTCTGAGAAATCCAGTGCTCTTAGACATTCATCATAGTTGTGGGTTTTTATTTTATATCTATAGGAGCTGTCCAAAAGAGGCCTTGGAAAAAATGTAGATCTTCGCATCATGCAACTACCAGTGGTTTACCAAAAAGCAAAGGAGCACATCTTAAGGATATGGACAACTCTAAAGCCAATAGTAAGTAGTTAGAAAGTTGGGTAATTTTCCCCTTCATTTCTAAGTAATATTATTTTCAGTTAATCTTTAAAAAGATCTCCAAAAGATTATTGCACAATGTGCATCAGACAACTCTGGGTATTGACTGTAAAATGGTGGCAAAGGTTTCAAACTGTGGAGCACACAATAAGTAGCATGCCAGTTTTAACGTTGTCATTTAAACAGCATAACTGCATACAGAACAAAGAAAAAAATATCTACTATAAATTGCAAAAAGAAATGTACTGCAGCTTTGAAGTCCTAACTTGACTAGACTAAACAACAACAACAACAAAAAAAACCCACAATTTTGTTCTCATTTATGATCTCTTATCAAAGTTATCTTGAGGCATGAGCTACAGCAAGACTCCCCACCTTGAAGATAGTATTTCACATAATGCTTGGCACTACTGCATTACATGTTTTTAAAAAACAGGTCTCATTTTTAATTTCCTGTTATTCACTCCGGTGGGAAAAAACAGCTTACTGTTCACGTTGGGCTGGCTTCATCTGCCAAAGCAATCATCATCCTTGAGCAGTGTGGGAAGAACAAAGGCTACACAGAGATGGATGCTTGTGGTTTTCGCCCAGAAGGTGGCTGTTGCATGCTAGATGGTCCAGAAAAGATTGAATCTACAATTAATATGAAGACTATCTGGAAAAATATTTCAGTGGAAGGGATTGATATGATCTTTTCCAGAGATGCGGGAAGGTAAATATTGCACATCGGGGTCTCAAAGTAAAAGCAGAAGTAATTCAATCAGCTCATTTAACCTTGAAGAATCTTTGCAATGACTTCTCCTTCAACCAAATCATTTTGAAGCAAAGACTTCAAGTGTCACAAGCATGAAATGAGGATAAATTTAAATTTTATGTAGAAAAGCGTTCATGAAAAACTACCATCAGTACATATTTTTCCATGGATTCCAAACGAAACAAGTTTCAACATAGCACTGTGATTAGCAACCCCAATAAACCTGTGCTATTAGAGAGTCTGAAAGCAATACTGACTAGTAGCAGATTTTAATCTATTTTTCCCAACTGGGAGGGATACAAAACATAAATACATACACTGAAGAACAGAGCAATTACATGTACCTTTAGAACAATATCTGTGATCTCATTGTATGTTTCAGTAGTACTGAAGAAACTTTCTATTAAAATTTCCTCATTTAAAAGGAAAACCAAACAAAGGTTTGGTTTTTGTTCTGTTTCCCCAAATAGCTAATCTTGTCCTCTGCTTTCAGGCTATGGATCTCTAAGCTGAGGCTAAGAGGTAGGGTGATATGTTAAAAAAAAAAAAAAAGAAAGAAAAAAAAAAAAAGGCTAGTGGTAAGATTGTATGACCTATACCCTACACAAAAAATTTTCCTGGTGTACTGTAATGGCATGGTTACAGTTCTGATGGGCTGTATTACTTTTCCCATTTCACTTAGCTTATAGAAACCTTATAGAAAAGAATGCATGTCTTGTGATTTATTTATTTTTATTATTATTTTTTTTAAAGTTGCTTCTGGGTGAGTGTCTGAGAAACCAAACCATCAGATAAGGAATAATTGTTTCTCAAACTTGTTTTATTTCAGCATTTCCTTTACTCAGTAAGCAAATATGTTTTTAATATTTTCATAAACCAGATCTGGTTTGGCTACTTAACGAATATATAAATTTAATCAAAGTTTACTGTTCCTTAATTCAGGTTTTTGTTTATGTTTTGTTCTTAATATTTCAGGTATATCTGTGATTACACCTATTACACTTCTCTGTATTATGGTAATGGGAGAGCAGCTTTCATCCATGTGCCTCCATTATCCAAGTCGGTAACAGCAGACTCTCTAGGAAAAGCATTGCAGACAATTATCTTAGAAATGTTAAAGCAGTGTGGGGAAGAAAGAGAGTAAGATGGAGCATAAGAGAAAAAGAAGGTTTCCTAAAATCAGTGAAATCTCCTTATAAAAACCAAACAAACATTTCCAATTCTGGTATAAAAATCTTGAGAGAAAACAAACAAGCAAACAAACCAAAAAAGCGATGGACAGTTTGTATTGCTAACAATAGGATTGCTTCAGATTTAAGAAAGCCAATGAAACTGGACTTAAAAATGGTTACATATTTTCTAAAATCTTTTAAATGCAAGTTTTAAAAAAATTAAAAAAAAACCAACATTTTCAATGCTTAATCCTAATTGTGAAGGGTCAAAAGGCATTACTACAGATTAGCTGAATCAAGATCCATTCTTTCAGCCACAAGGACACTGAGCACTGATACCACAAAGTTCCCTCTCAGTCTCTGTTCAAGTCCAGTGAGGTACGTACCCATAGGTGCCCGTATAAAAATGTTAAATTTGGGAGAAAAACAAAACAAAGGTAGAGATCCTGTTATTTGAAGGCTTTTTCAGATATCTGTACCTCTTCAAGACCTGCTGTAAATGCTTTTACACAAAGAACAGACCACGGACCTGGGGTGACTTAAAAAAAAAGTAAAAAAAAGCTGGAATCTGGGAGACATTGTAATGCTGTTTCAGTTTCAACTGCTTGAAAACACCATTTCCCCAAATTCTCAGCATCTGTCCCAAAGGAAAACACTGTAGTCCTTCCACAAAGCACAGCACAAAAACAACACTTTCAGTCCAGTGGGTCATGGCTATTCAGGGATTTATACATCAAAATCAAAAAGCTAACTTGTCCCAAGAAAGGCAATCATTGAAGCACTGTGCTGTGGAATGTTATGGCACATTATCTTTCTTAGAAAACAGGAACCAAATGAGATCCCAAGTTGTAAAGCTTGGGATCAGACAGTGACAGATCACTTCCCTGCTTCTCCTCCCCTGCCAAGCCAGGCTCCTCGATGTCTCAAACACAGCCATATACAGAAGCACTGCTCAGTTAAAGCTGAATAAAACAGAGGTTTTCACAGTGCGTCCTCTTTTGCTCACAGGGAATGTCAATGCACGCTCTCCTTAATAATTTTGCTAGGGCCATAACAGACAACTATGACATAAAACTAGCAGGCATTTTTCAAAAACAGTCACTGGAACAGAAGAGCAGCATCTTAATGTGGACGTCCAGGATTTCTGTAAGGGAAACAAAAGTTCATTCCTCAAGTGTTGTGTCCGTAAAAAAGGACAACAGACAAGGACAACCTAATGGCACAGACACCTGAACAAGCTCTGGGCCTCCACTGCGCCTTCATCGAGACTGATGACAACAGAGAAATTGGAAGTTCCAAGATGATGCTAGTTTCCATGCCACTATCTTGTCTAACATCCTTTGCAGAAAACTGATAACCTCATGCTGGATGGGCGAATGCCTCATCTATGGATGGCTGTAACAGTAAATGAAAGGGTTTCCTTCAAATAAATAAATAAAAACGTTTCCCGTATTCAAAGTGGCCACCTACTGCAAAATAGGACTAAAACGTCCCATTGAAAAGTGGACAAGGTTGGTGTCATTGGATTAAAATTCTGATTTCAACACAACATAATGGCAGTACTGAGCTCTATGAAGTTTTTTTCAGAGTTGCTCAACTAAATGCAGCCCAAAGGGCAGAAGAAAAACAGATTTACTCTGAGCGTTATAAGCTGTAGTTGCTTTGCAATAAGGAACAAATTCAAGAACAGACAAATGCATACAGAATTCTTTTATTTAACTTAAATCATGTAGTACTGAAACTACTAGAAAAAAGCAGAGTAAGAGAAACTAAAGGAGCCTTAGCTTCAGCCATTCAAAATAGACAAAGTTTCTTCTTTTCATAATGTAAAGAATCCCGAGTATATCGCAATAACAGGAATAAATTCTTACAACAGAATATACAAAAACATTTTGAATTTTTTTTTTAATCTACTGATTCATTTTAATATAAACACAGGAATTTCTTTAGGAATAATTTATACACAGCAAGTCTTTTTTATGTAATAAATTGGCCATGTTATTGTTTAATTCTCTCTTAAAAAAATTTAAACAAGAAAACTTGGAAAAATGTTGTATTTGCAACTGCATCCATTCCTTAGCACTTTCTAGTTTTGTTTTTGTCCCAGAGGTAGACAAACTCTGGCCAATCCTTTCATCTCAAACCTCACTGGTTTAGAAAACAGAAGAGCTGATTTTTAAACAGTATCTAAATCATCCTAACACTTCAGAAATGCAGTTAGTCAAACTTCAGGGGGAAACAGGGATCTTCAGTATTCTTAAATAAAAATAAATAGGGAGTCTGCTTTGCTTATTTCAACAAAGCTTCCAATGGTACTCAGTATCTTTAAAGGCTGCATACAAACTTTTAAAGTGATAAGAAATAGCAAATAGTTCTTCAACAGTAATTAGAAAAACTGCCTTCCCTCTTTATCAGTCGTATCCTTCAAACCACCTGGCAACCAAAATACAGGTACTGAACAGCACAAGTGAGACCGTGTAGCAGCAAAACCCGTTCCGTTTTCCCAACCAGTGAGGTTCCTGTAATCCATTAAGTTAACTGCACTAGACTGTGAAGTGAAATGACCAGTTAAGATGATCCCACCCCAACCACAGGGCTCTGGAAGACCAGGATACTGAAGATACAGAACATTTCCCCAACTTCTTTATTCACTCGCTATATACTGGGACACAAAGCTTGGGCGGGTAGGGGGAGGAGGACGAGCCGTGAATTGGACAAGTTAGCGATCCTTTTTGGCATATTGTAAAGCTAGCTAGTAAACTGGTACCATCAAAGAAAACCGATCACATACAGACACACCCACACACAGAAAAGTGCCCTTAAATTATATTTTAGGCATTAACAAACTACAAACATTTTATAAAATTATTCTATGTACTTACAAAATGCAATGAAACATTTAATTAGTTCTTGTAAACCAGATCTTCGTCAACTGACTACCCGTAATCTACTGGACTTAAAGCCCTATTGAAAATGCTAATGGATTACTAATCAACGTAACGCATACGAAAAAGATGGACACGCACACACACGCACGCACACAACCTAGTGATAACCTAAAGGTACTTGCAAAACAGACCAACTGTAGGTTGAGACTGATTCATACGGACCGATGGTAACAGCCATTGAACTCCTGTTAATGAATTTACTGCTTCTGCTGGAGAGTCAAAAGGTTTATTTACAAGTACCAATGACTGGAATGGTGATACCTGAGCTCCGCTGCTGTCCCACACACCAAGCTCAGGAAACAACTTCAAACTTCTGCCAAGCCCTGTGTCTTTGTAAATACCCATTTCCATATCTTTTGTTTTCGTATGCCTCCATACAAACATTTCCCAGTTCTGATTTACCTGGCTGCACTCAATAACAGAGACTGTTTATCGCCTCTGAGCAACCAGTTTTCTAACCGAGGCAACCTTAGAAGCCCTCCTGCCTATTTACAGTTCTGTATCTTCAGCACCCCTGGCCACTACTGTTTTTTCTACACATCATTCTTAAATTCTTGTCTGCACAACTACTCATGGGTTACGTTGCAACATCTGGCTTTTATCACTGGTTAGTAAGGAGTGGATCCCTTGCACCTTCCTCCACTGTTGTTTAGCCCAGTGAATAAATACACTGTTGACAAACAAAATAAGAACAACAGGAAACAAGTGTTACTTGCACTAATGGAATGAACAGGGTTTAAATATATATATCTATATTATAGATACACCTATGCAGGTATCTATGTCTGTATAGATATATACGTATGGAGTTATACCAACAACAGGAGTGTTGTTCACTTAGACTCAATTGTACGGAACAACCCTCGGCAGTTCCCAGAGGACCTGGCAGCGGTTCCTTCTGGTGACCAGTCCTCCTGGGCAAACTGGGCTTCACTTGTTTTTAAAGACCAACAGGAGCATCAGTGCGAACGTCCCTAGAATCATACATCACTTAGAACCAGCTTTAAAGAGCAGAGGCATCACGCTAAGAAAGACTAGGTGAACACAGGCTGGCCTCAAACTTCCCATCACGCTTGGCTTCCGTGTCTAGCTCATCGCCCCAAAAGCGCTTCTTAGTACCAAGCAGCTGACACTTCTGTGTTTACGTAGGAGCCACCTTCCTTTGCAACCAAACCACCTTCCGTGCCACTGAGAAGCTTTTAAACGTGAGTCAGGTGAGAACAATGGCCCCAGTGCTGAAATCAAAGCCTCCCCCGACAGCGATGCCAATCTGTTATTCTACTGCATTAGAACAGCTTGGTAACGTTTGTCAAAAGGCTGGTTTTCAGAGCTGGGTGGGCTTTTGTTTTCAATTTATAAGCAAACTCGATTACTTTAACTTTATTCAAACATAGCTGAAGTTCTAAATAAATTTTCCATACCAGACAAGCCAGTGGTCTCAGGAAAGAACAACATTACAAACCATATTACAACTCTATCAAGCCAACATTAATTCTCAGTTGTTCACATGCATAAACAACTTGATTTACTGTCCAAGGGAAGTCTGCATGAAAAGCCCATGTGAATAAAGCTATTCAAAATGCACAAAACACAACAGAAAACGCTATGGAAACAAACAGAACAAAAAAGTAATTAAGCCTGAATTGCAAACACAGAACGCAATGGTATCATGAAGGTGGTTTGGTCCAGGAGAGCTGACTGTCATCACACACGCGTACTTTTAGTCCCGTGACTGTCTTCTACTGAAGTGCTTTTTGAAATGTTTATCATGATGGGTGCTACGTCATTAGTGTTTCTTCCTAATGCATTTTTAAACCACCTACATAAAATTATAAAAACCGATAACTCGGACAGTTTTAACAAAACCCTCCTAGCCAGCTGAAAGATCTGAGGATCTCCAGTTGTGGTAATCAATATGTGCAAGAGAGGGGAACAGTCACCACACCAAAAGGTCACTAGAAGCTTAAAAAAAAAAAAAAAGAAAGACAAAAACGACATAGGAAAAACTTTGAATTTGTTGCTTTTTCAGGGTTTGAGAGAAACGCTCCCTCCAAAGACAAACCCTGTAGGACTCAGCCACAGCACGGTATGTCCGAGCGGCCGCGTACAGCTCGACGTAGCCAAGCACCGCATTATTCAGATACCACAACCAACACCTGCACGAACAGCTGCCTGAGCTGGAAAAAGAGAAACATTATACATCATGTTGATGGCAAGCCTGTATTAGTCCTGTGTGCTTGTAAACCAGTTACACGCTGTCAGAGGGCAGTTAAAATTTGATGGCTGGTCCATCAGAATCCACAGTTATGAAGCATATAAATGGGGGATGAAAAGGGAACTGACTTTTTACTGGCACATTAAAAAAATCAATTCAATGTTAGTTTTGAAAAAAAAAAAAAAAAAAAAAAAAAAAAACCCCAAACAAAAAAAAAAAAAAAAAAAAAAAAAAAACAGGTCCTCTATAAAACAAAACANAAAAAAAATCAGTGCTCTCATTAAACAGAAGCAGCAAAGATCCAAAGCTGTAAACTCCATGTGGTATGACCATCAGGCAGCCCGTGACAGGTTTTTTCATTGTTTTGGTCAAAAAAAGCAATGCTATGCTATATCAGCCAAACGGTTGCTGGTTCAGCCAAACGTCATCTTGGTGCTCGTGGCATCTGAGGAAAATCTGGCAGGAATGATTTAGGACAAACAGAAAGACCATTCTTTTTATTCTAGCAATTCTTCCGGGCCTTCAAACATTGTGAAGGATTCATTTCTGTAGCAAATTTGATCAAACACTCGTAATAATTTCAGGTTCTAGTATCAGGTCCGTTAGCTCTCCTCCCACCTAAACGTGCAGCATTTGGTTGCTGACCTGAGGACTGCTGTGCCAGCCCACCAAAAGCCTTCGCGCGTCCTTAAGGAACGGTCACCTGAAGTCGGCCAACTCTTGGTTTTCTCCTCACAACAGCAATTTGGAACCAAAAAGGCAAAAACTCCTTGGAATTGAGGCAAATATTCTGAGTGACCCTTTGTGATAAGCACTGACTGTTCCCCTCCAGAACCTAGAGCATGTGGTTTATGGAGTGAGAGGTTACCAGTATCAACGGCATTTATTGGCTGCTGAGAAATGTGAGATGTATTTTTTTTTTTTTATATACACACATATAAAAAAATAAGAGTGAGGTAGATAAATGTTTGAAAAAAATCAAAAACTGTCCCCCTGTCATACTCAAAAACCCTTATCTCAGTATTTAAATTTATTATGGGGCATCTCTACAGTGATTTAAACTGATATCACAAAAATAAATAAAAAATCCTACATAGAATACCTTCTTAATTAACTTTTTTGTCTTTTTCATTTTTAAAAGGGAAAAATAACTATGGGACAGAGGCAAGAGAAGATAACGGGACCTAAACTACACAAGCAAAAAGCACTACAAACTTTTTAAAATCTCCAGTCAAAACTAGCAATCAGTATATTTTAATTCTTTGTTCTTACTCAAAAGATTTAAACATTTCCATCCCAGAACCACCTCTTCACTGCCATCATTTGGTTGGATCAGTGCTAAACGAAGGCGCAGACGCTGCAGCTAAGATGAGCAACTGGTACGACTCCTTGGTTGGAGACTTTATGATGGCCCCCTCCTTCCCTTTTCACCAAGGCTTCTGCAACTGAACAAACAAGCTCGCTCATTTTCTTTTGTTCTGAGGTTTGGTCTATGACTTAAGCAACAGGCTTGGACTTGTACAGGTTTCCATAGCTGCCAACACTTAACTGTTTGCTAGCTGAGCCACCGGCCCCAGCTACGTGCTTTCCACCCTGCCCCGTGGAAATGGCTTGCAGTTCTGTTTTTGTGTTATTGTTTTTACCTGGGGTGCAAAGCGCAGCCCACTGCGTCCTCCACGAGGGCTTCTCACCAGGCAGGCAAAGAGCCGGGCCTTGCTGGAGCCAGGTGTTCCATGGCCACCCGCAGTGCCTGGCACCACCAGCCGCAATTCACATCGCTCTTGTTCACGGGGTGGAAGAGTTAAAATCGTCATTTTAAAAACCAGTGACCCAAAAAGCCTGGTGTCTGCTGTTGTACTCAACAAATAAAAAAATATGTGTGTGTCTGTGTGTGTCTGTGTGGGGAGTGCAGGTGGGAACGGGTGGGTGCGTGTGTGCCACAACCAAAACAAGCAGGGAGGGAAGGAGGGGCAGGACCCTCGCACAACAATGAACATAAACACTGAACAAGAATGTACTAAATATTTAACCTTTTTTTCTGACCTGAGTTTGTATCATGCCTTGCACTGTAACAGACTCGCGTGCTGTCTGGGCAGGGGTTAGTGGGAAGGAAGGAAAACCGGGTTTAAAAACACCGCGGCGCTGCGGAGCGCTCGGTGCGGCGCGTCCCTTCTTTCTCCATCTCCCCCTCAAAAGCCCTGTGACCCACACAGCCAAGATGTTGTAAAACAGCTAATGGGGGANAGAGCTCAAAATGCACAATGGGAAAAAAAAAAAAAAAAAAAAAGGAGGAAATGTATTTATAAAAAGGCATTAAACAGTTCATGGCAAATCATATGAAAGGTATCAGTTACTGGGAAGGAAGAAGTAAAAGTTACACACTATAGTACAAAGCATAAGAAAATCCGTTGAAGTGGGAGGGAAGGGAAGGAGGGCAGACCTGAAGGTTTTCATAGATTAAATCCACAAAGATAAAGAACAAAAAAAATAGCAGCTTTTTTCTGTACAGACATATAGATGAGTATCTGAACCGTAAAAAAGTTATAAAAGTGACACAAAAGACAATGTGTATGCAAATGATCCATGGTCTAACATAGAACTGCAAGACCCTTCGAGAAGTCTTAATAATAAAGAGAAAAGGTCAACAAAGCGTTAGAGACTTGAATCCGGTTACTGCTTTTTTTTGTCTTCTCCAATTTTTGTTTTACAGGTGTTTTTCCTTGCAAGCCTGTGAAGGCAGGCAGGCTGCAACGATGGAGATCTCTGCCGTTTTTTTCATGTTTTTCACGTTTCGGTTTTGGCGTGCGGTTGACTTTTTTGTACCGAATGCTTATGTTCGTTTAGCTTACCACTGCCAGTTCTGTCCAGAATTCAGAGGGATGGGCACGGGGTGGAGGGAGGGCTGTTTCGTTACTCCATCCCTTTCATCTTCTCCATCACAAGAAAAAAAAAAATCACATTTTGTCCAGTTTTGAAAAAAAGATCTAGACAATTTGATTTATTTTTTTTTTTAAATACCAGTGTATGATTGAATAGAATGTATTGGTCAGGATCTCTTTTGAACAGAGCAGTTGATTACTGTGCTCCTTCCATGCCTACAAAAAAAAAACAAAAACAAAAAAGAGTTCATTTTTTTTTGGCAAAATTTGGCAGCGTTGAAAATGGTAACAACCTTGGACGAATGATGGCCCTTTTTTATTCTTTTATGTGTTCCTAAAAAGTTTAAAGAGCAACATTAAAAATCCAGTCTTAATTTTTTTTGTTGTTTTTTGTTTTTTTTTTT
>WBMW01006043.1:817367-866235 GCA_013396635.1 Penelope pileata
TTTTTTTTTTTTTTTTTTTTTTTTTTAATAAAGACCTACAGTGTTAGGCAGGTGCCTGTAAGGGTACTGGGGAGCCAGCTGGCCCGCGATATCTTTGATCTGATAAAAGTGCCGTACGGTTGAACTTGCACGCAGATATGTTTCCCATTGTGAAGCAGAGACAGACAGAAAAGAAGAGATAGAGGAGAGAAAAGAGAGAGAGAGAGACATCAAATCTCAAGTTTTCTGTTGCTATTAAGTGTTAACATCAGAGTTTTAAAAGGCCAACTGTGTGCCCCATGAATGGAGTCCTTTACCGAAACAAACATCTGCTTGCATATTGAAAAAAGAAAAAAACCGATAACTTGTTTACTGAAAAAAAGGGTTCTCCCAAGTGCAGCTATGGCAGTTCTGAAGATCCACTGAGGTACAGTAGGCTTTTGAATATATTGTAATTTTCTTTCTTTCTTCCCCCAATACGTGTGTTTTTCTGTGTTCTGTTTCTGTGAGATTCTGGTTCTAAGGATCAGCAGGCCGAAGACTGGGGCAACGGTAAGGCCCTCTCGTTCTTGCGTCCCCCGTTCATGTGTGCGTACGGCTGTCGCTCCTCGAAGCTGGCCCGAAGGACCACCACGCCCGGGCCGTTCTCGGCTTTGTGTCCTGAGTGCTTGTCAGTGGGTTGGAGGGTAGAGGAGGGATCTAAAGGAATGCTCTCCATGTTTTCAGTCTCCAGGTCAAGCTCCTCTGTGTCCGGGGGCTTGTTCTCTTCGCTGTAGAAGAAGGAGACCTCTTTGAAGGCTGGATCCAGCTCGTCCTTAATGCTGCCGATGATTTCCAGGAAGGAGGGCCTCATCTTGGGGTTGTACTGCCAGCACATGCGCATCAGCTCAAACCTGAACGGGAAACACACAGCAGAACCATTTACTGAGGTGTTCTACAAGCCCTGAAAGGAGTGCAACCAACCGCGGTGGTCTTGTGGACCCTGACACCCAGAAGCATTTTGTATCTTTATTCCAACTTAGTATTTCCCTCGTTTTCCCCCAAAATATCCTATACTTACTCAACTGTGCAGCAATTGATAGCACCTCTCCGAGCATCTTGTTCAAATAACCCAGTCCTTACTCTATCAATACTGTCTTGATAAAAAATTAGAATAGGAAATACATACAATGCAGGAAAAGCCCTTTTTTTTTTCCCCCTGAAAGAAGAAAATTATGTTGAAATTAATTGCAATATCCAAAAGACACCTGCAAAGCTCAAAAACATTCTCTCATCTTTTAAAATTATGTTGTTTTTCATTTATGGCCAGGGACGCAGAACGCTTTATGGAGCGTGAGATCATCCACGATCCGACCTGTACCATGGCCCACGCTGGCAAAACAAAACCACAAAACGAAACAACAACACAGACAGAAAGGAAGCAGCATTTTCATGACACAGCAGAGCTGGATACACCTGAGATCGCCCCGAGCTTAAAACAACGCCAAGAGAGGAGCTCGCTCTGTGGAGGTGGAATAGGGAGGCCTGCTGCTAACCAACACGAGAAATTTAAACACGAAGACGAACGTTCATTCCCTGAGCCCACGCTCCGTGTACGCAGCACTCGGAGAGGCACGCTGTGGGTCGGATGGCCAGACTGCTTTCTGTGCTGGAATGAGAACGAATCTAGGAGGAACACAGATCTGTCAGGTCGGAGGATGCGCTGGAGGATTCTCCACGTCTCCGCTCGAGCTTCCAGCATTGGGATCTGCGGCCCCAAGCGACCCCTGCCTGTGCCCGTCCCACCTCTGCCAGCCCGCCCATGGACAGCGAGCCAAGTCCCCAGCTTCCAGCTTCGATTTATGGAACAGCACCGTTCTCCTGACTCCCACAGATGGCCACAAAGTAAGCACGCCATCCCGTTTTATCCTTTCGTTAGCTTCACTGCCTCATGCCCTCACAGCACCTACCAGGTGTCTGCATCACCATCTGGGATTTTTATTTTTTTCACTAAAAAAGACAAAGGCAAATAAATGAGAACCCACTCTTTTTTTTGGATAGCTCCATCCCAGACCAAGGTCCTAATTGCTCCAGGGTCCCTGCCCTACAACAAGCCTTGCAACACGGCTGTCACCGTGCAGGACACCCTGCCCTGGGATGCTGCTGCACCGACGCACAGCAGGGCACGGAGCGGGGAGCCCTGCCCTGAAACAGAACCAAAGCGAAGCCATCCGCTGCCCCAGCACCCCCCTGCTCCTGGGGAACCATCCCCCCTCACCCGGCACCACGTTCCCAGCCAGCAGGAACCAGCAGAAAGGTGGAAGGCGGCTGTGTTTGGGCTGCAGACACTGCTGAGAGCACTTCAACCAAAACAAAAGCCATCTTAACTGAAGTACATCTGAAGTCACAAACATTGCTATTAGAGCTCGCCTGGCACGGCTTTGCATGACCAGGAGCCAAGCACCTGAGCAGGGCCTTGTGACACCCAGGAGGAGCTGGCAGAGCCGGCTGTGCCGCGAGCGCTGCCCGCCCCTCGGCACCGAGCTGTGCCCGGCAGGCAGGCAGACACGCTGCTCACCCGCTGCCTGCTCTCCAGCCCGCGAGAGCCCTTCGGAGCGAAAGTGAAGCCAAACTATAAAACTGCATTGCACCCTCGCCCACAAACGAGGAGGAAAGCTTGAGACATAAATATATAAAATCCATTTCTGTTACTTCATTGCTGTTTCCTTTCCAGCTGACTGCTGCGTCCCTGAATAGAAGCGCTGGCTGCAGCCAAGAACACTGGATATTCGCTGGCACCTCGCCCTGAGGCCTAAGGGCAATGCTAAGGAGATACCACAAGCAGTGGAGTAATGCATGTGACATCAGCACAAACAAGGACATGTGATGTTTCTTTTAATCCATTCCAGATTTAAAAACCCTACAGAGTTCCCATAAAAGGATTTTTTTTTTTCTTATTAACTCTGTGGGCTCTAAGTCCTTGTTTACATTATCTTAAACAAAAAAAAACTTTCCAGCAGACAATGGAAGAATTTACAGGCTGCTAATACAATCCCAGCAGCTTTATAAAGTGTGTTCCTGAGGGGTGGCAAGCGGGCCCGAGGGAGCTGGGGGCACTGCCCTGGTACCGGGGAGCAACCCGTGCCATTCGAACGCGCCTTCTGCTCGAAGAACACGGCAGAAACTGAATGACTTTTTGCAGCAAGACATAAAGAAATAGAAAAATGGAAAATTACTACAGAAGTTGCATTTGAGTGTGAGCTTGTGCTCTGCAGCAGACTCTCTCTGATGGGGACGAAGCCATGAGCTCTCACCCCGCTCCTGCTGCACGCTGGGGTTGCCCCTGCACCGCAGCCCCCGGCTGCGAACCAAGCCAGCGCCAGGAACAAAGGAACAACAGCACTACGCACACAGCCTCGTCATCCCCATGTGGGGGAAGCAGTTTTTACTTCAAAAGCAGAGTGGAATTCCAGCCTCCACAACTTTGAAAAGCCCCATAGGAACGTGCCGTCTGAGAGCTTCAGCTGGAACCCTCCTGCCACGCAGCCACCACCTGACGGACGCTGCCGCGACAACGGGAGGGCACGAACCATCCCGGATTGCACAGGAAGAGGAGAAAAACAGCAAAGCTTCTCCTGGCACCGTCTTCTTGAACCATCTGTCTTACTGCATGGTTCTGTCTGTAAAATCATGCAAACTATGCCAAGAGGGTGTAGCATAAACAGAACTGAGTCTTGTTTCACCCTGTGCAGAGTAAAAAGCCTCTGGAAGTACCGTCCTCATTGTGCTCAGCCCCTTCGCAGTGATTTACCACTCCTGGGAGCCACCACACAGCCGGGCCATACAATCCACCTTCACACAAGTGTCCGACACATCCAAGCTGCAGAGCAGAACCTCTCCAGTTCTTCAAGTGTCCTTGGACTCTGATCCATCTGACAGCTAATGGCTCTCTGCTACCAGGGGTGAGCAAAGCGCAGCCACTAACAGGCATTACAGGCATTGCGGTCTTTGGAGAGACGGAACGGCCAAGACCGCTGTGCACCACGTAGCCCTCATGCAGGGGGGCTACAAGGCCCTTACAAGAACTGCTGCACTGTGGCTGCAGCGTGCACGGCTGTGTCAACACTCACATAATCTGCAGGGTTAAAAATAGCCCGTTCGGTGTCAGCTGCAGAAAGATCCTTCTCTCTGTTCTCATCTCTGCTCCCCCACAGCAGTCTACCTACTCCACCTGTTCTGGACATCTTTACGTGTCAGTATATTCCCCCCTCTCTTCAGAAAGGTTTGTTTTCTAGGTTAGATACCACCCTCCCATCACTGCACAGTAGTTGTTTGCATGGCCAAGTAATTTAAACACAAAGTGCCTCTGCATTTGTCTCCTAGCACAGCAGATACAGTGCAGTTCCTCGCCCTGCCTCTTGCTTGCTGTTCCTGCTATCCTGAGCACAGGGAGTAGTGACTCCCCTGCAGCAGGCAGACCTTGCTTTCTGCACATCCGGAGTTAATACCATGGATTAATATTCGAGCAGCACAGTTTCTAGCATGGCGAACGTGTGCTATCTAAAAAACCACCTTTCGTGCACAGACACGGCACGAAGCTCGTCTTCAAACAGAACCTTTTAGCAACCTCCACAAAAAAAGGGAGGGTTTTGTGAAGCACTTGTGCAAGGAGGTGGCTGAGGGAAGCTGGGAAGGTACAGTAAGATCCATTTGCAATTCCAGGGCTCTTTGCAACTCTGCTACAAGCATCTTTCTGTACACTCAGTAATACTCTTGTTACGTCCCATGCTGAGGAGCAGGTTATCAGACAGCTGGAAGGGGAGAAGCAGCTCTGCCTCCAGAGCAGGTCTCTGCCTGCCAGCAGCAACGTGTGAGCTTCAGCCTGGCACCAGCTGCCAGGGAGCTGAGTGCTGCACAGCATCGTCACAGCATCTGGGACCGATGGGACGGACCAGGGGAAAAGCGGTGAAAATGTGCAAGAAACCCAAGAAGTACAGTCACACAAAAGAGGTTCTCTGAATGCCAGATGCACGAGCATGGAGCAAAGGTAAAGACTGTTCCTGGCGCTCCCTACTGCTGTGCCTTGTCGAATATATATATATAGCTCCCTATATGCTATGCCTAAGTCAAATTTCAGCAGATTTGAGTCTGTCCTAATATGAAGACAAAATAAGCTGAAAGGGAAGAAAAGCAAGTCACAATAAGCTTCTAAGGCCAATACATTCCATTTCTTCCTCCATATGGACAAAGTCAGGATATTTTTTTCACAATTCTACCGACACAACAAGAGACATCACTAAACTGAATGTGCCTTAGTTCTGAGCTCAGCCCTGCTTCTTGTTCTGATGGAGAGAAGGAGCTACAATCAAAGGGATACATATTCATTCTGCCCCTCTGCCGTGTCAGCCTGGAGATTTGGTGGCTGTTCATTAATATTGGAACAGCTTTTCAGCTTAAAATCAGCACAAAAAAGGCTCTCCCTGGTTTGCAGCAACGCAAAGATTCGCTGATGGCCCCGACAGCGGACGCAGCCAAGGCAGCACCCGGCAGCACAGGATGAGCTGCGAGGAGGAGGAAGGCGAGGGGCGGGCAGGCTGCAGCACAGCAGAGCAGAGCAGAGCAGAGCTGCTCGCTGGGAGCTCACTGCGACTGCCCTCCCTTCCCCCTGCTCATACCACACATGCCCCAGGTTAATGGGGAATTTCTGATGCTGAATCTCTTGCCAAGGTTGCTCTCACCGTAGAGCTAGCTTTCCCTACTGACTCGGGGAGCAGAGCAGCGTTACCTAGAGCCCTGCACACGCCCTGTTCCTCCCTGATTCTGCCTCCATGACACAGCCCTGACCATGTTAAACAATCTCTGGTCAACCCGCCTGCCAGAAATTCTCCACAGCATCGTGGAAGGGAAAGAATGCGAAACTGAGGAATCACATGGCACTACACCTCCCCCTGCACATACACCCACCCCCCTCAAACAACAAAACAACACTGCCTGTCATCTGAAACCAGGGCCAGCCCTCCGCCAAAAAAGCTCTTTTCCTAAGAATCCCAAGCAGCTGAGGCCCTTAAGTGATTGTATCCCTTCTGTGGGCCTCCAACAAATTTCAATAACTGCAAGACGCAGTATTTCCTTCCCAAAAGCCAGTTTGGGAAGTATATCAAAGTAATAAAGTCTGAACAACTGAAGCTGCTGCACACAAAAGCCAGCAGAAGTATTTCAGCAATGTAAAGCTAAGGACCGAAGCCTGCTGTGCTGCACACTGCTCTGCACCACTGCTCGGGGCAGACTAAGGCTGGTCTGCGTGCCTCCTTCTGTGCTTCCAGGGAAGGAAACTGTTAATGGGAGACTTGTTTACCTAAATGCAACGAGCAGAATGAATTAGCAGATCCAAAGCTGCTTCAGACAAAGGAAGGAAGGATTCATTTATCTGTATGCTGAACTGCAAAGCTGAATCCCACAGTTTACGCACAATATACCTGAGCTCTTTTATCTCGTAATCCTCAGCAGACTTACCTGAAGCAGAAGAGACAAAATGTAGGTACCAAATTTTCTGCTGCAGCGGATGCCACTTATAAGCTGTTATTAAATGTAAATTCAGTTAGGAACACAAAGATTGGGTTTTGCTTCCTTATTAAAGAGAGATGGCCCAAAGTGAGATTCTGGCCGTAAGCAAAGGTGCTTTATGGCAAGTCTAGTTACTACAAAACACGAGACTGACATCCTGCATTGCCATCACACCTTAACAGCCTCTCCTGTGGCAGACAGAGCAGAAGCAGGCCCTGAAGGGATCGTGAAGAAGAGTGAACTGTGCGCTGAGAGCAGTGGTCACTGCCGACACTTACAGCATGTCAGGGCAGTTGTCTGGTTTTTCCAGCAGACCCCCCTCCATCACGAAGCGGAGCACTTGCTCATTGGTCATGCCTTGGTAGGGCTGCTCCGCTAGCGTTGCGATCTCCCAAAGTACAACACCAAAAGACCTGGAAAACAAATCACAACTTTAGGAAGCCAAGCAATCGTTCAGAGCATTTTTCTTAGGTGATGCTGAACAGGTATGTGTCCATGAGAGTTTTCTTCTAAAAAATAATTCTGAGTGCTGAAAGAGTGTGTAGCTATGATAATGTCCACATGACCTAACAAAAAAGACTGTTCACTCCAAACACCTCTCCTCAGTGGAGAGAAAAAGGCTCCCCATACTGAATGACTTTCCAGCAGGCCTCTCTCACACCATCACCTACAGGTCAGAGCTGATCACGGTCATCCAGTGGCCAACACTGCTTGCTTACACTGATTCTGTGCAGGTCAATCAGTAAGAACAGCCACCACAAGCTCCTTGCATTGACCAGAAGCAGAGAGTTAAGCTGGGAGCTTGCCTGGACAATCTGTGCAAACCTCATTTCCCTTTCCCACAGCTCTGAGTTCAGGCTTAAGGTGCCCCGGGAGGTGGGAAGAACAGTGGAGAGGGGAAAAGGAAAAATGCGGGTAAGGGAAATAACCCGGTTCCTACCAACCTCCTAAGCACGCTGAGAAGGTGCAGAGGTTGGTTGTTTACAGAGGGCTCAACAAGCCCCAAAGTGACAGAGACAGCAAAACCAAAGCCTCTATACATTAAAAATCTAAACTCAAAAATCTTCACGTAACATCTCTCTCAGGTAGTCCTGACAGCAGCTGAAAAGACAATGAAGCAGAACTCTAAGCTCTCACTCCAGTTCAAGCTGCTTTTTGTCAGAAATACTTGAGCCACACAAATCCAACTTAAAAGCTGCATTCCTTCCCTCCCTCTCCCACCAGCTGAGAGCTAGGCAGTAAATGCACACCACCACACCTGTGCACCTCATCTGCCTCCCCATTAAAAGCAAACAACCCAACCCCCATTTTCCTCAGGCACAAAACATGGAGTAACACTTTCCACTTAGTGCTCTGCTCTGGTTTCGTCCACATTCTAAGTCAAAGTGCAAAGCAAGGATCAAGGCATTTAACACACAGAAGCCAGCAATGAAAGCAATTTGTGAAAAAGGCACAGAAGAAGCACCAATGTTCTCCAGCAACCTGTACAAAGACCCAACTTTGCTGCTTCAGCAATAAGACATATAAGCCCCTACAAGAAACCCAGCTACTCCTCTTGCACCATGTATGCAAACCATCATCGTGAAACAGAGCTCCTGGCCCTTCCCAACTAACTGCGATGGACAGCAGAGGTGGAAAAAGAGACGTTGGTGTAATAATAAGAATTGATTACTGGTGAATAAAGATAAGCATAATTATGCACTTGGATAGTTTGGGTGTAAATATCGACACTTTCTAAAAATAACTCAAAATTAGTTTACTGAGCAGACAGATCAAACTGTCTGCCCTGCAGTCATCTACTTTTAGAGTTGTTGTGCAGTGAAAAACTCGAGATGCCGCCTTGTCTTCTGTGGCTAAAACGCTGAGTCAAGTTCAGAGACAGGCAGGCAGCTTCAGTCGGGTGCTGTTGCGAAAGCAGGAGCCCAGCGTCGTTCGCTGTTACAGTGGAGTGGTTTTTATCTGTTGGTTATCCACTGGGTCTGAAACGGCTTGCAGCTGGAGCCAGGAGCCCCAGACAGCCTTGCAATTGTTTGCCTTTCAGGGGAGGGAGGGACAGAGGGTCAGCTCAACATCTCGGTGCCTTTGAAGCTACTTTGATCGCTGCAGGAGTAAGGAGAACAAGTTCTGTGCTCCTCCCAGCCATATTATCGTAACAAATACCCTGATGCTGCTCCTTCAAGGCAACTACTATCTCTGAAGGAATGCAAGATGCTGAAGACTTATTTATAGAAGTACACCCTCATCCTGAACAGTATTGCATTCATTTTAGAATGTTCTCCTTCCCTAACTACAACAACAACAGTCTTGTCTAATGACCTCATTCTTCAGCCTGAAGAGCAATAAAAGAATGAATTGCCAAAACAAAGCTCCACCCTTAAAAACCTCCAGACACTCTTTTGCAGTTTGCCATTTCACCTTACAGCTTATAAATCTTGCACTCTGACCACTTGCAGTTCTGTCTTTCTGACATCTTGGCTTCTAAAACTGATCTCTAAGAACACGGAACCAGATGTCACAATTTCCTACCAAAAAGGCAGCAAAACCGATCTACTTTATTATTTATTGTTTGAAAAAAATAACTGGCCACTCAAAAGGTCTAAAAAGTTTTCATAAAGCAGCTTCAACACAAGGATTTGGGTGATTCTTCCTGGCATGAAGAGACCTTCAACGTACAGCATCTGGCTTTAAAGCTATTGGGAAGTAAACTGGAATGATCCTTTCAGCCGGAAGCTGATCCAGGAACTAGATACAATCTCATGGCAGTGATAAGCTGAGCTCCAGAACATTTTGAATTCAGATCAAAATCTCTCACTCTGTAGCTGTGGACACGTGGCAAATGCAAGTGTTACCTGCTGTGACCAAACAGCACGGTCCTCACGTGGGAGCCGCTGCTTCGTACCTCACGTACCACACCCATGTGAACTGAATCTCAGAAAAAAAGCACTTCTAACAATTAAGATCACAAACCATCCCAAGGAGAAACTGAAATACCGATGAGATCTGTGGACCCATGGTCCAGAAGACAACGTTTTCCCCTCTCTGTATTTTCAACTATCAACCCGTCAGGTTGGACTCTCTCTGCCCTAAGTTTTCCAACATCATTGCTAGTCAGCCACTTCCCTTTACATGCCACCTGCAGGCTGGCTAGGATGTTTTGCCTGTCCCACTAACACAACACAATGCTGTTTGAGCAGTCTTGCTTTGGGCTGAATGCCCAACGAATGCCACATCTTCTTAACTGTGAAGGGAGGACACACACTTCCTGCAACCACTAAAGCACAAATTTAGTAGTGATGTGTCACTCAGCGTCTCGTCTGCTGGTTGCTTTGTGTGTTTGGAATTCGAGTTCAGTTTAAACAACAATGCCACTTAAGAGCTGTGGGTGAAAAGGAAAATTTGCATGAACAACAGCAATACGTCAAAGTTGAACACCTGATCCACGACAGACTCAAAGGCTGAAGACGACGGCTGGACTTAAAATTACTGTTTGGTGGTAACAAGGGGCAGGTCTGCCAGCTCTTCTCTCTAGGCTAAATTCAGTTCTAAATCCAGGGATTTTTCTAGTGATGTATTTCAAATCTGTCTGCTCTGGGAAGCCATTACAAGTCCCAGAATTGCTTTACTACAGAGGGACTGCCAAAAGCATGACTCTGTTGGGTAAATGGCTGATGCAGGGCTTCCCCTCAGCTCAAAGCGGGTATTTTCACTGACCTCCAAGTCTGAGGGTTACTGGATACGTAAGTCATTAGCCGTATGCAAAAAAAAAATAAGGAACATTCTGATGCTTCATTTTTTCACTTGTTTCTTCATTGCTCTTAAGAACTTTTCAATCAGAGCTGATGCTGTGGACTGCAGCCCACCGACTCCCAAATCCTCAAGCTGTTTAAAGAAATGCAGTTTACTACTAAAATACCATTTCTACTGACTTTTAGGCATTTGGAGGCAACCGGCTGCCAATCCTGTAACAAATCAGCAGTAAAAACATCTTGTTAGGAAGGCAGAGAAACCATAAAGTCGGAGTAGAGGCAGAGGTTTTGCCAGTAAATATTCATCTTTTGCCAAGTCCTCTCTATCTTTCTGCAAAAGCTTTGGCAGGGGGTGAGGGGGTGTTATAGAGGGAGAGAGGAATGTTCCAAAGTGTTATTTCTACTAAGAAGTTTATTTTGAAATTTCCTGAACGCCTCTATTAATAACTTCACAGATCCAGCAACTAAGCAACGTGCTTTTAAAGAAAAACCTATTTCTGCATCTCGAGGTATATAAAGCAAGCAAACAAAGCCCCAAAGGGAGAATAATACACACAAGGGAGAACTCCAAAGGAAAAGCTGCTAGTGTACACAAACCGTCTGCAGAAAGCAGAGTTATTTACACAGAAGGTTTTGATAGAAAAGCAGGTCAGCACTATGAACCTTCCCATATTCTTGGCAACTTTCAGTGCTTTTCTTGAAGGAGGGCAATTTAAAAAATGACAACTTGCTCTCCCAGGTGAAGGCAATGTTCTTCACTGCGCAAGTGGTTTCACAGCCCACAGCAGAAAACATGCTGCCACCTCCAGTTCTGGAAATCCACCTAAGCCTATGAGAGCAGACTCATGAGTCCTTGATTTTTGCAATGGAAACAACAGAAAGTAAAAAACTTCACAGTGGATAACAAGAGCTACCTCTGAGGAAACAGAAGAAGCAGTATGCTTAAGTAAATCTATGACAACATGAAAAGAGACAAGAAGAGGGACTAAAACAGTTCTTCAAAACCCCTTTTTGTTACCAGACATCGGAGTGCGTTGTGAAGACTCCATCTTTCAGTGACTCCGGGGACATCCAGCGGACAGGCAGCAAACCCTTCCCTCCTTTACGGTAATAATCTGTCTCATAGATATCTCTTGTCATGCCAAAATCTAGAAGGTACAAGTTGTGTTAGTTTGCACGATGAAACAATGGACATTTCACCTTACTACAAGCCCCTGTAACCAGCAGACAATCACAGAGTCTTCCGTGACCATGACATCTTGCTTTGCAGAGCCCTTCCCTGCCCCCCTAGGGCTGGTTAGCTTCTCTCCCATCAAAACCAACAGACATCTTTACCCCTGACATCCATCAGTCCGAACTGGATCCAGGTCAAGTCTGAATGATTTAGATATATTAATATGCTTTATGTTCAAACCTTGCAGTAAGCTAAGTCTTTTGAAGCTCAAGTCATTCACTCACCTTCTCTCTAAATTCAATGTTTTTCCCTTCTTTTTAGACTAAAGAGTGCAAAGAACTCCTTTAGTTTTTTTAAAAAATACTTATCCTATTGTCTTTGAAGAATTTCACATTCTGAGGGAAGTGCTTCTCACGTTTTTCCTCTCTCCAAAGTGAGTTTTCAGTTCCTATGTAATGTTCTATCTCAAATGCTACAGAGGATTAGGCTATTCATTTATGACTAACACAGACCGATATTAAAGCCATACTCCTGGTTACAGGTGTCCTTAGCTGCAAATATGCAAGCACTTGCAAGACTTGTGCCTGATGTGGTGCCCACAGCACTGCTGGGCCTTGCACAAGCCTATTTAAGCAAGCAACTTCATTTTCAGAAACTAAGAAAAATTTAACAAATCACGTGGGATCAAATCTCTTACGAAGATTAAATGCTATCTGCAGACACAGAAGGGCTAGGACAAAATTCATTTTATCCTTTTTTTTTTTTTTTCCTTGGAAAAGTGGAGTGAAAAGAAGCGAGAAGTCCTCCCAGCCTACACGGTTCTCACAGTCATTATTACCAGCGTATGGCTTCAGTGAGTGACCACTGATCCTTCTCGTTCCTTGTCTGCTAGGGCCACCAACACCCCCACTGATCAAGATTAAAAGCCCCATCAGTGCAGCTATTCCATCACTCCCATACACCGGGCTGATTTTACCCCCAGCAGAAAGGAAAACTCCTTTAAAATGTAACACAAGTAAGAAACAGGTATGCAACGAGCATAGGACAGCATCACTTAAAGCTTCTCCTTTGAGACCTAAGCAGCCTGGGCTGGCAGGTTCCAGTCAGGATGTTCCTACACTGTTTCTACATGAAGGTGTTTTCAATACAGGCACATAAACAAGAGCTGTAGGAGTAACCATGTACCACGTTAAAGGGGAGACATGCACCACCTTCACTTCACAGAACTGTAAAACATGCTGGAGTAACAACACTGGAATGGAAAGGATCTGGGCTGACTTCCCCAAACCTGCAGAAAATGTACATAGTCCCCAAAGATCTTATTTCCTAATTAACTGACTCAAAATGAAATCATATTTTCTTTCTCCCAAATGACAGGATTACTTACAGAAATTATCAAAATAGCTGAGTTAAGCTCAGAGAAAAAGAATTAGTTTCCTAGAGCAGAAGGCTGTAGCCATACATGCTATTTTAATATGCACAACTTAAAAACAGCCAAAAGCTCAAAATCACTCTCTGGAGAGAAGTCTGAAAAAACTCATCTGACACTGTTTTGGAGGAATGAAGAGGGAAATAAGCAGAGTTCTAACAGCAGAGCAGAGGAAAAGCCATTCTGTTGTCTGGAAAGCAGAACTCCAGTTCACACTGGAAAGCATCCAGCTGAAATCAAGCCTTACATTCCACTTCTAAATCAGATACGCTTTAAAATAATCCTAGAATTCTTTTTCTTGAATCAATAAGCAGGAGGTAGAATTATTTTTGCGCATTAACAGAAAAGCAGATGACACACCAGTGGTAACTACGCCATCCACCCAGATGTCTGCAGCATCTGCACCTCCAACCACTGCTCCCTCTAAGCCCACACGCTATACTATTTCCTCACTGGAACAACAGCAAGTAGAGGTATTCCAAGAGTTCCAATTCAATGTTGACTGCTCACACGTCTTAAATCACAGCTAGCCTTCATAAGAAGCATATTTCATCCTGCAGAAATCCAAACTAGAGCTAAGTTTAAAAAGATTTTAAAAACAGCTTTCAAAAAACTAAAATGCCTTCTAAGATGCCGATTTCTCAGGATGATGCTTTTCATTTCTGTAAACACCAAAAAGCACACCTCCAATTTTCACTGTGAAATCTTCTGCCACCATGCAGTTTCTTGCAGCAAGATCTCTGTGAACAAATTTGTTGGCGTTGAGGTACGCCATCCCATCAGCAATCTCTCCTGCCATTTGAATCATCTTCTTCAGAGTTGGAGGTGCTTGGCCAGGATTATTCTGAGCAGGATTAAGACAACAAAACACGTAAGGGGAAAAGAAAAAGCTAGAAAAACAACGATTTCTACACCAAACTGCAACATACTTGTTTTTTGATTTTTTTTTTTCTAAATCACAGTATCACAATTTAGCCTAAGTCAAAACAGGCCAAATGAACTGATGATGATGTGGTCTGTAGCATCCATGTGGAGGGATAACTGGGCATACCAAGCTGGTTTGCAAACTCCCAAACAGCTCTGTTGTCATAGGCCATACGCCATTCTATTTTAGGGAACACAAGCAAGAAAGTCCTTGTAGTACAGGGATGTTATATCTTATACCTAAGAGTTTAAGTAGTTTATTCAGCATGGATGTTTTCCATATCCAATCACTTAAGCAATCCGATACACACAAGGATCTCCATTTTTACCACATACATCCTCTGCTGCACAAACCATGTGCTCATAGTCTGCTCCTGTAAATCAGCACATCAGAAATTCTAGATCATTAAATCAATGGAAAAAGAAAACTGCTGGGTTCATTCTCTATGAAGTTCACTATGATTTCAATGCTAAGTGTCATCTTTCAGACCCTACATCATAAGGGGCAATTTGAGCTCTTAGACTGATGGCCTACATACTAAAGGATGTGTATCAGCAAAGATGCTGACTGTTTAACTAGACAGCCCTCAGTTGTATTTATTTTCCAACAGACACAACAGGCAGGATATACAACATGAAACAATTAGCCTAACATGCATGCTTCAACAAGCCAATTTTTTTTGTTTTACATCTTGACAAGGATTAGGTTGGGCAAGAGATCTAATTCAAATGTGGAAAACAGGGCTCAGTACCACGAGACAGGGCCTATTCCACACAGTACCCTGGGCTATTTGCAGTAACCACCTCATAAAAAAAGGTGCTGCAGATCACAGAGCAGCATGTTTTGTTCTTAGAGCTTAAGGAGAAGGGCAAGAAAGGCTAATTGCCTGCTGCTTCCAACATGATGCCTTTTTGTTCAAGATGATTCTTAGTGAAGAAATAATAAAAAAAAAAAACACAACATCCAACAACTCATGACTCACCTCTGTGTCTGGCCTCAATGATCTCAGATAACTTTTGAGGTCTCCACGTGTCATCAGCTCCATGATAACTAGGGTAGGCTGGCCCTGAGAAACAACACCAAGCAACCGAACCTGGGAGAAGAAAAACAAATGCTCAAAAAAAAAAAACACCAAAAGAACCAAATCCCACTAACGGAACTGCAGTAAGCATTTAGTCATGCTGATACGTAGCCCCAGACACCCACAAACCCGTGGGAAATGTCTGGCAGATGTTTTCTCATTGACTCCTGTTGAACAATATCCTAAGACTGCAAACCTGAAGCTACAATCCCAAGTGCCCCTTCACTCAGTGAGGACATGCCCTGGGCACTCACTATGGCCGTAGGAATCACTGCCTCGCTACATTTTCACGACTTACCACGTGGTGACAGTTGAACTCCTTCATCACCGAGGCCTCGTTTAAGAACTCTATCCTCTCACGCATGCTCGCGGACTCATTGACAGTTTTGATGGCCACCCTGGTCTCTGGCTCATCCTTCACCACTCCCTTGGCTATTCCCTCGTAGACCATCCCGAAGGAGCCTTGGCCAAGCTCCCGACACATGGTGATCTTCTCGCGGGGCACCTCCCATTCGTCCGGAACGTACACTAAGCGGAGGGAGAACACGCCATCACATTCCATTTTCCCAAGTGGTGGCATCACTCAGGGCTTTGTGATACCAATTGTCTGAACAATTTTACTATAAGTAACACGAGACATAATGCCAATGCATGCAAATATTCCACAGTCTTATCCATACAGAGGCAGGCAGACACTTGGCACACAAACAAAGAAAAGTGTAGATGGATTTGAAGGAACTGGCAGAATGGGATAGAAATAAGGAACCTCAATGCACAAAATCAGGGTGGCAAGAAGCTCAATTAGATGCTTTAGGTTTGATTTTTCTTGGGATCTTTGGTTTTCTGCTTCTTCTGGACAGCACTGAACATCCTTGATTGCATCACGGTCATTCAGCTCCTGCTGCTGCCCAGGGAAAGCCAGCACAGGAAACACCAAGGAGTTCATCTACATTAGCAGGCAAACCCCTCTGCAACAGTGAAGTTTCAGGAAAATAATACAGACGTACAGGAAGCAAAACAAAGGACACATACAGCTCTATGAACAGTTGCTTATTTGTTTCCTGGATGGTTTTAAGGGATTTCATCCCATTCCGTATCAGGTAAAATAAATCCAATTTTCCCAAGGTCCAGAATTTTGGCAGACTGAGATGTATACAAGTAAGAAATTAAAACTGAACAATCCTAATGAACCATAAACATTAATCCAGAAATCAGCTTTCATTCTTGCTTTCTATCTGGCACAGGACACCTTCGACATTGTCCTGCTTAAAATTTTCTGCACAGTCTTCCAAATCACTCAGTGCTGTCAGATTTTCTCAGTCCTGTTGCCAGTCACACAGAGCCTTCATCTCATCCACTGGGTAACAAAGCACTGAGCTAGCTCCCAGCCAGCACCCCACACCCTCAAAAGATGGTTCAGACTGTAAGAATCTCCTTTTACGCCCTTTCCCTCGAGCCCTCAATGGGCACATAAGATGCTTTTGTTTCTTCGTTGGAAGTAGAATAAAGGAAGGAGGAGTTATTTTTTGCTACAAGCGGCAAACAATCTCATTCTGAGGCAACAAGAACTATTTTAAGCACAACTTCCCAACTCACTAGCTAAGCAAGAAAAGAGCCCACTAGCTGCCATTTCTGGCAACTTCCATTTTTATTCTTACATTCAAAGAACATCATCTACACTGTGTCTCCCAGAAAACACAGCAAGAAATGAAAGCTGCCCCCCTCAATCCCCACGAGTGACTTCAGAGCTATCATTGTTTCGCTGTTAGCACAGCACTGAACACAAATACACCAGCTGGGATCCAAACAGGGCTGCCCTCTGATATTTCTGAATATTGTCATTCACAACAAGTACAAATATATTAGGCCAATTTGTAACTAGTTTTAAAAAGCTTTCTAGTCAAAGAATAACTGGCTCATGTATACTGTAGATATCAAGGGAAAAAAACGTACGTTCCATTAAATGTCTGTGCTCATTTGAACACAATTGCCACACGTGTTAGGACTGGAAGCTCACAACATTGCTTTTGTCATTCTCTAAATTTGACAAGTTGTTGGAGAGCTCAGTGAGATGGGAAGTGAGGAGACAGTGTGGTTTTTTTTGTAAATGTTCCTATTTTCCCCACGAGAAATACATAGAAACAAGCAGTGAGTTTGTTCCAATAGGTCAGAATAGGGCTTCAAAGGACAAGCATGAAAGACAACAAATTCATGAATTCCTCTTTCATTCCAGTAACAAAATCACTGCATAAGTAGACAACACTCTGAAAGGGAAATCCATCCAAGTTAATCTCAGCCAAATAAACGACAGGAAAAAATTTAAAAGCTCCCCAGTTTCAACAGACAGCTGACGTTCATGTATGATTATGAATCAATGATGGGTGTGCTAATACAATGAAGAGGGAGAGGTTTCACCCCATCCCTTTCTAAGAGTTTCCCACCTTCCCCAGTCAGACCCCAGAGTACATAAAAGTGAGCACAGAAGTGTCAGGCCACACTCACCATCCGAAGCACTGAAGTACTCCGGGTTCACAGAAGCATAAAGTACTCCATTGCCCAGTCTGTCACTGTTCCTGTTGAAATATTTTTTTTTCTTTTTTAATCTTTAAACTTAAGTACATTTCAGACTGCTTCTTCTACAGCTTTTACACTGCTTGCTCAACCCCCAAATATTATTTACTGTATGCAGAGTGCTTTTCAGGGAAAGGGGACAAATCAAGTTCTTATTCTCCTTCACATAATCGAGAAGAGTTTGCTCAGGAAACCTGCAGTCTTCTCTGGTGCTACTATGGTATAGAGAAGTGTAAACACAGAACTTTCAGCTGCCAGGCAAACTTCTTCTAAGACAGGCAGCTGAATGCTGATACTCCCAGGAGGCTTGTGGCTGAGAGCACGCTTTAACATCACCTGCTCTGGTGAGAGAGAAGGGATCCAGCAAAGGACAGGTTTGTTTTTATTTGGAATTCCATTCAACTATTTTATAAATTGCTTCTATTATTTTATTTTACTGTTAGATTTTCAGAATAAGACGTTTATTCAGAGTTGTGAGAGCTCTTGCAGAGGGCAGGCTGTACAAATAAAATTATTAATCAGATCTCAGAAAACCAAAGAAAACATTTACGTGTACTAGAACAACAGTTTAAAGAAGGATGAGGTATCAGTTATTCCACTCCAGAGAGCTCGTAGGAAGGTCAGGCAGGTACTTTACTTCACTACATGCAAAGCCCTTTCTGGAGGGCTTGAGGAGAACTGGGACTGCAACCTGCACACAAAGGAACTGGAGCTGGAAATAATGGGATACTCAATGAGCATAATTTATATGAGAGTGTAATAAGAAAGCTCTGTATTTAAAAAGTTGCAAGACTGAACATTTGCAATGAGTTCTACGAAGTTCTCGTTATGTATTTCAATTAAATAAAAAATCTCCAGTTATAAAACTACAAAACTATGGAAAACAAATTAATTGAAGAGTCCCAAGACTGCTCTGTCCAGCACATATTTTTTTAAGTTAATGGAAATAATCTTCTAAAAAATTAGAATCTGCAAGAAATCAAATCAACCCGACTTGAACTAGGTTTTCACGATTTATAGAGCAAATCATATTTTAAAGCTTCTGATTATAAAGTTCAGTGTCTGCCATCGTTGTCCCCGTGGGTATGCTCCTGACAACCCTTGTTCTTCCCCTTCAAACATGATACTGTAATAAAAAGCCTCTCCACATCTCAAGCAGCAGGCAGATACTGGCTGTAACTCTAAACCACGTCCTTCTACACACCAACACGGCAGAATCTACTTCAGCTTCTCAGGTGCTCTGAAAGCCATTTCACTTTTTAATTTCTAACTTGCTCCATAGATTCGAAAATAAATATTCCCCCCTCCTGCAGTTCAGCTTTAACCACAAGTACAACCTCACCTCTTTTTGTTAAAGACATACAGCATGATCACTAAACCCCCGATGATGAGCAGGAAAGCAATGGGGAGCACAATCATCAAATGGAGGAAGTTGCCATAGTTTGCTGCTGCAACCAACAAGAAAACAATTGTATTAGAGTTTCTATAAAATCTCCATTAACAAAGAAACATTCAAAACCCACTCAGTATATTTCCATACAGGGGAGAAATCAAAGTACTCATTTTCTTGTCTGATGTGGAAAAATATACTCAGAAACACTCCCTGACTGCAGATGAGTGGAACAAGAAAACAGACAGTGAAAAGCATTAATTTTGTACAGAACAGTGTCTGTCTGGAGTTTGGTTTCACATGTTATGCTTGAAGACTTACATTCCTCAGTGAACAATACACAATTGTTCACTTGAACATTAACCTTTCTTCTCCATCACTTTTTGTTCACCTTGCAATTGCTTGTACTTCAGGATACATTCGCACTGCTCTTTACCTCAAGTTCATCACAACCACAATTAGAAAAACAAGAATGAATAAAAGATGGAGTTCCAGTTTTCTGTGGATATAACTGTTCCTCAGCTAAACACAGAAATTCTTAGAGGGTCTCTGTGTACTACATACAGCGCTGTTCTTCCAAAACCTAAATCATTCCCACTGTCAGGACAAGTATCCCCCTTTCACCAGTGCCATTTTTATCACAATGTCACTCAGACAAAGCCTGAAATATGAAAAAGCATACTGACACTGAAATAAAATCTGCCAGGCAAGATCTTAACAAACCACCTGTTCCTCACATTACTTTGCAGTTCAAGGTAGGTGTGCTAATTGCCATAGGTTTTGTACAATTCAACTCCACCTTGTATCTTCTAACATTACACTCTCAGCTGTGAGGTGGGCATTGCAGGGAGCCACAATAGGGTGTTCTGTGTACCCATCACCTGGCTGCACCTCACACACGTGCAGTGCATGCAAGAAAAGGACCACACCTCCAATACACCTGCTGCTTGTAAACAGTTGTCAAAAAAATGGCACAGAGAGGAATTCCCAAAATGACATCAACAGGTAAGAGCATTCAGAGTACAGCTCATACACACAGATACACATGTAAACCTTAGGAACTTTCAGAAAGGTAAGCCCCACAGTTTGACGCAGCCTACAGCTACGGGTCTTACATTTGGGTTGTACATAGAAAGAAACTGGCTCAGTCCATGACCCATTTCCAGCTAATGACGTGGCCTGGACTCTAGCAGAATAGTTTCCAGGATTCAGATGAGTTAGCTTAGCTCCTCCAAGCTTCTTGTATTCCTGTCTGGAAACACATTCCCGCTTCTCCTGAAAGAAAAAAGCAACTTGCAGTTAATGTTAGGATCTTCACATCCTTTGCTCCCAAGAAGCAGATACAGTGGCACCATCTTTATAACTCAACATCCCATCTGATTAGTTTTTCTTCAAACAGCTTAAGGAAGTGTGGACTCCAAAACCTGACAAAATAAAGCAAAGGAATGAGATGCAGGTTGGTGCTGGGTGTCTGAAATCACCATTCCTATCGCTGGTCTGTAGCAGCACCCAGAAGCATGTTAAGAAAGATCCCATTTTATGTCTCAGTTGGGATTAAGTTGAACACTGCTCGATGGTTAAAGTCTGAGTTATCTGCAAATCTCTGAAGGAAAGCTGCTACCATAAACACCACACAAAAATTACTTTTCTTAAAATAAAGAAGTCAGGTCTACTTTAAAGATGATGTTTTTGGTAAAAGTCACCAAGGTAACTTTCTCAGTACTATCAGGTCCTCCAAGCTTTTTCTTACAGACTGCACTGTAAAAGATCAAAAACAAACAATTACACTATTAAATTTTAAAGACTGAATGTACCTAAACTTTATAGCCCCTTCCTCAGTTTTGAGTTATATTTGATATCTTAAAGCATAATAAAGGTCATAATTTCAAAACCCTTTCTGCTTCTCATTTACAAGCTGCAGGTAACCCCTGTAAAAAGCCTAATCCAATAGGGAATCACAAGGATTAATTTGGATGGCAGATTGGCTGCTACATCACCCTCTGTGGCATCAAGTGCTACATGAGCCTCGGAAAACTCAAGTGTGATGATATTAGCTTTTAGTCACTTCAAACAGTACTATGTCTTTTGTAACATAAAAAGTCAAAGCAACGAAAACATTCTGCAGTCATACTTAAACTTGGATTCTCTGAGACTGAAAATACAACCCTGATCAGCCAGTCTGACGTGACAAGATAGAAGTATAACTTAAGAGTCACAAGCAGTAACTCTTAACAGAGAAGTGTCAAATCCTCACCTCTCCGTGCTGTCCGTATTTGATTTCATACATTAGTATCAGCCCATTTGGATTTGTAGGCTCTGACCACTTCAGGTAGACAGTATTTTCTTCTTTTGCTTCCCATGCTACTGTTCCTGGAATGTTATCTGCTCCCTCTGTAAAATATTTACAAGTAATGTGAGAAGAACATCTACCGCTAGAACAGGAACGTAGGCAACGAATGGTGGCAAGGAAAAAAATTAAAGTTCATACTGTCCTTTAGGGCACAAAGCATTGCAGTAAGTACTGCTTGAAGATCCAGAGAATAAAATGCATTGGCCAGGGTCTTACTGGATAGATCAGCGTTGTGTGAACTGCTGAGTGGCAGGAATGATGCTGTACATACAGCTTCAACAGGTATCAGTGCTGTTTTAGTAAATGTGCTCCATTTGTATGACAAAGAACTGTCTATCAGCATCTGGTTCTTCATTCCAAACCTTCCGCCACACCAAAACCATGCAGACACACCAAATGGCTGCAAGCAACAATCTGTTTGAAACCAGTTGCAAGGACAGCACAATCTGCCCCCACAGACACCCCTCCTGTGTAGGCAATCTTGGGAAACTTGACACAGTCTAAAACAGACCCTCATCAGCAATACATCAATTGCTTTTATCCCCAGCCATTTTCATTCTTGGCCATTTTATGATTTTTACTCAAATCCTAACAGAAGTACAAAGACAGTTTCAGACAGAAAAAAGGGCACTTTTTCAAAGACACAGAGCCTAAGTTCAGAAGAAAATAAAATTGTTTAGCTCTGAATTTTCAGAACGATATACTAAAACCTGGGAATGTTTATTTCCTTTTCCCTGATCTAAAAAATTCCCTTATTTCCTTGAAATAAGCATTACTTTTTGCTTTTTACTGAGACAGCTGAACCTGGATTATGAGAGAAACAAAGCAAAATTACTACCACTCAGCATCGAGTATCCCCAGACATCTGCTGGAGTCAGAAGCTCTTTGCTGGATGCATCTGAGCTTCCACTAAAATCATCTCTATTCTTCTCATAAGTACAATCTGTGTAATTCCCAAACACGAGTAGAGCATTCAGTGTTTCTTATTTGAAGTATTCTAGATGCCCGTGACTGGGCACAAAGCAACTTAGTTCTCCTCCTGTTTCCAGGCTGGACAAATGTTTGGTCATTCTGTGACAGAAGAAACATTTGGCAAACATTCCCAGCAGCAAAACCAACATCTGTAAACAGTTCAGCATGAACACAGCAAAACTGAACACCAGCAGAGAAATGTTCCCTTGTCTCTATTCAGCAAACAGCGACCTGAAGAATAAAACCTTTCAACCCGTCCATGTCTGTGGCTCTCATCTACAAGGCTGGGAAACCAATTCTCTCTCAGTCACTGATGTACTGAAGGCAGGGCTGCCTCTGTCCAGATCACAGGACAGACTCAGTACAGATGACTCAGTACACAGGAAAGACCAGACAAGGCAATTAAACTACTGCAACAAAGTTCCATATAGTTTCAATGCATCTTCTTGCATTCCATTTTTATACTATACTCCAACTCTTCTGTAACCCGTTTTCAAAGATTTGTCCCCCCTGAGATTCATCTCTTCCCAGAAAACAAAAAAAATGCTTTATACTTGTGAGAGCATACCTGAAGGCATGGTTCTTGCAAAGACAAAGTTGGAAGCGCTGCAACCAAGCGTGTCAGCTTCATGGTTGCAGCTGTGAATATCAATGCGGTAAAGAGTAAAAGGCTGCAGATGGGAGATCACAGTTCTCTCCTTGCCATCCACTTTGGTCTCAAAGAACGGGTATTCCACCTCGCTCTCCTCTGCGTCAGAAACATTGGTGAAGTGATCTGTCCCTGTCGTGTTCCTGTTTCGAGTGGCCAAAGTGGCATTTGCGATTCGGAACACGTCCCTCCGCTTCCGATCGGGTCTGTGGGCAGACAAACATACACAGAACAGGTTTCTGTAGAGAAAACTCCCTTTTCGTTCAGCTTCAGGAAAACTGGAGAGAAAACACAGTAAAATAGGTAACTGCTATTAAGACAAAAAGCTACATAAAGAAAAACGTCAGCACATCCTGCTGTTCTCTTTTGGTCGGAAAACACTCTGCATTCTGAAGCTCCAACTGAGCCTCAAGACAAACGTGCAATCTTCTGACCACCCCGGTGCTGGCACAATAAACTGAAGAGCAAAAGCGGATTCGCTGTTATTTAATAAGCAAACTGGATTTGTATTTAATGACAGCACTGTTGAAGCTTAAAATAAAAATCAGATGTTAAAGGTTTAGAAGGTTAGGGAGAAAAACTGTTCTGAAGTTTGCTTGATTAGCAAAGCTAACTCTCAGTAGGCTTAACTTGTTTTTCTTTTCAGTTGCAATGGAATTGCAGAACTTCAAATGCTTTGGACTGAGAAGAGAAACCTTGGATGACAGCTGGAAACCATGACAGGCAGCCACCACACGTGTGGCAATCCGTGTATCTCTAATTCTGTCACCTGAGCAAAACCTCTGCAAAGGAACAATCTGCCTGTATGACAAAACACAGCACTGATGGTTTGGTATAGCAAAGAGCTCACTGAGCAACTTCACTCTGCCTTAAGTTATCTGTATGAGATTTATGCACTGAATTAAAAACCTGAGGATTTACAGCAACACTGCTGCTTTCTCAAGACTGAGGAACAGCTCTGATGGTCAGGCCTGAGGATCAGTACAAACATCAATGTAAGAACACCCTACCAACATCTGGCTGGGGTGAGTTACCCAACACACAATTGCTACAGAACAGACACATCACTTGGTCTGGTGTCAGACCCACGTCTGCTCTGCACAAAAGCACTGACCACACAGGCAAGAGGGCTCTTCCACCTCCTGCTCTGCTCCGAAGTCACCTGGACTGCTCACACCTGGAAGGCAGTGCAACAGGTCAAGACTCTGAAGAACAATAGTGCTCACAAAAATATTTTTTGCTTGAATCCTATCCCACCTGCCATCCCTTAGCCAGTGCCCACCCAGCACCTGGACACAGCAATGGTTACCAACAACTAAGGTGAAGTCTAACACATTTCTACCAGACTAAGCTGCAGAACAGGTGAATAAGGCCTCCCCCAAACACACCAGGAAGAAGCTGATGCAACAGGAGAAGTTAATTCACTATCAAATGAACTGTCAGTACATTCAGGCACAAAGCAGCATGCTGCAGAGCGAGCCAAAAAAAGACTGACTTGGTTTTGAAATCTTCTGGCAGAGACTGGATGAAATCTTTTTTTTAGGAGTAGACTATGAAATTTTCCAAAATCCTTTTACTATGTCTCAAGGAATCATTTTGACACTCTCAGATGCCATGTAAATCACAGCACAGAATTAAAGAACGACAAGAAAGAAGCTTCTTAAGCTACCAACAAATTGTTTTAAGAAACATACAAGCCAATTTAATTTCTTAACTTGTCAGTGGGATATGCAAGAATTTCATAGGAGATGTAAGCATTTGTCTCTCTTCTACGGTGATATTTATGGAAGTTACTAAACCTATTCAACTTTCTTTTGGAGAGTACTCATTGTCTGCTTCAATTCAGTGGAAAGAAAATATGTTTGAAGCACTAAAAGCACATGGGATGACCACCACTGAAGTGATAAACATTTGTACAGACTTTGTGATAAACACAGTGAAAGTTTTGTTCCAATCAACCACAAAGGCACATACAAAAGCATGAACCCAGAAAGCATGACCTAATCTACCACCAGCCTTATGGGATGCACGACGTTTCACTCTTTGGTGGTATCTGAAAAAAGCAGGGTTCTACCTTGTCTTTGGGGAAAAACAAAGAGAGCAACACAAAACTTGTTGGTGAAAACTACAGCCATATCATGGAGAGAAAAAGACCTACAGGATAGCAAGGCAAACGTGATTAAAACATCAAGAGATTGGACAGCAGTGCTTTGCTGCCAAGCAGCTTCCTGCTTTCGTGAAAGGCACAGATGAAGACAGAAAAGCAAGCATCCAAGAAAACAAGGAAAAGGCTAGAGATAAAAACATGAAAATTCATCTGTTTTGTTAAAGAAAGAGGAAGGGAGAGGAATGCAAGACAAAAAAAATGAAGGAAATAAGACTGTAAAAATAAAATTAAATTGACAATAGAAAAAAAATAAGCCATTGAAGATGGAAGGTCCTCATACTCTATGTCAATTTTGAGATTACTTCTGAGATATTTTCTATGATAAACAGCACACATCTCATCCTGCTCATTACAGAACCACTGTCCTCCTGTAATCATGTGTCTGTTCAAGACTAATCTAAGTCCAAACGTTTGAAAACATCCTCATGATTACAATAATACATGTGGGGTCATCCAAAAATTGAACACAACATTAGATCAGACTTCAAACAATCTTAAAACCACACACTTGAATATTTTCATGCTGCATTACACGCTGCATTTCTTTTGCAATATCCTGGAGACAGGTAGAACACTAGAAAGAAATACTACTATTGAGGCTTACATTAGCACATCAACTAACTTCTACCTTTGGAAAGAAAGAAAAGTTGACATCAGCAGGTAACAAGCTGCTTAGATTTGATATTTTCTAGCTCATAATCTCTAATTTCCCCAACATCCAGTCTCTTTAAAGTTGCTTAGCTATGCAGCTATTTCTGAACATTACACCTTATCTGCCCTTGCTGTTAAAAAACACACCCTTATGACAACAAGTTAAGCAAAAGGGAAACGGTCAAGCTTCCAGGAAATTCTTTGTGAACTGATCAGCTTATTTGTTACTGTCTGAGTTCAAGGTTCTGTGATTTTCCTTTTATTTGTGGGGATGCAAGAACATCTGGGAGAAAATACCGCATTTTAAATGACCAGACGTTCCTGAAATAAAAATAATCTTTTGTAAAAGGTGGTATGATAGAATTCCAGGTAGTTTAGACTTTAAAAACGCCTTTCAAAACTCCTTTCTGTTGTATTTCATAAAGTTCAAAATGAGATCACATTTATAACATCTCACATTGCTCAGGAACTACATCCTGGCCAGTGTCGGTGGCTGCTGCTTCTCTGTACCTCACCTTTGTTGCTGGTTCTTATCATCAGTAAGGAAACACTGCACAAGTTCAGCCACAGACTAACCATGAATCAAACACAGCTCAGACACAATGCTTAGCACCTCCAAAAAGAAGCAGTATTTATTTCCTCATCTTTTGTACAAAGCTAAGAAGCACTGCACACATAGTCAAAATCCAAGCAGGTCGATCCAAAACAGCCTTGAATAAAAGTTCAAATAAATTGCACTAGAGAGTAATACAACCCAGTTTTAAGGAGCAAAAGAGCCACGCTTCAGAGTTCTCAAACACTGGACTTGAACATAAACTTAACCTGTCAACAGAGACAATGGATAGGATGCATGATTGAAAACTGATTCCTGATAGAGACTGTAACAAAACAGATATACACTCTGTGCTAGGCTCCAGGGTCCAACTACCTGAAGACAGATCAGCTTACATAAAGGATAAATTAGAAACTCAGTGATCAAAATCCTCAATTAATTCAGTAGTATCTGCTCTATGAGGCAGCATAAAATGATTACCATTCCACATAATGTGTACGCAGCAGTGTTTATAATAGAAGAGTGGGTAAATTCAGTATTTATCTGCAGGACAGACCAAGGAAATCAGTATGCCCTCCCCAGCAAGTGAAGTGAAAAAGCAAGACCTGTTTCAACTCTGTTAGGTGAACATGCCTGCAAATTTCAAAGGCAAATAAATCTCTGGACTGGGAACATAAGCACTTAAACAATCACATTTGAAATCCTTGGTCTGCCACATGTTGCTCATCTTTGAAACTCTTACAAAGAGCTGCTCGAGTGACTCTTGACTCTGAAAAGAAACCATCACTAAAGTCCTTGAACCATGCAGGTACAAACTGTTCCTACTAGATAAAATTGAGAGAGTGGGGCGAAAATTAGTGAATAGGAGAAACTGCAAAGTATGAAGACTGAGGATTGTCTCACACATACAGAAAGACATTTCCCTGTTTCAGGTGTTACCTACACATGCTTTCTAATTCAGGAAGCCTGAGCTGTAGGAAACGTTAAAAAAAAAAAATGCAATTAGCCAAAGACCAGTACCTGGGGACAAAGATGGAGTTGTGAAGGAAGTTCTCAAAGACTTTCCGGTACTCTGCTTCCTCCTTCTCAGCTTGTTTTTCTGCCTCTGTCTTGGGACAAGCACAACAAGGTCCTTTTTCTCCTCCACAGCCCTCTGGCTTGGTGGGTTCAGTAGCTTCTTCTGTATCAATGGTCCCATCAGCATATCTTCGAATTGGGACTTTATCTTAAAAGAAAAGGGGCAGCTTATTGTTTTCCTCTCCGTGTTATAAACATGGCAACAGTCCACATTTACCCATCCTTTTCTACTTGTTGTTATTCACAAAAGTATTGTGAAGCATGGCACAAGCTTCAGCCTTTGTAAATAATGTGTGCTGCCAGGTAAGAGTCACAGGCATTTCAACACAACGCTGTCCAGTTATCCTACCTTTGGAGCAGTAATTGTGTCTGTAAAGGTAACTGTCCTGAGGTTGCTGCTGCCATCGTACAATGTAGTACGAGAGGTTGCCATTGGGAAGAGAGGGAGGATTCCATTTCACAATCAATTGGGAAGAGGAGTTGGATGCTGAAATAACATCCAAGGGAATGGATGGCACTAGCAGAGAAAAGAAAAGAAAGACATTTTAAACCCAGCACATTCTGCAATATATTTGGATGCAAGCTTTTAAAGTGAATCCCAATCAACTTCTGTAGTGTAAGAAAAACCACCATTGCCTCTCAAGAAGATTCCCTCTTTACATGCCCCTAACAATGGTTATGTAGGGTTCAACTGTAATAATGCAGTCCAAATTGAAACTGCATTTAAATTTACCTTCACCAGAGGGAATCAAAACCTGACAGCCTAACTCCAAAAAACTCTCATAATTTCCAATGAAAAAAGTACCTAAACAACAACGATCCTTATTCAAATTTCAATGCTGCTTTCATTATTACCGATATTTTCAGCCTTTACCCACACCTGAACATAAATTCCATTTCTGTGCTAACAACAGAACTCTCCCAGTAACATAACAAGCACACCTGCAGTGTTACCAAGCTCTTCACCAAGAGACCAGGATCTTACCTGCAGCGTTGGTTCGTATATACACAATCTCACTTTTTGCTCCATGAATGTGATGGTTTTCCATCATGGTGAGGGTAACAGCCTTGACATAAATGGCGTACTGAGTCCATGGTTTCAACCCCTGCAGTAAAATCCCAGGGTTGTTCTCTTTGTTTGGTGGCAGGTCAACATCGACCATATTCCAGCTATTGGAGCCACACGCATCTTGTCCATCATACTCTGTCACATTTTTAAATGGCCTGAAATATTGGAAGAAAAAAATTGTATGAGATATTTATTTTCTCCTAAAAACTGTAATGCATTTCCAAGAATACCTCACTTCAATGTTGCTCAATGAAATAAATAAAACTTACTTCTCTTCAACAGCAAAATATAACAGAATAAAATCTGTATTTATTTTCAAGCATTACAAAATGCGAAGTTCAGCTTTAGCTGCAGGTTTTATCTTTAGTCACCAGCAACAACACAAGGTCCTCCAAGGAAACCTTAACACTGGATTTGTTTTTTGTTATCAGCAGCAGATAGCAAAATACTTCAGACAAATTTAGACTTCAGCTTAAGCACACGTCAAACAGAAGCAACTCAGAATAACCACTGATACTGGCTGAGTTTTTACCATAAAGATTTCCAACTTCCAAGACTGGCCTTGACCAGCCCAACAGGCTTTTTTCCTATTAATTTCCACACAAGACAAACATGCTTACATAGGCATATGATTCCACTTTTCATAAACTGCAGCACTAGTGCAAGAACAAATCAAGCACTACTGTGTATTACTTACCATAGACTCACCAGCACTGTTTACTGCATCATAGTACACCGTCACCACGATCATCTTTTTCAAGCAATACTGCACATTAACTTCTGTGTCTCACAGCCTTCCACCTAGCACTGCTCTGAACCTCCCTTTCACCGCTCCCCAAGCTGCTTGCAGAGCTATTAGTGTACTAGTGTATTAGTTTGTATCAACTCTGTTTTAAATCCAAGATCTCACAAGGATATGCAAAGGCAGACAGAACTCTTGAGGAAATGATGCTCCCTACAGCAACTGCCCCACTCCATTATGAAGACATACTCATGCAGAAAATTACTGAGGTTGAATAACTTAAGTAACTTCAAACACTGAGTAAGACAAGTCATCAAGGTGATAGGTAAAACTCCTGATTTGTGATGCCCCCTTAGTACTGTGACTAGAGAAGATCTCAGTAGACGTAACAATGTAACTTAGAGAGCTCCAAATTAGTGCCCTGAGAAAAATCAAGCCATCCATTTCATTTTCTCAAATTTGAAACAACCCAATGGATCTGAAATCCATTTGTAGTCTTCAGTCAAGGCAATCCTCACTTTAAACTGAGTTTTTGCTTAACCAAGGAAAGAATTTGAATGAAAGTAGGACATGAGGATAAAACACATAAAATGAACAAAATATACAAACTACATGAAATAGGAACTACCTGAAGCAGTTTGCTGACTAATTTTTCACAGTCAGAATAAAACTGTCTACTATCCCTTGCCTGTCTCCATTAGGCTCTGAAGGTATCTACTCACGCTTCTTTGTAGTAAACAGTGAAGCTAATGAGATCTCTGTAATCCGGGGGGCGATACCGTTCCCACGTTAGTTTAATCCGATTCTTCAGCGTCGTGTTGGAAACAAAACGCAGAATGTGGCTTTCACCTGCAACACAGAAGGACATCACAGGGCAGTCACCATTGTGCTGCCTAACAGTTTTGCCTACCAGTTAGCTGCTTTTTCTTATATATCAGTTTTAACTAGTCAGCCTTTCCAGCAGCGCCTATGATATCACAACATGCAGACAGCCTTGTCTCCTTACACCTTAGTATTTCATCCCACTATATTTGCATGCTTAAGGGTAAGCACTGGCCTGGCCTTGGCAATCATTTTAGTGTATGTTGGAGCTACTTTTTTGGGGTTGGTTTGTTTTTTTGTTTGGTTTTTTTTTTGAAGCACAAAAATTTTTCTTTTAATGCATCATCAGAAAGCTCTCAAACTACTTCAGACTCTCCCTGAATGAGAAATGGAAGTCCTGCTTACTCACACAAGTGGTTTAGTAGCACTGAATTCACCATCCAACTGCAATGCACACGCAGAGCAGTAACTGGGCTCTGTATTCTCTCTTTTTGAGACAATTTTGGATAATTACAATTTGTTTTTCTGGAGAACAGACAAGATAAAAAGGATAAAGTTTATATTCCTACTCATTACAGGCTGGACCAAAACCTCTGAAACTCAGATCATATACTGCACAACCATTTGATGGCAGCAGCTTCCAGCTACTCTTCTGAATAGAGCTGGATGGAAGCTGGCAGCTTTGAAATGAATGGCTTCCCACTACCAAGTCACTGAGTTTTGTAATCCAAAACAAAATAGCATTTCAAAACCTTAGTGCTTGGATGAAGAAATTGTGTTCTAAGTGTCAACTGTGAGTTAGTTTCTAATGTTCCATACAAGTCTCTGAAAATAAAGGGGGTTTCACCCTCATGTACACTGGCACTATTGGTGCTATCTTTTCAAAGGCAGTTTAGCTTTTGTTGATTCTTTTCCCCTTCTCAGAGTCAGAAAGCTTTCTGTAATGTTTTTTTTAAAAAAACAGGCAGCGGCTGTCACTTGCCTCAGTGGTAGTGAGGACTGCCTGTGTGTGTCTGTAACTCCTCCAGGACTGCAAGCCTTTGCTCCATTGAATGTCCAAAGAATGGAGTGTGCTTACAACACGGATCTATGCCATCTGCATTGATGCATCATGCCTAAAGAGACATTCAGCAGAGTACGTGTCCTAGTTTTGTAAATACCATTCTGAACAAGGGGACTTGACTTACACACAAGATACATTTTCATTTACTCAGCTCCAAGAGCACCACAAACAGACCAAAGAAAAACGCACTGTCACTTCTAAGAGTCTGAATGGGAGGTCAAATTTGTAAGTGTTCTGCCTTCTTAATTCCTACACCAGACATTGCTTTAAAATGTGTTGGCTACACCTGGAGACCTGATGTGAAGACCACCAAAGCCTACAGAGGACTTTCCAATAACTTTGACCATTGCAGAATCCAAAATTAAATGCAGAGACATTGAAGTTTAAGCACACTGTAAAACACTAAGAAAAGTTTGCAAATCAAAAGCAAATAATGTGAAAATGAAGCACAGAAAATCGAGTTTGCAACAAGATGCAGTATTTGGCAGGAGCTGAAAATAAGTTTGAATGTAACATAAATGATTTATGTTAGTGCCTATGAAATTGTTATTTTGGTAGCCTCCTTAATGTCAAGAAAGAGCAAATACGTGAGAGAGAAAAATGCCAATGATTTTGTAAATTTGCAAAGGAAACAGAGCAACTGCTCTTCACTGGCAATATCAAAAAACAAGATTTTATTTCTCATATCCTCAGTATGTTCCTGTTGTTACAGGATGCTGCTTTCACAAAAAGAAGAACATTCTGAAAGCAGTTTTGCTCATCAGTTTTTACAGATGATGTAGTGACTATGTAACCATAATTTTGCACAAATACAAACACACTTTCAGCTACATTTACACAAACTGATCAAGTAGAATGACTGAAAGCTTACAGCAGTTTCTAACCTCTAAATGTAACAGTCAGCAACATGGCCATATGGTGAATTTTTTTTGTTTTGTTTTTTTGTTTTAACTTACAAGAGGCTCTCTCCCCATTGTTCCTTGGATTTATATCTCCTTTGCTCTGTCGCCCTTTGGTTCCTGAAACTTCCTCCATTCGGTAGATCTCAGACACACACAGTTTGGGATTAAATGCAAAGTACATTTTCCCCTCCTTGATCGTCAAGTTGTGATGGTTCCAGTCCCATAGTTGCTGAAGATTGTGGTTATCAAGCACATAAAAGGAATAATTCCTAGAAGAAAGTTTTTGAAGGAAAATATTAGTTCTAATTCATAGCCAATTCCCACCACGAATATCTTAATGCAAGCAAACTTTAAAATATTGTATTTCCTCTCATTACTTTAAATGGGTATTCAGCAGAGTAAATGATTTTCTTCTCTCCCATGAAGCAAGTTTTCCTGACTGCTCTCTATGGTCAGAGGGCAGGGAAATGACAGTACCTCAGGACCCCAGGGCTGACACCACGCTGTGTACAGCCCGCTCCAACATCGGTTTTAATAATGGATAAACATGCAAGCTGCAAGATGGAACATAAATTTCCGTCCTCTGGACAGCAGATCTCTACAATAGATTTTCCATTTTGTGGCAAATGGGAAGTAATCTTGTATACCTTCTGGGAAGAAAAGCAAGCTGCAGTTCTGATGATAAATAAAACAGTGAACACAGCTGTCTTGCTTATGTTTACAAAAGCAACTGTAAGAGTTTGCATAGTGAGGCTCCCCTGCCTCTGTGTCTTAGTTTACCTTTTGGCCCAATCAAGACTTCCTGCGTTGTGCCAAGTACAGTTGTGCCTATACATCAAAACCTGACAGGGAACAGTTGCACGGACGGCACAGCGCGGGATCCACACTTCAAAGCAGAGAGCTAATAACACAGGCAGCAGCAGCGTGTGCTGAGCCCACTCCCTGAGCACAGCAGGGGAATAATAAGAACATCCTTTATTTCCACAGACATTAAATGCAAAGTTGTGTGTGTAAATCCTATCGTACAGCAAGGAGAAATTCCTGGTGCTGCTCCATTGTGCTCAGCTGATAAAAATAGGTGCAGCAAAAGCAAGAGAACAGGCTTTACACCAGCAGTAGGACAACACCTGCAAAAACACATTTTGGGATGGCAGAGACAGGAATGCACAATGGGGAAATGAGTTAGAGGTTTGTGCAGCTGATACACCTAAACCAAAAGAACCTGGTATGTCAGCATTTATTATATTATTCTATGGGAAGTCCTACCAACATAACTGCATCAATGTAAAATGCATTATTAGCACCATAAATCCCTGCAGTCCGTGCAAACCATGTTGCATTGGTAAGCCCCCATCAGCACAGGTAAAACTGCACTTTCTGTGCATCCTTTTAACTACAGACAGAGTTACAGTCAGGGTAACATGGCAGACAAATCGTGGTGCTCACAAGAAGCTGACACACTGCTCATTTATGGTCTTCTTTCTACTGTTTCAACTAAAATTTAGCAAGAATTCCTCCCTAAACCAACTTGAAGTGAAAACTGTGTTCTGGTTGCAATCCGCACAGAGCACAGCTGCAGTTTCCTATAACAAAATGCTCAGTGTATTTTCAGAACAATGTGAAAGCGAAGTGGTTTATCCCATGTCCAAGTGTTCCCTAAATATCCAGGCCTTGATTACTAACAAAACTGATAGACCTGGCACTGCTGCAGTCAGGTGCTGAGAAGAACGTGCTCTGCTGACTAACAACTGCAAAGGGAGCACATGCACGCATCTGTTAAATGCCAGGAGAGAACAGTGATGCTACGCTGCATGTTGCATTCGACTGCTATCACCAAAAAGTATGTTTATTTGAGACATCTATTTGTTACAGATGACTAAAACCCCTGCAGCTCCCTGTGTGCTGCTCAGAAGATGACACTCCACTATAATTAGCTGCGTGATTAAGCACTGGTAACTAAGCTTTTCAGCAAAGACCCGAAAAGCTGGACTTGGATTTAATGTAATAAACAGGTGTGGCTCCATGGCTACAGAAACCATCTTAAATATTTAATAACAGCCTAGCCTGTCTCCTGCTCACAACTGTGGCAATTATGCTTCAGACACAAGAGATAATTCCTGTATTAAAGCAAGGTGGCTAAGCTTGCAAGAGAGTCGGATAAACGGGGCACATCAAGCACACACTGGTGCTCTACATGACTGCACACCGACTGGGACAGTCTGGGATTTCCATGGATCATACTTTTAAAGCCACCCACACAAGTTTGAGCAGCAGTCTGAGGCAAGGAGAACAAGTCCTGAGGGTTCCTATACACACTGAAAGTATAAATTAGTGGAAGTTATTCTGGCACCATTCAAAGCACCAAGGAAACCACACTTGGAATGCTAAACCCAGCCCCAGTCACAGGAGAGGTGCAACGCTGCGTGGAGCAGAGGGCAAGAGGAGAGCACTCAGGGCTTAGGTTATAAATAACGATTATATTCAGACACTGGCTCCAACAGCTGTGGAAAAAATAGGGATGTCAAGGAAGATAGCAGGGAAAGAATAAAAGACTCAGTGCAGAAAAACAAAGCGCTGCCAGTCAAACCCTTGAGAGCGTATCTAGGTGAATGACTGGACTGTGACCTGAAGGACAGGCTGAACCTCTGAGCAGGAGTAGGAGGCACATCTGGTCCCAGGCTGTGCCATAAAGAGCCTCAAGGCAACCTGCATAGCCTGTGCACACCCAAAGGAGAGCATTCCCACAGGGTGATGTATGTCCCAACTGCAGAGCACCCACAGCTACTTAATTATTGACTGCATACATTAAAAACCTGCTCCACACTGTACCTGCACGCAACGCTACATCTGCCCACACACACACTTCGTGAAGCGGTGATGCGGAACACTACCTCCATAGCAAGAGGAGACATGGGTAATGAAAGTGTTGTAGTAAGCTTTCAGTCACCTGTTATCCCCCTCCACAGCTTATATGACACAAAAAGCTCTGGAAAGGGGGTAATGACCAGATAAGTTTCCTAAGCTGTTCATCTCTCAGCGCTACAATGAAGAGAAAAAGAAATCCCAGTGGGTCAGCTGGAACATCAACCAACATGAGACAAGCAAAAAGGAAAACACTTAGTGCTTTACACATACAAAACATTGGCTAAGAAGCTGCCTATTAACTTGGTACATCTTCCACACCTGTGTGGCCCTGATCACTGATGAGAAGCTGATGGTGACAGAGCCAAACATGTACACAATAACATGACAGAGAACAGTCCTGCCTCGGCCATCATCACCTTACTTGCTCCCTAAGGCCACAAATTGCTCAAGTTCCAGGCACCCAACAGCTGGAGAAGTGCTGCCCACGTGCCACCTGCTCACAGGGTGGCTGGTGTTGCAGGGCACGGTGAGCACGCGGTGCCCCAGCAGGGGACAGGACAGCCAGGCTGAGCAGCACCCAACCACGAATGAAAATCCTGCAGGGGAGACCCTGCAATGAGACCCTTCCAGCACATCCCCGTCCCAGTTTCCCTGAACGTAAAGTGGAAATTTTTTTCAGGTGGGAACACATTCTCTGCTGATGTTGTGGTGTTCAAAAGAGGTAATGATACCCTGAAAACAACTGAAGAAATTAAATTCCCTATAAGCTTCTCACGTTGTGTGACAAACAAGGAAGGCATCAGTAACAGAGTAAGGAAAAAATATTCAAGAACTCTTTTGTTAGTCCTGTTCAATAAAAAAACGACAGCACAGCAGGTCAGACACGTAATGAACAACTCCCAGAAGGGTGCTTACTTGGACCTCCCTCTCACCCCCCAAGGCAGCCCTGCCATAAAATACTGTCTGAGCAGAGTGGTACTTCCCAAGTTAAGACCTCGCTCCCTGATGTGCTGAGTACTAGTTCAAGCTCACTTCTTCCTTGCCAGGTGTCTACTTTCATCTAAATATTTTTGGAAATGTTATTTAGATTGTGGTAATGGCTAAATTGCGCTCGGTATTTCCCAGGCAAAGCGCCCCTGACCCCAGTATGGAACTGCAGACATTTCTTGGCCTGGGGAAATTTTAGTTCAGGTAAGTTCACTTCTCTCACTCAGCCCCATTTTCCTCTTCAAACTGCACCATTTCCTTCTCTATTTGGGAATCAGATTTAAAAACCTGCCGATTCGCTTCATATCAGCTCTGCTTGCTGACATACAAGGTACCAGAAACCCAAAGCTGAACTCAAATTTAAGGAGTGCAACAGAGAGAGGGAGAAGAAGGGTAGAAGAGAAGACAAACAGATGATTGAGTATCTGTTAGAGGACAGCACACCGTAAGCAGCTGAACGAGCCTTGTGCTCAGCAAAGTGACAAGCCTCCAGGATTTGCAACCAGAAACAAGCCTTTCCATAGAGCCAACGTTCTTACTGAAAAAGACAGAGTGCTTTTCAAGTGCAGGATGAAGAGCTGCCCTATAACTTGCCCTGTCAGATGGTGGAATTTGAAGAATTTAAGGCTGACCAAAGACCAGCCTGAGAGAAGGAGGGAGGTTGCGAAGAATCCCTCATGCTGTAACTTCATCCTGTCAGGGCAGATAAATCAGACACAAGCAACCTTTCCCATGACCTTCCCATCACCTTTTCCTATACAATTTCCCCAAATTCTTCATCTAATAGTTCTCTCATTACTGATGGAGACATACTTCTCCCACAGAATATTGGTTTAAACTTTGGCTGAAACTTGATTTAGGAAGAGAAACGCAGCTTGCTGAAGGAACGTCAACACACCTGAGCACTGCAAGGTCTAGGAAGGTGGAAAACCTTTGCCCCTGCAACCTAACACCATCATGGGAAAACAGGAACTATCTGTAGCAACCAAAGTACCAAAAGCATCACACATTTTATATACATTGTAGCAGCAGAACAACCCACAGGTTTTTCCCCAATTTCTGGAGGATCAACTTTACTCTTCCTGACCAAGCTACTCCCTGCTTGGTAGGTAATTAATTTAAGGTTAGTACTTTAAGGAATTGCAAACAATCACAACTTGCAAACTATTTCATACTAGTTGGGTCTCTTCCAGATGCACTCCCTGGTTAGTGAAATTCAGATTTCCTTTCAGCTGACATTCTCCATAAAACTCTGCTAAAAATCCACAGTAACGAATTGCAAAGAAATCCGACAGTTTCTGCAGATGCTCCTTTCTCAGTGAAACAGAGCAAAAAAGAACAGAAGGAAAATCCTTGATCAATGTAAAGAATCTACCTAGGAAAACCTCCTGCTAAAGTGAAAAGAAACAGCAAGATCATCATAAAAATACTTCTAACATGCTCGATTTAATATGCTGGCTTGGATAGTATTCCAAAGGAGCCAAGACTGCACAATGATGTTCATTAGGAGAAAAACACCTCCTATTAGAGAGATTGTATAAACAGCACATCAATGTTCATTAGGAGACATTCTCCGGGGCTTTCAGTTAAAGCTAAATTGCACCCACAAGTACCTGAACACTTACCCGTCCACCTGCTCCTCTCCCAGGATATACCGCAGGTTCTTCAGGAACGACAGGGAGACTAACGCATGGGAATGGCGAATCTTCACGTACCCTGTTACTGTCTCAATCAGACCCATAAAATTCTCCAGTTCTGAAGCAATGTTATCTGTATGAAGAAAAATGTAGTTTTATATTCTAAAATTCATAGCTTTCGTCAATGTTCTACTTAATTCAGTGTCAGTTTAATAAAAGAAAATATTTGCATTTGTTGCTTTTAAAACTGAGAGACAATAGCACTCCTCCTAAAGTGGCAGTTAACTGTGCAGACAGACAGATGGCTGAAGGATGAAAATCCAGCCAGAGCAACACTGGAAGGACACTCTTGCTTTTCTGTATTGTTATACATGTTCCTCCCCCAGATACTGCACTCTGAAGCCAGCAACAAATATTGAGACAGCATTCTGGCACAGATAAAAAGACCCTTGTGTAAATGCACACATTCATGCAACTGGAATCACTCTTCAGGTCCAGAGCAAGGCTCAGGCAGAAACCACCACTGGAAAATGGAGAATGAGCCTGAAGATGAAGGTAGAAACATGCTACTGGTTTCCACTGGGGCATAAAGTACTGATTTCAGTGACTGAGAAAGCTCTGGCTACAAAACTGGGAACTCTATGAAGCAACAAAGACAAAACCATAACTATGTCCTTATGCCACGGAGCATGTTCCATACAGCACACTAATAGTGACTTTCTACAGTAAGTTACTAAAACCTCTTCAGAGCCAGCTCCACTCTCCAGTACTGCGGTCTCCCTCAGACTTGCGCTGTCCTTGCCTAGGTCTGCAACACCCCACCCCTCACCAGGCTCAAGGGCTGCAGTCCTTGCCTGGCATCACTGTCCTGCTGAGTTACGCTACAGGTGCGAGGGAATGTTGTTAAGAAGCACTCAGGATGGGAGAAGCTGCTATGGGGTGTGTTTGCTGCCAAAAACAAACTCAAGTCCTAACACATGGCTGGGAAGAACACACACCAATGGCTGGCTCCTCCATCAAATCAGCTGGGAGGAAGCAGATGCTCTTCAACACACTTAGGTAACACTTCAATAACAACATTCCACCCTCAGATATACCTGCCCAGCTACCTTGAATCTCTCTCATAAGGCAGAATCTACTAGCCACAGTGGGATCATGACTGAAATAATGCACATGCTGCTGTTTCTCAAAACCAAAGGTTTTATTCATCAGGAGAAAGGGAATCAAATTTATCTGAATGTTCCAACAATATTCATGAAAGCAAAAAAAACCACCTTCCATAAGGATAGAGATTTCCAACAAAAGCTAACAGTGATTTTTACCGTGTGCTTTTTTAAAAGCTCACCAACTGTCAACACTTCCCTGACTGATGAATCACCTCCCTGACAAATCTAATCCAGAGCTTATTCCAGACATGCATCAACGAAGGCCAGCTCGCTAACGATGACCAACCAGAGGCACAGTGCAGGGCTTTATATGAGTTTCCAGAGCTATTGATTGTATGTTTTAGCAAGACACCACACCTTGCCTTACAAACTGAGGCTATTCTCTGTCCTACAGTGCCATGCCCTACTGGCAGAGAACTGTTATTTACCTACCCAGATGCAAGGACTTTCTACTTTTCCATCTTCTCAAGCCTTTATTACTCCTTTGGGACTATTTCTCATCTCCCTGCCTAGTCCTGGTTCCTTGCAGTGAAGAAAATGCTAAAAAAAAAAATACCAGCTTTCCCTTCTTTATAGTTGGTAGTTGACTGCCTATCCCATCTGCATGTTGGAGAATGGTGCTCCAAGTGGGCCAAACGAAACAGGAGCACTGCTGTGGGACTGGAAAGCAAACAGGTCACCGAGTTTTTGATGTTCCTGCCATTACGCTGACAAAAGGAAAACATTAAAAGCAGCCTTATCAGAGGTTCATAAAGGCAGGGCTGTCACTTACTTCCACGACGGATGTTAATCAGCAAATTCCCCTTGAGAATCGTGCATCCCTGCAACATTTGTGCTGAGGTGACAGAGTCAATGGTCTTCGTTTTCCCATCCTCGCAAATTTTGGGGCAAGGCCCCTCACAAGGACTGCAGAACATACTGTTAGGAGAGAAAAGGAGACTGAAAACAAGCAATGATACACAGCTTGGATTCCACAGACTGCTTTGAATTCAGTTTTGAAAGACAGGGCCATATAAAGCCTAGGGAAATGCTTCAAGCTAGAATGAAAGTTACCATACTGGTGCAGAGGCCTGCTGGTAAGCAGAACATGCTTGCTTGCAGGACTCTGGAGTGGCTGGATCATACCTCCTGTTTACAGCAATGTGGGAGTAAGCAAATGGAATCCTACCTGCTGTTTGCCAGTTTCTAAAAGGCTTTGTTATCCTTCTGACAGAAGGTACTTCAAGTAAAAAACAGTGCCACTGCATTTACTCCAACTTCCCTATAACCAGAAAGACTGTCCTTCGTACCTACACAACCAACCTCAAGTACTAGTGAAGTTCTGTGCTAATTCAGGCTCAACTTCCAAAGGCAGGCCAGCTAGGAACTGGAGATAGGCAAGCACCATTACAGATTTTATAAAGTTTTCTTTCTCCATGCCCTTATACCAACATTTCAAGCACTAGTGAATTCCATACTCCTGGCTGTTTTTAACATGGGAAAGCCAACTGCAGGAGCACACAGCCCTCAGTGACAAGGAGAGAGTGAGCAGTGAATTAGTCACTATTTCTTACAGCGTCAGAGGTATTAAAGCAGCAAGTTTAAACAAACAAAAGGATGCACCTTCATGCAAGGCAAAACTTATTTGGGTAACTCACTGCAACAAGAATTGGGAGAGGCAGACAAGAAGTCTAAACAGATCCAAAATGGATGATGCAGATTAAGAGAGAATAAGTCCACCTGCGACTATAAAACATCAAGACAGGTATAGCCTAACTCAGAAAGACCTGACTGCCAGGCTTACTTGTCCTGCTTCTCACACTCATGGGCATTCACAAGCATTTTTACAGGCCAAACTCAAGGAGTTTTTAGCTTTTGGCTACAGCAGCTTTGTAAAGACAATGTTATGCTGTTGGCATGCTCATCTCAGCATTAAACACCAGTGAAGAAAACATGCTTTCTGGTCACTCCTTCTGGTAAATGTCTTTCCTGACTCAAGCTTGTTTTTAATCTTGCTAATCTTGCAAATGAAAATACTAGAATAAATTAAATTTCATTATCACTTGCTCTACATTATTGCTTTAGAGGGGAAAAATGGAAGAGAAAAGAAAACAAAAGATTCTGATGCCAACAGTGATGAACACAGGCTTGCTAATTGTCACTTTTAAGAGAAACTGAGATCACTCTTCTAAGGCTTAAAGAAACATGTAAATTGATAGCAACCGTTTTTCATGCGCAAACAGTAAAAAGAATGAAGCTTCCTTTTCTTAGTTGTAAGATCCTATTTCCAAATCCTGCACTATAACACGCCACAAACCACTAAAAGCTGCAGACAAGCAAGAGGCATTCAACTAAATGTACAAAGAATGTGGGAAATGCTTTCCATTTGCAACTATTTGTTAACACCACCTCTGGGGAACAAAACATTCACTGGCCCTGGGTTACAGCTCCTTTCAATCTCTGCCGCTGAGCACTACACTGAGATAAGATAGGATGGTCGTGTACTTTGGTGTAAGGAGTTCAAACAGCTGGGACTACAACCTCAGGTAGATAAGTGAAAGATTTCTCAAGTGAATATCGGGCTTTGAGCAAACACAGTGTTAAGTTGCTTACATCAAATGTGAACTGGAGACTGCCTTGCTGCTGGGATGAACGACACACACAGACACAGCTGGTGCAGGTATCGTCACAAACACCTCTCCAAAAAACCACTATCTTAGAACACCTTATAAATCCATCTTTTTAGCACAGTACTGAAGCACTTTCCCTTACTCTCCCTTACGTATCAAGGTCTGTAACTTTCAAGGTTCAGTAGGCAACTGAGGCTGTTTGCTTAACCACATGTGGAAAAAGAAAGTCATAAGTACACATCACTCCTACTGCTCCAATGAAGTAAGAGCAGGCGAGTTGCATGCTTGTAAAAACTTAGTCAGTGTAATATTATCAGTTACTGCATTATTTTTGTAACCATCATCATGATTGTTTTCCTCTAAAACAGTTATCTTCTGAAAACAGTGAAAAAAGGGAAATAAAACTACTAAAGGGTGCATGTCTAAAATGCACGTACACATAAAGTAACGTGAAGCAAGATAACTCCTACAAATTTTTCTGTGTGACAATGGTCATCTGACAATCTCCAGCCCAGTCTTCTCTGGCTCTCACTCTTGTTTTGTTACTGTCAGCTTAAAGACCTGGTTTTGCATGGTACTGACCTCCTCAGGTCCCTCAGAACAACCAGTAGGATCTGACTGTGCACAGGACACAATCAGACCTTTCAGTGGTGTCTGAGCAAGCCTTTTCTAGGACATCATGCAAATTACGTTTGGGGAAAGATGTGATTTGGAATTGCATCACAAGGCTGCCACAGAACAGGGGAGGAAATAAACACGCTGATTGCGCGGCACTTTGCAGGAGCTGCATTACCTTTGGCTCCCGTTGCGTATGAATCCTGAGGGGCACTCCGCCATGCACTCATCGTTGTGAATCACAAACCTCTCGTATTCACTCGTTTCGGTGGCAGGGACTTTGGAGCAGAACTCTTTGGTCACGCAGCGCCAGCCCTCGAACTTGTAGGTGTTGGGAGGGCAGGTGGGCATGCAGACCCCCTCGTAGTAGTAGTTGCGGCAGGCCACGCAAGCCGTGTTGTTGTCAGGCGCTGTGCAGCTCCCCAGGCACTCGGGATGGCAGCACTCGTTCTGGTCTGTGCAGGCTCGCTTGCCACAGGAGCTGGGGCACACTGCAAGACAGAAGGCAAAGTGCGTGAGTGAGAGCTGTTAACTAGGGGCAGTGGTGGGCAAGAAAAACCCTCATTCATTGTCTGGGCTCTACAGCAGCTCTGCAAAAGAACCAATTCCTTTAGAACTGACAAAACTGATTTTTTTTTTCCCTGTTTCAGTTGCCTGAAAATATCTTTTTTGCAGATGAAATTTGTAATGTGAGCCCATGAAATAATGAAACATTTGAAAGGAAGACCAACATAAGGATAATGGAAACAATCAAGTACTTCCCCATCCCATAGCCCTAGTATTATGGTTAATTTTTTTTTTTTTTTGAGTGCTGACTTATTGTCTTTCTAAGCATTTCTTGCCTTTCCCATTTGTACTTCAAATTGGTCTTTACTGGCAAGAAAACAAGCTTCCTTTAAACAACTTAATTACACTTGTACAATAAAGCACTGCTGTACTGCAGCACACATGGTTAGGTTGACCCCAATGTAGCATCCCAATGTTGCTTATGTATGCAAAACGAGGTTTAATAAAGTACAGATGGTGAACATCAAATACTGTGCAATCAGGGAGCTGCTATTTTCCCCCGAAGAGCGTAACAGCATTCTGCCTTATCCCCAAATTCCAAGTTCAGAGAACAAAATATGTAAAGGACAAAAAAAAACGGGGTGTGAATTTACTGAGGCACTGGTCTTCCATGAAAGCATTTTGACTTGGAAGAAACGAACAAAGAGCAGAATGGTCACCGGACAATCTCACCATTGTTACATCAAAGAAGTGGCAGCATTATATTTATGTAACAACAACGTTTGGATCGCAGCGTTGTATGGCCCTTTAGCCATGCGAGCCGTGCGCCAGAGGCTCTGTAAACAAACACAGATAGGAAATCTGGTTTGCATTAAGTGACTGTTTTCCACTTTCTAACGGAGCTAAAAACCAGTACCAATAATAACAGCGTAAAACAAAATTTCAGTAGTACAACTCCAGCGCAATCCAAGCACAGCACCGCAAGATATTGAAACTGAGCTATGTGAGCAAAAAGCACAGAACCAGCAAGGAAGTTCATGGTCCAAAATGAACATGGAAGCAACAGAGCCTGCAGGGGAAGACAACGTTTTAAGAAGCCATAACAATTCCACCAAACAAGTTCTGCACTGCAGTTTCTCTTTCCTGACTCTCAAAAATCTCAGACACGGCAAAGCAGGGATATTTGGAAGGAAATTTCATGCAATTGGTGCAACAAATCAGAAAATTCTTAAGTTCCTCCACTCCTTAAAACCAGAAGTGGTTCACAGCTCTGCTTCAAGCTTTAAGCTAGTGCCCACCTCTAAATGGACTCAAAAAACAGACATCAGAGAATTGTGCGTTGGTTACCAAAATGGTTTTGCATTGATCTTGCTTCAATTTTTTGCACCTTCCCCCAACTCTTTTCAAAAATAATAATAAAACCAACAACTGTCGACTTTGTGACTTTAAGCAGCCCCTGGTACCAGGCTGGCTTCTCCCCAGCCAGTCACAGGGAGCAGCACTTCGTGGAGGACACCCAGGCTGCGGGAGGGGGTGCTGCACACACACTGCGACAGGTCAAACCGAGAACGCTTTTGCAGAGGCAGTTCTTTGCAAAACCCAGAGCAGGAGCGAGGAGGAAGTGACTGCTAAATAACGCACAGCACAGGTAGACTACATTTTTTTAAGAAAACCATGTATCACGCACACCAACTGGGAATAAAAAGCATGTAGATGTAAAATCTTTTCTTGATGGCCACTTGCACCGGTGTAAAAGGAGTGTGGTGTGCCCGGATGCCACCCCAGCAAGGCACGATCAGGTACACAGCACTATCACATTGGCAACTACTAAGGAATTTAAAAAAAAAAAAAAAAAGCAGTGTGCCTTGCGAGCAGATGTTCTGAGTGGGTGCCAGAACCCAGCCCTAGTGCAGTAGCTGCGTTTCCAGTTCAAAGCCTTACTAAGGAAAAACACACACCCCCATGCCTCCACAAAGTGCATTTCTGGATTTACCGAAGCAGCACTGCGTGATTTTTGCTTTCATCTGCATGGACATTCGCTAAAAACAAACGCTGCTGCATTAAGCGCTCACATGAATGTAGTAAAAAAAGAGCAAGTTTATTTCATTCTTGGGAAAGACTTTCATGCTGCCTTAATGCCTCTGCAATTCATGAGCAGTCTGGTATATAAATAGGATTCCCCACATCTCTTTGTAAATCTGCTGACTGTCGTCTGCAGAAATATAAAGCGAAGCAAAGGAGGATATCCAAGTTCATATGAAAAAGGTAATCAGTGAACTAGATTTTTATGCCACAGTAGTATTTTAATCACAGCCATTTTAACAAGAACTCATGCAAACACTTTACAGATAATTTTTTAAAAGCTCAGCAACCTGATTTTTTCTCAGCCCTATTTCTCACTTGTTCTTGCTAACGTTGGCAAAGATTTCAGCCTGAAGACAATACGGGTATCCTGTTTCTCTGAAGGGGCAGGACAAGAACTTCTGTGTGTATAGGACATCCCGTGAACAACAAAAAGCCTTATCTGCCAGGTCCCAAAGCGAGCCCTGTTGTAAAGCCTTACTAAAGCCCTACTAAAGGCCACTGGCTGTTCTTACAGGCCCTGTATCCCTCTCTCCCACCCTCACAAATTGTGCTACCTGGCCTGCTAGATCTGTAGCAAGAAATTTAAAATGAAGGTTTCAAAAACTTGCCAAAAAGCCTGATTTACGCTTGAATACTTGTTGACTTCAGTCTGCAAGAACACTGGAGAGACAAACGTAAGCAAATGGGGGGCTGACACTTCGGGACGGAATTTATCAGCTAGGTACAACAGTGCCTGGAATCACGAAGGCTGACAACTGTACAAGAAAAAAGGACCAAATCCTTGCTGACAAGCACAAGAACAAGAAACACTTAACTGTTGTCATGTGGGGCTACCAAGATAATGGAAAATTTCAGAGACCTTGGAGTGCAGCCATGGAAAGAGGAAGCCAAAGCAAGGCCCAGAGAAGGGCAGACCCTTACGCACCTTCATGATCCTATTACAGAGATGACGGAGAGTTGGCTACACCAGAGTCTAATTATTTGCACCTAGGGAGTGAAAATACCAATAACCAGTGGCTCTTCAAAGAGTGACATGGCAAGAATATCAGTAGCCACAAAATAACAGCAGTAGTTCCTTTGACTTTCTGTGCTTCACCTTCTCTCTGATTTCTTCAAGTGAAGTTTTCCTTGTCAACAAAATTCAAGAGCTTTTCCAAATCCGATTACTCATAAAAATGCAAAATATTTCATTTCCAGATACCTACTTACAGAGCAGCCCAGATGCAGACCTTCCATAGAGAAAGCAGACACTTGAAAGCTAAATGCAAATCTTACAAAGCAAGAATTCCAAGAGAATCTGACTCAGACTCATCACTCTCAATTAAAATCTCCAAGATGCTAAACCAAAACTGCCAACAAAAAGCAACGTTGGGAAACCCTCAAACACAATACGCCAAAAGCAAGGAAGAAAACATCTCTTCGTATTTACAGCAGTTACTTTTGGGACAGCTTAATACTAAGGAGGCGGCAATCAGTTCTTCTGACATCTAATATCTTAGTGCTGTTTGGAGTGCAAACACAGCTGAAGCTCCCTGGGACCATCCCGTGTTGACATCACAGCTACTGCACAGTTTGGACAGACAGAGTGTTCTTATCAGCTCCAAGACGCCAGGACTTCAGCAACTCTGAAGCAGAGAAATCAGGTGAACAAGCGATCAGTCACCGGGAGGGGAGCATGGCCAGGAGAGGAAGACTTCTGGCAAGCTGCAGCGGCCGGCCCTGCCAAGGCTGGCACCTGGCCAGTCACATGCGGGCAAGCAAAAGGCTGCCAAGTGTGGGATAAATATTTTTTTTAAAGATTCTTTCTCTCCTTGTAAAACGATATTCAATCCTTCCTTTTTTAATATTTTTTTCTCCTCCTTTTTCAGCGCATCCTTCACGTAAAACATCATTTCTGGAAGACAAGGGAAAAGCCTAGCTTAGAGCAGAAAGCAGAGGAGGAAAGGAGTATTTTCTCCTAGCCAACTACTGAAAAAATTAGCTGTCTAAATTTATCCACAAAGACAGAAAAAATGGTCATTTTTGGAATGTTAATCCCTCTACATGACAGGCTTTTTAAAATATTACATTTTAATGGCCTAAACTTTGGTCCTGTCTTTCAACCAGCTGACTTCAAACGCTCGAGCAGCCTACACAAGACCTGACTTCTTTTGCCCAGTATATGGTAAGAATGGAGACTGGAGACACTACTCAGAAAACCCAGTTCCAGTGATTCATGGCCAGGGCTGGAATTAAATAACTACAGAGTAAAGGTTGCAATAAGGAAATACACGTACTAAATACATGCAGTAACGTGTTCCGATCACAGAAATACGGGTACAAGTCATCTCCCAACGACTGGGAAGCCACTTACTAGATGACTTGGAGAAAATCTTCATGTTGCCATAGGAACAGGTACTAGTAACACATTAACAAGGGTGTTTTTCTGTTCCCTCCCGTTTTCTCCCGCACTGTAAAACCTGTACCTCATTTTTGGCAAAAATCCTGAACGAAAAAATCATGCTACCATATCACATCAAAGGAGTTCCTCACCTTCCAGCAGCTAACACACAAAGCGTGGCAGGTTCTGGAATGACCAACCAGATCTCATTTAAAGGTTCACTTTAACACAGCACCAACACGATGAATACAAAGTGATCGGCCCCTTCCTCTGTACACCTGCAGTATGCATACAGTCATGCCCACCACTGAAATGTTTGGCTAGGTCTATAGAAACTTCTACCAAGAATCAAGACCAGGGCATTAAGCCTACAGTCTGCAAGCTACATCTGACTCAAAAGCACTTCCCTAAAGCCATATGTTTCCATGTTTACATCCTACTCGTTACCAGCCCGTTTTTATCTGGCAGACCTTTCCAAGGATCTTGAAATTGTTCTGAAGTTGTTCTGTGAATTATTTTCTTCCCACTGTACAAATGCAGCTGAAGCTCAGCTACATCTGGCTGGCTTCCACACAAAGCTTTTTGGTCGCTCGCTCCCCACTATTTCAGTTTGTCACAGATGCCACATGCCGTGTCCCCTGAGTGAAAGGCTTGGTCTGACGAGGCATCCAGAACCAGAGCTCAAAGGATTTGCCCAACCTGAAAGCAGCCCACCAGCAGCTCAGCCTGCAAGCACAGGAAACACTGACAGAGGAATCCACTTGTACATCCCCTTCCCCAGGATTTTGTGACCAAAACCCAATATCATGTTAAAAGCCTGTGTAACACCCAGCTGGGCAGCAGCTGGATCAGCTGGATGCAACTGCCAAGGAAATGGAAGAGAGGAGCAGGAACTGGCCAGAAGAAGGAAGCTCTGCACCACACAGCACCTGGAGATGCTCGGAGGCCACCAGTCGGGGTAAGGCATGAAGCAGAGGACATGCATTGTTCAATAAAATGAACACTGCTGGAGCATACTGCTGCAGGGAGGTATTCAACCCCCTCCAGTTTTGGAATATGTTTTCATCAGCATTAATACTCTCCCTCCCTTGGAATAGAACATGCCACACTAGCACAGGCATCAGGAGAGCACACCCTTTGAGGAACCAGATGCCCATGGCATGGTTTGCAATCCCCAAAACACGCAACATGTGTTGCTCTCCTTTGCAGCTAAGAAGAACACAACAGCCCATTAGAAAAGGGAACCAACAAGGTCAAACACATTGCAGTTGGATACACTGGACTTTGAGTGGCCCTCCCCACTTCTTTCCACCATCTATCATTCATTCCTCACCCCAGAAGTTGACTCAAAACAGCTTCTAGGCTTCCCAAGCTGTGGTAAATAATGATGTGTGCTCAATGCATTTTATTTAGAGCGACTACAGGACACAGAGACGCTATTTGGCACCGTAAAACCTACCAAGCCTTCAGGTTTTCTGCAAATGAAGCAATCAGCCCCGTAAAAAGCTCCCACAGCTACTCACATCGAACGGAAACTGGAGCAAACAGAAACTTGGGTGAAGAAAACAACTGCCTCAAACCACAGTCAACAGGAACCAATACACAGTACAGTTCCTCCATTTGCTCCAATGTGCGTAACACCAGCGACCAGGAAGGTGCAAATAAACACGACTTATTGATGAGAACAGGCAGCACAAATTGCATTCTCTTTCAAAACAGTTTATGTTGCCCAGCACAACTCAGACTGGCATCGCTGCAGCTGGCACTTGAGAGAAAGGAAAAAAACAAGTCCATTCTGTCCTTTCCACGCCAGTATGAATTCAGTACATAAACAAACACAACCCAGGCGTATACACAAGCACCCAGCAGGCGTTCAGACCAGTTTTACTTTATCTTCAATACATGGTAAGCAAACTGGTTGGAAAAATTTTATCATCAGCACTGTTCTAAAAAGCAAAATTTCCTCTGCAAAGAGAGAAATTTCCCACTGAGGGAATGAAGATGAGAACAACAACTGAAGTGCCAGTGGGGGTGAAAGCACGGTGAGCACGAGAGCAGAGGGCACCGCACAGCAGAGAAGGACACAAACCCACTACGGCTCCCAGAGGGGTGGCTGCACCCTGAGCTCTTCACTCTTGACATGCCCTTTTTTTTTTTTTTTT
>WBMW01006044.1:0-40613 GCA_013396635.1 Penelope pileata
TATGAGTAACGGATAGTAATCAGATATTGTAAAAACATGGAAAGGCTGGAGCTTATAACTTAGTATTCCAGACTAACTCATAGTTTGCTGAACTTCTTTGGTGGGAATGGATGATAATGTTGATCATGACAGCAAAATAGGAATAGGAAACAAAGCCACATGAGTTTGCTTAGTGCACTTACTACTGTCTGGTGAAAGGTTAGCATAATTTTTGAAACCTTTATTTAAACATATAGCGATATTCTTTTTTTTGTAGGGAATAATTCCAAGATAAATAGTCACTGAATCAATAAATGTGCTACTTTGTGGCCTAAGAGTTCATTTATCATGAACTATTTATCTTCTTGCATACTCACCCATAAAAATCAGCTTAATTAAATTTCATGTAGACTCCTCAGTTTGTGGTTTTATCATCATGCATTAAGAAATCATAACACAGACCTAAAAACGTATCTGTAAGTTCACTTAAAGATAGTCAAAAAGGAAACTATACTTTATTATATTCTGACCATACTTCAGAAACAAACACAATTAATGATATATAAATAGCAACATGTATCAGAAAAAATCTCATTACAACATTCATGCAATGAATATTGTGATGACAACTGTATGAATATTCAGCAGTATCTGTACTGTCATCAACCTGATCTTCACTGATGATGTCACCCAGAAAATCTTAATCAGGATATTTATGACATTCATCTTCATTTAAAATTGAGTAAAGTTTTTTTAGGAATTCTTACTCTTGATCTTCACTAAAACATCATGGAATAAAGAAAAATAGAATTTTAAGCAGCAAAGAAGATTATCTTACCCATGAATCTCTAATGCAATTTCAAAAGTCAGGCGTAGAATGACTAACAAACAGTATCAGCATTTCAGAAATTAAAAATCAGAAGATATTAAATTATCACAGCTATGTATGTAGCAGTAGAGAACTTAGAGTTCTGTATTACACTTTTTTGTCAATTTAGTAACCACTAATGAGGTGATCAGTACGTAAGATTATTAAAACATTGTATTTGTCAAATGAAAAGAAATTTCTTTTGGTCTCTATTGCTAGTAGTCAGTTTTAATCTTTGGATTTTCAAAAAAACAAAAAAAGGTGTTTCACATTTATGATGAAGTAAGAGGAAGAAATGACTCTGAAAGATATTCCTTTCCTCACTAATTTATGCAGCTTAAGTTGGCAAATCTGGAAAATTCAGGGTCAATTCACTCTTTTTCCTAAAGATATATGACTGACAACTCCTACTTTTTAGAAATGTGCTGTATATAGAAAACAACATGATGTTCTGGGAATTGTGCTCATTCTTTCTTGTATAATTCAGGATTGTCCCATATTATTTTTTTCAGTACACCAAATTATTTCTTTTTTTAACAAAAAAAGTAAAAAGTAAAATAAAATCCTGTTTCCAAAGAATCAAATTTTCTGATAAACCATCTACAGAGAGATTTGTGGCAATTTTTCATCTGAGGTCAGAACATATTCTAAACAATCTTCTATTTCTTTTATGTTTTCAAAAAAAATTAATAATAATTAATTTAATAATAAAAGAGTTAGTTGAAAATATTTTGTGTCTCTCAACCTTTGTTAAGGTTTTAGTTGATATAATTGACTTAACCACTGCACACTGATTCATTTCCCACAGATGTCAAAGAAATGTAAGATTTTATACATTGATGATTTCAAGAGTACTGTAGAGGTCTTTAATTTAATTTGCATGCTAGCATAAGGAAATGAGCTGCAGTATAGAAAAGCACCTTAACCCACACATTTTTATTCTGAAAGCATTTTTTTTTGTGAATAATTCAATTTATTATATTATATCACGAAGTAGGACAAAGTTTCCTAGCGAAAAATACTTTCTCCAAAGAGATGGTAGTTTCTCAAAGAGAGAACAGGGGATATCACTAAGAATCATCAGAGGATCCCTTATGTTTTATAATTTGCTTGGAAATGTGACGAAAATATTCTATCCTATGTTCTGGAAGTGGCTTCAAGGTTGAAGTTAAACAAGTTCAAATGATTCTAATGATACAAATTTGGGGTCTCTTGCAATAAGAAACGTATCTACTACAAAGTTTTTCAGTGCTGGGTGATTTGACTTGCTTTTACTTGGGGTAATGAGTGAATTTTGACTTTCAAATAACTTTCAAGTTTCAAGTTAATTTTAAAATGCTGTAAAATTGTATAAAACACTGCATGAAAAGAGTCAAAAGAAAAGATGGGAGTCAGGAAATAAATTTGCACAAACATTAGTACCTACCTAATTGAATTCACTTTTAAATGATTTTCTCAGGTATGACTATTCAATTTTCTCGAGATAATTTTCCATTATGCTAGAAGAAAAATTACAAAGCAGTATTTTTTAATAAGTGGTGGTTACTTCTCAAAATACGATAAAATAAAAAGTTGGGTTACATGAAATACATATACACCCACATCTTTACCCGTTTTCACTGTCTTGATAGTACAGGCCTACTTGGCAAGTTGTGAAATACTCTAAGTGTGACTTTCTCATTTAAAATACAGTAAGGAAACCATATGGCCCAAGGCTTTGTAAGATGGGGATGTGCACAGTACAGAACCAAGAAGCACGTTACTTTAGGGCAGGAGGAGTGAAACATTAAGGTAGTTATGACACTTTTAGTCTGACCTATCTCGGTATTTCTGTGTGACTTATTTTGTTCCTGAGCATTGCATGTTGATAAATATTTTGCTCAGTCATATAGCAACATAACAAAATGTTTTCAATTAAATGTATTGTTCTCCTACAGCTATCTGCCACCTGCCACCAAGCTCCTAGAAATAAATGTTTTTCTGAAGTGACAGAATGGAATCCAAGCAGCAGCAGATATTCTTGGATTTTTGTAAGAACATGTCATGGATGTTGCAAAGACTACTGGGAACACCATCATAGCGCTCTATTGTAATTAAATAGTGTCTTAACAACAAGATAATGGTGGTTATTTCTTTTACTTTGCTGGTTTCTCTTTTCCTTTCATCTTTCATTTCTTCTGACAGTCACTGGCAAAGAAAGATACAAAATATGTGTGTTTTTGTGAGAAAAGCTTCAGCCAAAAGGTTTGGAAAACACCACCTAACTTTGCCATTCTCGTATTTTGTTAATTAAGTATGTTTGGTTTCTAACTTCCTTCATGTGTGACTAAAAAACACCATCAGTTACACTGACAAGGAACAATTTTCTATTTGTTTAAATTTTTAGAATTAAGATAATGCTAAAAGAAGGCCAACTATTCTTGAAATGTAATAAGGAAGAACATGAGAAAAAGCTTTAATGGGCATTCTGTAGGAGAACAATGAATACAGGAAGAGTATACAGACATATGAAATCAACAAATTTGACTCATTTATTTGAGATTACATACTTCTTTTCTTCTTCCCATTGTTTTAATTTCACTGACTGCTTAGTTGATAGGTGTAAAGCACAAGACAAGGGAGAATGGGAGATTTCAGTGAGGCTGTGAATACCACCCCCAGGAGTCCACATCAAGCACACAACAAAGAGTCAAAGAAATCTTTAATCTAGCAGAGAAAATCATCAAAACAAGTTGAACAAGAATAATCTTGAGCAATACAAAGTGGAAATAAAGTGCAAATTTTGTAAGTAAAAGTAATTTAACATAAGAATAGCTCACCACAGAAGAGTGGAATCACCACTGCTTGAAGACTTTAAAGGAGTGTCTCTATGAAAGAGAAAAGCCTCTAAATCAGACATTTTTTCTAAAAAAAAGTTGCTATACTCAATATAGTATAGGGATCCTTGGGTTTTTCTGCAAATGCTAGACTAAATGAACACACTCTTTTAGCCTTACTGATAATGTGGAAATATCCAAGTGTCAATGCGATGTAGTATCAGAGCAGAATGGAAGTAAAGTCAGTTAGATTATCTTGTAGATGCCTCTGTGATTGGAGAGGAAATCAAGTGGTAGAAATACAGTGTTTAGCTGATAATGAAGTTGACCTAACTGATTTCTATCTCAACTGTGAATTCTCTTCTCAGTCATGAGATTTCTGTCTTGTTAATCACTGGAAATACTGATATTTTTATCCTTACTGCAAATATATGTAAAGTTTATTTAAATTCTTTCTTTTTCCCCTTCTTTTTCCCTCTAACCACCAGACAAACAGAACTAAACCTATGTCGATGGTTATAGTTCACTCTCATTTAGCTCCTTCTATTTTTCATTTGTCATTTCTCCTCTCCAGAATCTTTCCAAAGTTCTTTGCCTTAGAAAGGTGACATTTTGAATACTACAATTTTACACATCTGAAGGGTAAGGATGGAGGATAGAATATCTAAAATTTTAGAAAACGTCTGACATCATTAGATATCTGTACACTGGTAAAAGGGGGAAAGAAAAGAGGGAAGATAATTTGAACATATTCAAACTTTTGAAGAATTGAAATTTACCACAGAAGAATTTAGCAGAAAACATAGATGTATTTCTTCAAAATCTCAAGGAATGGATGCAAATTTATGTTTTCAAGCTGGTCATTATCTTCATCCTCTAACATCTGTAATGTTATGATTGTACCTGTTGGTGTACATAAAAGCTATATCTCTTGAATGCTGTGTATTCTTTTGAACAACAATTTACTGATGTCTTCAGTAGCAAAAAGTCAGTTTTCTTGGCTCAATGAATTGAAACTTACGTGTCCTTCAAAGGAGGAATCAGGACAGAGAGAAGAAAAATTTTTATATGATGCATGTCAAATGAGAAGAAAAATGCCTTTCACTATGCCTTTATTGTCACACATCTTTTATTTATTAGAGATATCTTATTTAAGAATGTTTTCCTCAGACTGTGTTGAGTGAGATGCATTTTGTGTATTGCATATCTATCTTACTTTTCCTGGAGAGGAAACAAAAGCATTTTATGAATATCTCTTCAACAGAACTCCATAGTGGGAATTTAAAATATGCACCTCAGTTTGTACATAAAGACTAGCTCATTGTATACATTCCTTTCCCCGCCTGTGTGGAGAACATAGCTGTCAAATCGACGGTGTAACTAAACAGTTCTCTAAGAAACCAAAGCACACTGTACCATCTCAAAGCTGTCTCACAAAGCTAGAATGAAACATAGGATGCATCCTTATATGTCAAGTTCTGGATTGATAGTCGTGAGTAAGAAATGCCTTTCCCAATATTTGATTTGTGTAAAAAATATCAATATGTGCAAATCCCCTATCAGACATACAAAGCATCAGTCCAACTGTGCATTATCTCAAGGAAAAGAAAAAAAAAATAATATAGATAACAACTGCAAAAATATTTTAAGCTACCTTGTAAACTCTTCTTAAAGTGGTTGCTGAAATTAAACAGAATATCAAATTCTGGAAAAATTATTCTCCATTTATAATCTATTCTGAAGCATAAAAAAATTGAAAATGAGATCAGAAACTTAATGAAATGCTTTATGTTGTCTGATTAGTAGAAGTAATCAGTAAGTAAAAGAAGCAAGTGAAAAATATTTTGCAAACTGGGACTGCAGTTATAGACAACTCAGTACGAATTTTTGTGCTGTGTTTTTCCACTTACTAAGCACATTATAATGTGATGGTCACTTCAGCCTGCAGCTATGAAATTTTTACTTGGTTATCCTGACTCTTTTAAGAATTTTTCCTATAAAACATGGATTAACCTTTTACAAAAACATGGTGCTAGACAGTGGACATACATCTTTCTTTGAAGCTATAGATAGGAAAAAAGAGAGAATGAAAAAAAAAAAAGCAATAATCCCTTCAAAAATCTGTATGTAATGCTAGCTGGAGAGTCTGCAGGTTGGCTTAGAAAACCTTTGAGAAAATAGTACACAAATGCGACTGGATGAAAAAAGACAATAAGAAGAGGCAAGGAAAACAACATTTTACACTGTGCCTCTGTTGCCTGGAAAAAATGAAATGCTGAATAACTTCTATATCTTATAAAAATATTTTCACTTCACTTTATATAGCAAAACTTTAAGCATAGTCCTGCAGTCCTCAAAGAGCAAAAAAGAAAAAACTACACTAACTTTAAAGCATTTCCTCCACCAAGAAATTTATTAATTTGTGTTTACTAAGTCACTTCAGAAAGTCTTGGGGAACTAACAGAATGATTTTAACATTTCCCAAATATATAATGTAACACTGTAGTACACTTTGTCCTTTAAAAGTGGTTTTAAAATGTAATTTTGTTTTAGAAATCATGGACTTAGTGTCTTATGATCATACAGATAAACAAGGAAATGCTTTTTAGATGTTAGGCATTATAGCCATAAAAGAGTTTGCATACTTTCCCAGGAAGTATTAATTATAAAAGTCATTAATATAATTCTTAGTTTATCATAGTACTTTGTTCTGCCATGACTTTCATTGAGAGTATTTGTAACTCTCAGTGTGCCTTTTACTTGACCTTTTCCTTGCAATTTCCTCCAATTTTATACTTAAAGCCCTAGCTTTCCCTGTGTCCTCTGTCATGTGATCAGAGACATATCACAGAGATGAGTAAACTATGTGTATTCAGACTAAGTCTTAGTTTCGCCTTCAGACTTCTTAAATGAAGCTTCTTCCTGGGGCTCAAAGTTCCATGCATCAGGCAACGGATTAAGCATCTGATTTCTGGAAGTCCTGCTAGGTGTGCTTAAAGACCATTAAGTCCATTGAAAGTCGTCTTCTGAAAATGTTAACCAAGTGATCAATCTGTATGTAATTTAACAGTTTTGAATGTCCACTACACAGAGTTGTCAAAGGTGGGCCTGATGAGGTTCAACAAGCAAAGTGGGAGGTGTTGCACTTGGATCGACATAATCCCAGATACATATACAAACTGGGAAAAGAACTCATTGAAAGTAGACCTGTGGAGAAGGACTTTAGGGTCCTGTTGAATGAAAAGCTGGACATGAGCCAGCACAAGAATGATGGGGAGCTGTTGGAGTGAGTTCAGAGCAAGGCCACAGGGATGATCAGAGGATTGGAACACCTCTACTATGAGGGAAATGATTTTGTTCCGCTTGAAGAGAAGGCTCTGGGGAAAACTCACTGCAGCCTTCTAGTACATGAAAGGAGCTTACAAGCAGGAGGGGGACTGACTTTTTACATGACCTGATAGTGATAGGACAAGGGAGAGTGGCTTTAAACTGAAAGAGGGGAGATTTAGAACAGATGTTAGGAAGAAATTCTTTACTCAGAGGGTGGTGGGGCACTGGAACATGTTGCCCAGAGAGGCTGTGGATGCCCCATCCTTGGAGGCATTCAAGGCCAGGTTGGATGGGGTCCTGGGCAACCTAACCTAGTGCCTTATTTCATGTTTGGCAACTCTGCCCATGGCAGAGACGTTGGAACTCTTTATGGTCCCTTCCAACCCGAGCCATTCTGTGATTCTATGATTAAGAGTGAAGTTTTCCCTGAAAGCACTGGATTTCAGAAAAGAAAACAGGCAATATTTGAAAACTTACATACATCAGCCAAGGTCTGTATTCAGGTATGTTATATGTGCCTGCTGCACAAGATTTATTTTTTAAAGCTGCTGATGATTGAAATGAATAGCAGTTAGATGTTCTACCTCCTAAAATTATCCTCCCAGCAAGAATATGTTTTTAATGTTATGGGTTCTTTTTCTGTTTCTAGATACCAGAAAAGCTTAACATTTGGTATTATAGGCTTAGCACAAATATTTTATTCAGTTTTATCTATGAAGATTTGTACCTTTCACTTCTTGCTTTGAGTTTTAGGTTCAAACAAACTCAAACTGTCAAAGCAAAATTGCTGAGTATCACCTGGTTTAATGTTGAAGCCTTGAAGACCTGCATATTTCACATATTTCACATGCGAAATGATAACATGACCCTCTTTCAATACAATCAATTAACTAAAAGAAAAATATATATACATATCCTTGCAACAGAGATTAACTAGAGATACAGTTCTCAACTAATTTTGATCTTTAGAACTCAGGAATGTTGGAAGACATCTCTTCTGGACATCCAAATATTTTCCAGCACGTATTCTTAGCCTTCCCCACTTTTGGTAAGGGACTCTTTTTCTATCTAATAATCTGAATTTACAGTACTTGAACAGTGAAAACATTATGGGCCTCATTATTTCTTTTGACAAGCCTCATTGATTTCAATGCTACATGGCCATTAATTGCTCATAATATCTCCTAATCCAGGTGCAATTGATTAGCAGTTAGAGTTACTTTTATTGTTCAGTTTTAGAAACTACCCGTCCTCATCAGAAAGCTGTGATATCACCAATTCTGCTCTGCTGTTTTAAAGGAATGTAATAATCAATTTTCCATCTGTTCTCCCTAAGTAGCACTGCAATAAGGACAAAAAGTTTATTCAGCATGGCAAAGAAATTATAGGTTAAAAACTTCTTCAGCATTAACTGTAATCTCATTTGTGGCACTTAATTTGTGCACTTTAAATCAGTTGTAGAATCAATTATGTGGTTGACAATTGTAGACTACAAGTGCCCTCTTCATTCCAAGCACGTCTGCATCACAGCTATGTCAATGCCAGGGGCAGATCTATAAGCAAATCTGGGGCTTTGGGGATAATTTTGTTCACTTTTGACCTTTGAGGGACCACTACTACAGAAATATCTTCCCAATTGCCAAGAATATCCAGTATAAAAACAAGTTTTCAGACTCAGTTTGTTAATGATATAACAGTCTTCAGTAAAACTGATTTCATTTTGAGCATTTGGGCTGGAAACTATAATATAAAGACTGTAGAACAACTTTGCAAACAGGGAGAGATGTTGTTTTATCACTGTATTGGACTTAACATTTGCAATGTATCAAGGAGAGTAGTAGTAGTCTGATGTTTATTATCTAAAGCACTTATGTACTAAAGGCTGAGGACTGATTAAAAAATGGGGTCTTAACCTACACTATGTACTGTAATCTTTGTGAATAATGATTTTTTTTTCCTCTTTGATGTTTTACTGATGTCTTGTATCTATGCCAAGTCCTGCAGATCATCCACAGAACACCGACTTCAATGCCTGTTCTGATAGGAACGGAGTTTACTCAAGAGTCTGTAGCAAGCAAACTCAGTGCTAATTAGTAAATCACATTGTTAATACTTCAAGCCTGGCTAATGAGTGGAAAACTGCATACCATGCTGCCCCCTGCTGTAGTACAATATGCTCACTGTCATATATGACTAAGATTACCTGTCAGAAGGTATCACTTACGCACTCAGAAAAAGAGCAAACTTCTCAAGAGTGTTATGTGTGTATTTACTTGTTTTGAATTGTTGGTGGTTTTTTTTTTTGGCGTGGGGGGGTAGTGTTTGTTTTGTGGATTTTTTTGTTGTAGTTTGGTTCGTTTTGTTCTTTGTTGTTGTTATTTTTTTGCTTGTGCCTTCTTAAGTATCTCATGTATATTGACTTCTCAGTTGCCTAGTTGGTTGATGGCAAAGTATCACCCAATTTCTATAGCAACATGACTTGGAGTATCAAGATTTTAGAACTCACATTCTTGTTTTATTTTCTTCTGTGACATACTGAAAAAAATCTTTTGTTTTTCCCTACAGAAAACACATGATTTCTCACTACAGGAAAAAAAAATCAGTGTATTTCTGATGATATTCAAAATAATGAATACTTTATAAAAGATTCTATACTTAGCACATATGATAGTAAATCACACTGATAATAGTTATTGTGCTATTGATTTTCTGCAGGCACAGATACCAAGTGACGTTGAACAGAGATAATGACCTAAAATCAATTGCTGACTAAAAATTAACTTATTGCTCACATATTGAGTACTTCTAAATAAAGACTCCTTTCTAGAGGAAAGGTGGTTGAGTCATCATCCCTAGAGGTGTTTAAAAAATGGCTAGATGTGATATTAAAGGACATGGTTTCTTCATTTAGTGGACAATATTGGTGGTAAGTGGGTGGTTGGACTAGTTGATCTTTTCCAACCTTAATGATTCTATGATTTCTACTGAAAGTGTATATTAATGGATTTAAATTTTAATTTATTTAGATCCTTCTTTCTTCTGTTTTAATATCATTCTCAAATCAAATCTTACTTGTACTATGACTTAATTTTTCCATACCTCTTGCATATGTGCTTAGTCTAAAAATTAGTGTAAGATTGGTGAAAGTTAATAAATGATAAGTGAAAATTTCTGTTATTCTAGCTTGAAAGTCAGTTTTACATTGATCCTAGAAACAAGAAAGTAGTGAAGAAGAAGGATAATTGTTAATTAGAGTGGGCCATGGTTTACCTGGACTTTCAAATGATGCCAAAAGCATACTGGAAATGGCTGGAGTTAAATGTCAGTGTAATATCTACCAAAATAAGAGAATGGAAAACATACAAATGAACAGAGACCATCAATCTGAATGACTGTTGGAAAATGCGTTTCACAGAAGTCTAATGTCAGCTTAGTGACAGAGGGAGTCATGTCCTTCACCTGTTGCATACAACACTCCTGTCCGCTTGCTGTGTGTTTCCTGGCTTATTCACTTCATGTTGGCCTAAGAGGATAGCCTCCAGAAGTACACATTGGCGCAGCAGCTGCCCAAGTTCATTCAGCTAGCGCTCTTCCATTCAGCTAATGCAGTCTGAAGTTTGAGTTAGATCTCTCCAGGCAGCACACTCAATCCACACGTTGACACACACTAAAGTGTGATTTAGCTGCCTTTGTTTTCTGGGTGGACTTTGCCAGCCCTTTGTGCCTCACTTTAACTCAAGTCCATCTGCTTCCCTTCACTCTACCTAGTGGAGAGAAACATATGGTCCTAAGTACCTAACTCTAATTTCTTGCCACACCTTCAATTATAATGCCATATGTTCTAGTATCATCCTGTAATTGCTCAGACTTGGTGTTAGAAATACAAAAGCGGCATTTCACAAACCAACAGGTTTACTTATACTATACAATAAAGCAGAAACAGCTGTCAATGTAGCATCCTCAAATAATCTGCTTTCTCTGCACACAATACTGTTGAAATTTTAAACATTTAAAATCCTGCAATCATTCTTTGCTCATTAGTTCTCTCTTCATCACTTTAAAACAAGCAAAGAGAAACTCTATTTTCACGGTGTTCTGCTAGTACAGATTAACTCAGTACTCCACTGTTCTCTGTAGGAACCTTTCTGGGTCCCTGTTACTAAGGAAAATATACATCAGAGGAGTCAGAGAACAATGAAACAATTTAATTTTACAAGGATTTTATATTCTGGGGAGCACTTTGCTGACTTAACTACATTACATTTCTGTCTAACTGAGAAGAGAGAAAACCCACTGTTTTTGCTGTAATAAGTAGGACAGCACTCCCTGTGATATTTTTGCATTGCAAGCATATGGTTGCAGTTTAGAAAACCTACTGGAAGAATATTTGTGCAATGTGCAGGCACTCTGGATTTCTATTATTCATGGTGACAGTACAAGAATTTCCTCCTCCTTCAACTCATGCTTAGTACTGTCTGGCATTTCCATGGTTTAATTTATTTATATATTTATTTATTTATTTTTATCACGAATCTTAACGATACCAAGAACAACTTAATGAAATGGAAAATGAGGACGTGTTATAAAGCAAATGATAACCCTACGGAAAATGCTCAGTATGGATACTGGAGCACAAGCCCAGTTGCTAGTTTACAATGAGCATACAGATGACAATAGAAAAAGAAGTAATGTGAAGCACAAGTTAGGCACCATGCAGCCAGGAAAATGTTCCTTTATTTTCAAAGAGTAGTTTTCCCAAAATGAGGCTTTTCACAGGAACACAGATGCTGATTGCTGTAGAGATCTGTCTCACATCCAAGGTGGAAAAGGAGAGGATCACCTACTTCACAATAGATCATGTTTTCTACAGTCCTTTTTGCCTATGCACGTATAGTTGCACTCAATTTCTTGCTAAAAGAGATTATGAATTATATTGTCATGTTAGCTGGTAGCTGCTGATCTTTTCGATTTTTAATCTCACACTAAGATGTTAGTCAAGACATTACAGTTATAAAGCTACCCGTGGTTTCATCTCTACCATTGTACTACATGGATAACTTATTATTAACACAGGTTTAAGTGTTTGCTTTTGACATTACTTTATAAGGCTGTTTGCTGGTTCAGTCCAGAACCACTCATTTGTTGTAGCGTGCTGCCACACAAAATAGAAAACTTTCTGCTTACTCATTTGATTGTCTGAGTTTCTGCCTTCTAGTGCTCTTCCTCTGCAGGTTTCTGCAAATTGTCATTTATGCTGGAAAGATGAGGCTTATTTCTTCAGTCTATCATCTCCTGCATGGGCTGCAAGACTTACAAAATTTCTGGGACAGTTTATTGTAATGGGCTTTCATGCCAGATAGGGATCTTTTCCAGATTGTCTTGCTTACATATTTGATTTCTGCTCCTGGATTTGCTCAATCATTGTATTATGAGTAGACATTTGAAGAAGTTTTGATTCCTATTCTCAAGTGAATCACTGGAATTTTGTAGTATATTATCAGATCATATATGCTACATATACTGTCACCTGCAATGTGGCTTGTATTTCCAAGCCCCAGTTCTTCCAGAAAGCCATCCTTCTCTGAAATTGTATAGCAAACATTCAGTGGAAAAGTATTTCCTACCACTGGAAGTTAGCTGCAGGAAACTTCACTGTCTTATTTTATTTTTGATTACTTTCCTCAGTTGTTACTCATATACCCTGACCTCTCTCTTTTTCAAGAAACACATCTCCTAGGTGTACCTGTCCAAGCTGCTTCTCCTGGTTCTGAAACAGAAATCACTTTCCTGATGTTAACTCTTAACTTTATCAGAATGATTGTTTGGTCTCCTGTAAACAAAATCTCATTTTGCCCACATGGCTCATAACTCAATTGCTAGTAAACTCTTGGGGCATGAGCTTTTTGCAATCTACCCATTCCTAGAGAATTAGTTGTTTCATCATCTAGAGTATGCCTCCTGCTCAGTGAATTTCTGGATTGCTTGGTGTCTTTTATTAGAGATGTGAAAACACTGTAACATTGATAGACTATAATCCACATAGCCATCTACAATGTATTCTGGAAGAGCTGTCTTTATTAAAGCATCTGACAGCATTAGCAACATACCTGGCAGCTTCCACTCCTCAGAATATATCACTGACAGTACAACAGCATGAGTTATGGTCCTGCAGATTCAGTTTCTTCATCATACTTTTTAAGTTTTTGATTAAACTGGCCATCTCATGTATCATGAGAGCTCATGAAACTGTGTAGTTCCAAAGGGATTTTCATGAGGCTTCTTTTGATACAAGTGAAACAATTTTTCTCAGTACTCAATGCTATTTCTTTATGCATAAGAATTCATGAAGATACTTTTGTTTATGCCTGGATTAAGACAGAAGGCAAGAAAAGATTTTTATGACAGCTGAGAAACTGTTCTAAACATTGATGGTTACATTTTTGCAGTGGCTTAGGTAATATGTATTTGACTACATATTTCCTGAGAAAGTTTTCTGTATCTATGCAAACACAGTCCAGCAAGAGTAAAAACATCTCAACAAGAACTGGAAGGAGAAAAAGAAGAAATTTAGATTATTCTCCAGATCTGTACCTTGTGAATATTGCATGTCCTAAATCACAGTGAAGCTGCCTTAGCAGAAGGTTCTGGACCCACTGAGGAATGACTGCTGTGACAGGTACAAAGAACTGGATCTCAAAACCCTGGAGACTGCAGGTTTCCTCTGGCTTTTCGCAGCTGGGAGATGGTGCAGCAGCCTTCCCCATTAAGCATCAAATTGGAGCATAGAAGTTGGCTTACAAATGATACCAGTGTTACAAACAAAGTAATTTCTAGCAACAAAATCATTATTATCCAATAAAGCTAAGTAAAAGTAGTGCTCAGTTCACATCTAGTAGCCACAGACAATAGTACTTGAAAGAAAGAGTCAGGGAAGAATGCTGAATGTGAAATATCTCTCACATCAACAGTAAAATGTAAAACAGCCCACACAATCTTTTGCCCACTGAAGTAGTCAGGTGGATATTAAACAGTTCTTCTGGCTCTCTTGATCATCAGATCCACTCCAGCATCAGTGACCCTCAGGCCACATTTGATTAAACAAAGAACCAATGCGTAATTTTTCCTCAAGATTTCTTAGGAGTAAAATAAAAAAAAGTAAAAATCAAAATAAAATGTTTTGGTTAATTCATCTTAGAATCATAGAATCCTTAGAGGTGAAAGAGACCTTTAAAGGTCATCTAGCCCAACTCCCCTGCAATGTACAGGGACATCTACAGCTAGATCAGGTTGCTCAGAGCTTAGTCTAGTCTGGCTTTGAATGTCTCCAGGGAAGAGGCATCTACCACCTCTGTGGGCAACCTGTTCCAGTGCTTCACTACCCTTACTGTAAAAAACTTTTTCCTTAAATCTAACCTAAATTTCCTCTCTTTCAGTGTGAAGCCATTCCCCCTTGTCCTATCCCCACAGACCTTGCAAAGGAGTCTGTCTCCCTCTTTCTTACAGCTCCCCTTTGGATATTGAAAGGCTGCCATCAAGTCACCTTGGAGCCTTCTTTTCTCCAGGTTGAACAGCCCAAGCAGAACCTTAGAGTGGAATCCTTTACCTAATCTTTTTATTCCTCAGAGAATAAACTTTTTGTGGTTCTGAGTTTGCCTCTTTCCTCCAGGTCCCTAATGCAAAAAGGCACTGATTTTTATTGTATTCTCCATACACTGTACAAATATTTGTAAGTTTGTATTGTATACAAGAATGCTATCTGTTCCACCAAGCAAAAATCAAATACAATTATATAATATGAATATCATATAATATACGAATGGTATGATGCCGCTGCAGAGAGGGATTTGGAGGTATCAGTGGATGAAAATTGAATGTGAGCTAGAAATTTTGCTATTAGACTGAGGTAAGTGATAGGAGTCTCTGCTCCTGTCTCATGGACCCACCTGAAGTACTGCTTTCAGCTCCGGGGCCCCCAACATAAGAAGAACATAGAGCTCTTGGAGCAGGTCCAGAGGAGGGCCATGAAGAAGATCAGAGGGCTAGAACACCTCTCCTGTGAAGGTAGGCTGAAATAATTGGAGTTATTCAGCTTGGAGAGGAGAAGACTCCAGACCTTATAGAGGCTTTCTAGTATCTAATGGGGGCCTATAGAAGCAGTGGGGAGGGAATGTAAATCACGACGCCATTAAGGACAATAAACTGTAGCATTAAGATAAAATAGTAGATTTAGATTAGATATTTGGGAGACATTCTTTATTCAAAGGGTTGTGAGGCATTGGAACAGGTTGCCCAGAGAAGCTGTGATGCCCCAACCCTGAAAGTGTTTAAGGAGAGGTTGGATGGGGCTTTGAGCAATCTGGTCTAGTGGAAGTTTTCCCTGCCCGTGTCATGGGGAGCTAAATGATCTTTAAAGATCCTTTCCAACCCAAATCATTCTATCATTCTATGATGATTCTATATAATATTTAATAAATATATTCAGTACTAGACAAAATATCACCTATTACTGCAGTAATATTTAGTAATATATGGTCCCTTCCAACCCAGGCCATTCTATTATTCTATGAATATATAACATAAACCTGGCACTGTAGTGCTTTATTCTAGATACACAGGTGCTTCGTACAAGTCTACCTTTGATAAAATTATATTAAAGTAGATATCTTATTTAGAAGCATACATTATTAGCAGTCCCTGAACTCCAGGTAAGATGATACATTGTTTAATGTACTTTTGGTGAATACACAAACTATCTTCAGTTTATACAAAATCAATAGATATATTACTTAGACTAAATGTTGTACTTTCTCATTTTTAGTGACTTTGTTGACTAATTTTTTATTTCTCAAGATAAATTCTTGCTGTAAACATATATAATAATTTGCAGTGGCTTTTGAGTAACTTGTAAATTCAGCCTCTGTATTTCACAGCAGCTTTCATGTGGACTGTGTGACTCATACAACTTTATTTCCTATTTATTTCATAAATTCCAGTGAAATTTTTGCACAAGCAAAATAAAAAATAAAAATAAAATAAGATCTGGACCTTTTATCACCACTATCTAGAATCAATGCTATTTGGCTCCAGAATTACTTTCCTTCAGAGATTGAAAGTATAATGCTTTTTACAGTGTTGAAAATTAAACTAAATACTCATTGAATTAGTTATACTTTTAATTAACTTCTATTCTTTCCTATGTTGTTAGACTTGGTAAGGGATTGTAAAGGGTAGGACTGCTAATATTGCTCTGAAGTTAGAGAACTGAGAGGCTATTCAAAGCAAAGCAATGAACGCCTAATCTACAAAGTTCTAGCACATGTCAAGAAAATGCTAGAAGAGACAAAAGAAGAGGAAATGCCTTGTGGATCACCAACACAATCATGTTGAGAAAAACACTGGAGACAGGCATAGCCTCTGTTGTACTAAGCTTCAGAAATAAGATTTGCCTTATTTTCCCAAATGGAAATTGGAATAGTGAAAGGAGATACAAGAGTGACAGCAAAACTGTGTCTACATTAGTCACTCTGTCAAAGATGGAAAAATGTAGAAAGAAAAATAATAATTGCCAAAGAAAACTATCTTAGGCTTCAGCAGTTATAAATTGGCAGTGCTGTTTTCTTCATTCTCTCTATTCAACATGTCCCAGCTGTACACGTGTCATTCAACTGTCCAATTCAGGGTTTTTTGTTTTTTCTTTACACAGGGTATTCTTACTGAGACACCTACCTAATCAGTTTGTGGAAGCACAGTGCTCCATTTGTTCGGTTTGACTGTATAGAGGAAGACATGACAGATGTATTTGAAGTAATGCTGAAAACTACATAGTAAATGCAAAATACACCAGTCTTAGCTTACAAGTGAATATGGTAAGAAATTCTAATGCAGCAGCAGTAAATAATCATGTACGGTTCTATTCTGCCTTTTAATGGTTACATATATCAAGGCTTCATCTATAAGTAGCTCATACAGTCACTCCGAAGTCAGATGATGGAAGAGAATGTGGGATAAGAAGCAGAGCTCTAACCAGTTTTTGTATTTTGTACGTTATTCTTAAAATATTCTGATTCCTTTCTGTGGCCTTACTGCTACTATTTTGATTGTATGTTGCAGAAGAATTGTGGCATTCTATTTCTTTTACATTCATCCTGTACCGATGACGATGCAATATGATAAAAATATAGCATAAAACAGTTCCTGAAGAAGTACTGGAATTTACTGTAGACTATAAATCATCTTCAAAGCAGCTTGCAATTCAGCAACAGTAGTATTTTTATACATGTGAGTAGTGCAGAGGAAGTCTAGCTGACAAAGTCTTCATGCCCTTCATCTTTTTTGTTTCTTATTCCTTTTCTAGAATCCAAATTTATGTCAGTTCTTCAGGGACTCCTTTTCAGAGAAGACCATTTTATAACAAATAGCTTACTTCTTTTGCAAGGAAATACACATAGGTCACTCCAAAAATAATGCCTCCTATTTATTTCCATGGAAATTACAACAAACCACAATAACACTATTTGACAGAGAAAATTCTCAGCTACAGAATATTTTTCAACAGACTCAACATCATTAGCTATGCATTTTCAACAGTGATGGAGAAGAGCTTGTATGCAGTGCTTGTAAAAATCTGTGCTGGCAGAGGTGACTCGCTATTACTGTCATCACTGCTGAAACACACCACCCACTGTCTCACTGTGCTGACTTCCACTGTTGGGTCTCCATAAATGTTCAGCAATGGTCAACAAATGACAATGGATGCAATGTTTTCTGCATGGAGGAAATTAATTCCACACCTTTGCTTCATCCACACTTCCATGTCAGATGCCATTTTGTCAGACTGCCCTTCTGCTGCCGTCTGTTGCATGACAACAAAATGTAATGGAATATTGGTGGGAAGATCAATCTCTACTGCCATCCCATCATCATCTGCTTCTGAATTTGTGAGCCAACATAATAAAACAGGAGGCATTTCATTCAGAGCAGCCCCCCTAGAAGGTACATGGAACAATATAGTGATTTATTTGATATAACCATGAGTAGAGAAAACAAAAATTACCCTGACATTCTAATATTTCCTGAATATTTAATTCATTGTGAATACACACACAAACACATATCAACAGGAAAATTGCGAGTGAAAGCAAAAAGTCATATACTTTACGTCTGCTTGAAATATTAAATAGAGAGGTCTTTTTTAATAAGTGAGACATGTTCCATAATCACACAGATGTTATCTGAACTTGAGGTACATAGACTTTAACTGTGACTGTAAAATAAATGTATTTTAACCACCTAATGAATTTTATGGGAGTTAGATATACATTCTCATTTGATAGTCTACCATAAGAACTTGAAACTCTCTAATTGAAGAGGAACAATGGAAAAATTAAGATATGAGATAATCTTGGTCCGTGGAAGGCATGGACATAAAAAGATAGGATCTTGCATTGACAACAGGCTCCTGCTGATTTTAGAGTTGGATACAACCTGTGAGCCATGGGCCACTTTCTTACAGATATGATACCAATCATTCAACCATTGGTAGGTTTTTGCCAAGTTACAGTTGAGTTCTGAGGAGATTACTTCCCCCACAGCACAGCAAGATGTTGACATTTTGAAGCAAGAGATGGGGAAAAACAAGGGAAAAAAACCTAGTTCATAGCATATGTTGCTTTGTTTTCCCACTCAGTACCACATATGCATAGCTTTCATCAAAAGATACAGGGTACTTGTTCACTTTGAACTTCAGCTTTTAAGTTCCTGTCCTGCCTTGTCTTGGTACGAGTTTTGCACTGCCATTCAACACAAATTTAAAACTGAACCAGAATACCAACCTCAATTAGCAAACCGATGGTGAATTTGTGGAATCACAGAATAATGGAAAGTTCTGGGTTGGAAGGGACCCCAAGGGTCATCAAGTTCCAATCCCCCTGCCAAAGGCAGGGCCACTGATCTCCAGATCTATCACTAGATCAGGTTGCTCAGGGCCCCATCCAGCCTGGCCTTGAATGCCTCCAGGGACGGAGCATCCACAAACTCTCCACGCAGCCTGTGCCAGTGCCTCACCACCCTCTGAGTAAAGAATTTCTTCCCAATATCTAATCTAAATCTCCCCTATTTCAGCTTAAAATCATTCCCCCTTTGTCCTATCACTACCAAACCATGTAAAAAGTCAGTCCCTCTCCGGCTTTTAAGTCCCCTTCCTGTATTTGGATAGAACTTGCAAATGTGTTGTAAGCTTTTGTAACTGATTTTGTAATGAGCAGAAAGTGGGGACAGGGAGGGCTGAGGGGGTCAAAACTGCCTTGATGAGGAAACAGTCCCAAGATGAAAGTAGAATCTGAAGAATCTGAAGCTGTTGTGAAACCTACTCCTTGTTGGACACTCTCAGCCATATATGTTGTGAGACAACTTGAAGCACATCGGTGCTGAGACTGGAGAATTTGCAGAGTGTAAAGAAGGGATGTGAAGAAGAATGTGAAGAGCTTGAAGATAGAATTTGAAGATGAATTTGGGCCCTGTGGCTGATATTGTAATGTTTATGTATTTCAACAAATTTATTAATAATGTACAGTAAATTCTGTAACTGATATTGTAAAAGTGTTAACCTATTTCTGAACATGCTCAGTCACTGTTCAAGTTATGAAGAGGTGGAGAGCAGGGAAACTGTTGCTCTTGGTTTGATTAACCTGGCCCTGGAAATAGAGGTAGATTAATTGCACCTATGCTCTGGAAGGGGTGGGCCTCTGTGACTGGAAGGGGTGAAGTGGGAGTGGGCTTGTCCCAAGCTTAGGTGAGGGCCTTCCAGCCAGAGCTTGGATTGCTCAGAAAGCAGCAGAAGTTGAAGTAGCAGCAGCTCAGCTCAGGAAGCAGAAGGAGGAAACAGAGGGATTCAATGAGAAGGAAGCAGTAGAACCATCACTAAAAGATGTGAAGCAGAGTTCCTGGCTCCAAAAAGGGCAATAACATAGTCAGATGAGACAAATGGTGTAGCTGTGCGAGTTTGGTACTTCTTCCATAACAAGTGGTCTGTAGTAGACCCCAACCACCAGTTGTCCTTTACTGGCCTTTGTTGCAAGTCAAAGCAGTTTGTGGTTCATTATGTTGATCCCAGTCCCTCTGAATTAGGACTCAGAACAGAGTCAAGGTGTTCATTGAGCAGTAGTGTGCCTTTATTTATTAAAAGAGAGGAGAGAGAGAAAGAAAAGGAAAGGAGAGAGAGAAAAAAGGAAAAGCAAGTCACCAGTGCAGATCCCATGATGTCTTGAGGATCTGTCCTTCTTCTTCTGGGGTGCTTGAGGATGGGATGAGGTATGCGACCTGCCTGTAGGGTTGGCAATGCCTTTTATGCCATATGATGATCCTGTCCAATTGGGCCAGGAGCTGTTGCCAGGCGGTGAGTGTCCAGTATCACACATCATGCATGATGCTTCTCCATTTGCATGGTGGCCTTGGAGGGTCATGGTAAGGGTGGGGGGAGGGTCCTGAGACCACCTTAAAGAAGACAACTAACTCCTGACTTACCCATTTTGCTTGGGCAGGATGTGCGTTCTTTCTCCATCTTTCACAGAAGGGTCAAGGTACAGTTTTTGTTCTGAGACTTTGCAAGACTGATACAGTTTTGTTTTGCTAGCCCATGGTTAACAGTAATCTAGCACCATCTCTTAACCAATCAGAAAGAGAGTGGGAGTGCACAATGTTACAGTTCACAGAGTCTGAGCCAGAAAGAAACATCTCTTAATTCTGGCAGCCTTGTGTCTAATTTTAATCCACAGCCTGGTCACAGTCCTTCCTCAGAGGCAGCTCTTCACAGTCTATCCACATAACATAGAGGGCAACTCCCCCATTCCTCCTGCCTTGCCTATCCCTTCTAAAAAGCTTATAGCCCTCAGTCATAGTATTCCAACTGTGTGTATCATCCCACAACATTTCTATGATAGCAATTGGATCATAGTTTTCTAATTGCATCACAATTTCCATCTCCCTCCTGCAGAGTGCATTAATATAGAGTCACTTCAGCTGGCCTATCGACCTCTTCAACTTCCTGGAGAAGCCCTCACAAAAACTGCTGGGACAAAACTGACATTTTTGCCTGCTGCTTCCTATAGTGATAGGCTCTTCTCTGTCACTCAGCAGTGCATTCCCTTCCCCCATCAACTCTAGTTTAAAGCTCTGCTGATGAGCCCAGCCAGCTTGCTGCCTAGTATATTCTTGCCCTCCCTCGTCAGTTGCATCCCATCCAATATCACCATGCCTGATCTGTCGAAGGTGTGTACCCAGATCACCGAACCTGAAACAGGGACTTTTTGTACACTGTTATCCCCTTTTTCCCCCAAAGACAATGTTTCATTTTTATGTGAGGGTCTAACCATTGTTTTCACTTTTGTGAACATGAGATGGTGAACTATAATTTCTGATTGCTTGCTTTGATGAATATTGGTACTGACTGAATCAGACTGTAAAGTAACTGATTAAAACTAAGAGGAAACTAAACAACAAATTGCAAATAGAACTAAGTAAAGGCCTACTTTCTGCAAATATCCTCTTGCATAAATTAGTGAAAAAGTTTACCGACAACCACTGAAAAAAAAAATACAAAAAAATGAGAAAAGGGAATACAAAGGAGATAAAAAAAATCACTGAAATTTAGATAGTTGTATTATCCTGAACAGTATTTCTGAGCTGCACAGTTGCTCTGTGAAGAAGCTGGAACAGAAGGACAAAGCTATAAAACCCCATACTGATCTGAATAAAGCCTGAAAGAGTTATAAAAAAGTTTTTCATAGCAATAACAAAACAGTCTTGGAAAGATTTATTGAGAAATGGAAATCATTTTTTGAACTACAACACTTATATACGACTATAAATACCAAGTCAGCAGTGAATAAACTAATGACACTCCTCTGATGAGTAAAAAAGCAGTAGGAGTCAGGTATATCAGCAGTTACACAATTATCATCTAATAGGCACATTGTGTGTCCTAGAAATCTTCAGAGTCATTTCTCACAATGAAACTGGGACACAGAAGGATGGCAACTGACCATTTTAGAATGAGGTAATGAGCCTGCAGCTTTCAAATCATATCACAATGTCTGATTTTCCTATGCCAAAGTATGGATCAGAGTTAAGAAAAGATTCATTGTAGAAATTGTCAGATACCTGCATGGCTTTCTCAGTCAGCTGCATACTGCCTTACACTTATATTTGCTATTCTCTCTTTGTTTAAAAGAAGAAAGAAAGAAAGAAAACACTAGAATTTGAGAAATAAGAGATTCTTTGATTTAAAAGTCAAGGAAACAATTACCTTTTAAAATCATTTATTACTTACCTCGTAATAATTTAATTGCGGAAATAATGGAAATAAATTACTTAAATGACTTTTAAAAGAAAAGCTCTTCTAGGAAAGCCAGGAAAATTGATTTTTGACTAAAAATGATTAGAAAACTAATACTTAATTTGACAGTTTATACCTCGTCTTCTTCTTTACTCTTACTTCTTGTAAGAAGGTAATTGTGCAGCTAATAATGCACTTGTTATTCTCATTAGTGGACAGATATTAGAACATTGTTGTAAAACAGCATATCCCATATCAACATATCACTTTCTGCATAGTGAAAGCGCTGCCATTCATCAATAAAAATAGCTTAGGTTAATTGGAAATAAATCTATAATCTGAAGAGCTACATAGCAAGGGAAATATCACAAGAACAGGGTGAAAGTTTTGCAGAGAGATAGAACTATGTGAATCACAGATAGACAATTCATTCTGTCAATGTAATACAGGGGATCCAGAACAAGGCTGTCCAAGGAATTGATGAGGAGCACTAGAACAAGCAGAGGCATAAAAATGAACAGACATGACTGTTGGGGGTTCTAAATAAAATTAAGAGCATTTTGTGTCAGCAGCAAATCAGTGTTTCAAAAACTGGGAAAGAAAATAGTGTGAGGACATAGCTAATAATTTTAAAAGAGTGAATAGCAATTAAAATTAAAAAAGCATGAAAAGGAATATCTTAGCATGAAATTCATTTAGTCTGTCTTCTGCTGCTTGCTTGCACAAAATGACTGTAGTGCCCTTAGTTCTTACATCTTTTGGTGGAGTGGCACAAAATACTCAGGACATAACAGTAAGCATAATCTACTCTTTCAAACAGAATGAAAAAAATAGGATTTTTTTCTGAAATAAAAACACACAACAATAAAATCAAACCCACCTTCACAAAACAAACAAATGAACAAATGAAAGAAAACAAACAAAAATTCTTGTTCTGTAGTAAAGGCCAGAAAATGCCAAGAGAAATTCAGGAAACAAGATGATTAACATGGAGATTAAGTTTTTCCAGCCTATGTGGCTACAGCATAATCTGAATTTCCCACAGACTAAATGTACTTCTGAGGGGCTTAGAAGTTCACCAGAAGAAATTCTGAGGGAAGAATTCTGTAGCTGAGGGAAATTAGGACAATTGCACTGTATTTGTGGCAACCCTGGCTGTTCACTTCACCTACAGTTTGATTCTGCACTTCTACAAATCTATGACACAGAAATTTCAGTGCCAGAATACAGTAAAGTGTATAAAGGACACTGGGTCAAAGTGGAGTGTATTGATTTCTTCCCAAAATACTGTGTCCTACTCAAATCAGAGTTGCTATGCAAAAATAATCTATTATTCTGTGTCTACACAGTTACATTACTTTCATAATATAAACTGATCCCCCAGTTTCAAGATCCTTGGAAAACTGCAGCTCCACTCCTTTAATACTGCTTTTGTTATATACTGAGTGTAACTGAGTTTTCTCCCCCTCTTAATACTATTTTTTCTCACTTTTGAATGAGAAGACATTCTGATCATCCAACCTGAATAGAAATTATCGCACTACTACTGCATGAGGTGATGTTGTTCAGTATCTTTCTTTATATTAAATTAATCCATACTTAAAGTAATGTAGACATTCATTTTTTCCAGTAATTCTTGAACAGTCTTCTAGTAGTTTCATCAATATTAAATCCCAAGTTACTGTGTATTTCTGAGAAGACAGAGAATGCAACTAGTATAACTTAGAATGTGACTTGCAATGGCTCCATTACTACAGAAAGGACATCACTGTCAGATTTCTATATGTTTACATAACACTGGCTAGCAACAGGAGAGGATTTTGTTGGCAGATGAAAAGAACCTTTTGCATCCTTTTACACCATAACCACCTTCATGTCTCTCTCCTGTGATGACTGTTCAAATTGATGGTTAGATAGTGAGATTTGTTTTGTACGTCTGTTTCCTAATGGAAGCTATTTATATGAGAGTCTACTCATCTTTAGCTCTTCAGTGCAACAAATTACCAGCTTTTTGCAAAATGCTAACTCCCTTTATGCACTGTTCTCAGAGCTGGAATGGAAATCACTTAGTGTCATGTGAGAAAAGGCTTGCTCTCCTACATGGTCATCACTCAGTGGGACTGATATTGTTCCTTGGGAGAGGATAGATGGAATTACATCATTGCAAGTAGCACTGTCAGTAGCTCTCTTTCAGAGTGAAAATACCCGTTTCTGGGTTGCCAGGATTCAAAATATAAATGTGGGTTGTTTTCTTCCAGCTACGCTGCTCATTCTCCTGAGGCACTGTTATAGCTTGAGCTGTTCCCATTTCCAATGTTTAGAAATTTTAGATACAGTGTTTTATTTGTGATTCCTTTCACTCTTTCAAACATGTGATGTTAGATCTCTATGACAATGCCACAATAGCTTAGAAAGGCTGTTATCTATCCTAGAAATCATCTGGCTTCTTTTTCATTCTTTGATTGGACATTTCTCAAGATCCAGTTGGAGTACCCGGGAATTCAAAAGCTTCACTGAAAAATATTTTGTTTCCAAATCTGCATGTAGGCCACAGCTATTTTCCTCATTATGTGTGAATACCTGCTTTTCTTTTTATATCTCATATAAGAACTAAAGATCACAGCTTCTCTGTAGTCTTCTATTGGTACTTGTACAAATAAACAGTGGAAATGTGTCTCACAAGCACTCTTCATTTTTAAACAAGATTTCATAATGAAATGAGGTTTGTTTTGTCATGCTATCCAATTATAAGTTCTTTTGCCTAACACATTCGAATCTTAGCCTGTTTGAACAGCATAAAATTGGAGAGATACAATCTAAAAAATATATAATTTCTATAGCTTTGAAGAGAAGTGGTGGTGGCTGAAGAGTGACAGGTATATATTTATATTCTCAAGAGGGTAAAAGACTGCAAAGTGAATTTAAGGGATTGTTTGGCCTGCAAGCTCATCAGTCATCTCACTTGCTAATTAGCCAAGCAGCAGGTATGTAGCTCCAAACTATCTGTGACACATGCTGTGTCATGCCCATCTAGTACTTAGAAAATACAAGTAGAAATTAAATGATTACATGTCCATTGGAGTAAAGATGTAGTGAAAGAGAAAAAGTGAAAATGAAGTGATAGTGGGGAAGCAGTGGAAAGTCTAATTTCCTTTGGCTGTATAGTTAAGTATGAGGCTACCAGTGAAGAGAATGTAGGGACCTGTGTTGCACAAACTACAGTCTAGGTCGAGGCTGCATTTTGTTTTTCGTCTGTGGCCCACCCCGAGAAACAGGTCCAGTTCATTTCCTCTTCTTTTCCACTTTTCTCATGCTCAGGGATTCTTATTTTTTCATATGGAAATAAAGAATGCTTTGCCTGATGTCCTTCCTAATTCTTTCCTGCTTCACTTCTAGGAGCTGTCTAGTTTCCATGCAGGAATGAATCTCATTATAGTGACAGCTGTTACCATATTTCATATGTTATAATCAATTTGCTAATATGAAGGATTTGATGTTCATAAAAATAAGTGTTCAGATTAACAGGGATATGTCAGGATGAGGCAGGGAGGGAAGAGCAAGGCAGCTGAAGTGCAACCAACAAGGTAAAGTCAGGTCCAGCAAGGCCAGGCATGCTGAGAAAACAACCCAGACTACACCTGGGCTCAGGGACAGTTTCTCAGCCAAAGCAAGAAGGATCTGGGAAAGGGTCTCAGCAAAACTGGTCTCCACAGTCCGATAGAAGCTAGGCACAGAGCTACAGCACCAGAGAGCTAGCCCAAAACAGAGGCAGATCAACACTTTGGTGTAGGCTAGGGACAGAGATTTCACAGCTAGAGATGATGTTTAATCCAGTGAAGTGTTAAGTTATTGGTATATTTTCCCCCACTTTGTCTTACGGTGGTATCAGTTTAAATTTAGTTAGATACATAGAATATTGGTTAAGAAGAGGGATGCTGTTGCGACGCGAAGGCTCGAACAAACACTATACGATCAATATGATCAAGTGAATGCCAATTTATTGAGCTCACACAGATTCTTTTATAACTATTTGCTATCTTACCAGAGACACACGGCTATTAGTGATTGGTTAAAGACAGTAAAACACATGTTAGCAGTCTAATTCTAATTGGTTATTAACAGCTGTTGGGAAATGAAATGCTATTGAGAAAACAGTTCTTGTGTTCACACGGGAGCCGTTCTTTTCTCAGGATGTTCTTGTTGTTTTGGCTGTCTTCTGTCCTTGTTTTCGACACGTGCAACGGAACTAAGCTTGATCTTCACACGGACCCCAGCACTGTTTAGACTCGTACATTGTCCACAGTTGCTGGATTGCTCACATGTCCATTGTTGTGCAGAAATTCTCCCACAGGATGCCACAGAAATACTTAGGCATTATAAATTGAACAGCGATATATATTTATACTAGCTTACAAATTTGTTAAACCACCCTATATCAAATGGGAAGATTGATCATTAAGTAGCTTCTTTGAGACAAGTTTTTGACATATTGATGGAGTTGCACGAAATCATTACTTACTTCTGAGTCCTGTGCACTTTTTCATGAGGAAATTAAACCTTGTCTCAAAAAATGACAATGGACGTCTTTCCCATTTCTTATAACTTAAAAAAAAGCTCCACACACAAGTAAACAGAACCAACAAACCAACCAAAATAACTTTCACCTTTTTCACTCCTCTCACGATTTTCTTTCACTTTTGACAGTGATAGGTAAGTGCTAAAATATCCTAGAAATGGGGGCACACTACGACTGTGTTCTCAGTGTTAATTACAGAATTCCATAACCCAGATTCATTCAACAATTGACTTGAAAAGATGGTTATAATTAAAATAAAACCACAGTACAGAAGATAAAATGAAAAGATAAGTTTTAGAGCAGTTCAAAGAATTGGGATGAGATGATTAGGAAGACTGAAGAATTTTGATGAAGAATGAAGTTCTCTTTAGACATATGTATTAAACAGGTGTTGAAAACTCAGACATGACTGAGATTTTCCTAGGGCTTTAACTACGTGCCATAAGTTTTACAGTATGTTTCTTCCGTTACCTGACTGGAAGATGACCTTTCTTTTAAGACTACCTGGTATAGAAAGGCAAAAATATCATTTCTCATTTTGGCCCATATTTTCAAGGACAATAATTCCCATTGTAAATGGTGACATCTGACATACCTCATTTCCCATAAATATAGGATGTTAGCGTAGGATGGTGAAAAATGTTCCTGGTAAGAGTAATAACAGCCCTGCAGTTTATTGACAACCTTGAATGAATGAGATAGTTGAATAGCTGAAGGTAGATTTCTGTTTACTGTCTTTCATCTGTTCTGTTTATTCTCATGTTAAAGTTCTGAGATTGGAAAAACTTTGGAAGTACAAATAAATACATTGTCAAGAAATCTTCAAGAAATCTTGGGAATTAAAATGTCAATTGCAATATCACAAAGGATTCACACACAATCTTCTTGTTCAATCAATGAAACACTGATATTGGTAATATTGATTAAGAATGAATATGTTTCAGAAAATTTGTTCCTGACAAACAAAACAAAACAACTAATCACTATTAATTTAAGAGAGAAGTGACACTCACATCTGTACTTTAACTTGAAAATCATAATTTATGATACTTTTTTCAGTCTTTCACCTGAATAGTGTGAAAGGAAACTTCACAAACATCTCATTCATTTGCACACTGTCTGTCTGTTTGCATGCACACAGACTGAAAATGATCAGGAGGAAAATTACAGTGGTCACATCAGCTAATCAGTACTATTTTTAAGGTGAACAGGGGGTTAATAGCAAATTTACACTCAAATATTTTCATTATTCCATATAAAAATACTATTTTAATTACATACTCTGAGCAATTTATTTTGATTATAAATGTATCTGTAATTACACAGAAATAAGAGATTTACTTTGATAATCAACTTAACAGACTGTGACAGACAATATGAGGTGGCCTGAGATTGTCATACTATTTAAAAGTCTATAATAGTCTTTTTTATTGTGAAAAGCTCACGGTTCAAACAAAATTCAGTGCCCCAAACTGAAGACCATGAAAACATGCACTACAATTTTTTTTTATTCTCTCTTCTGCAAATTTGGAAACTGTAAAAAAATCATATTATTGCAGGAAACTCAAAGCCAGTGTAACTCCTTAAAGAAGGCAATTTAATGCCAAATAAAATTATAGATGAACAAAAAGAAGGGAAAATCATTTGCAGCCAATATATACTTTTCAGATGGTGGAAGAGTTTTTTATGGAAAGATTCAGGATTGTGCGATACCACATCGATAGGGAGAGAGAAGGGGGAAAAGAATATGTCTAAACACATCCTAAAAAATCCTTCTACTATTTACAAAAACAAGTGTATGTGTGTGAGCCTTGTGAAAGGGCAAAAACATGAATGTAATGACCTTGGTCAGGATTCAAACTAGACCTCTCTGTCTTCTAATACAGCTACTACATCAGCTGATGTATTAAACTTGCTGCTTTTCTGAAAAATATCATTGTCAGCCTGCCCTACTCTCTGGATTAAAAAAAAAAAAAGTCTTTTATTAAAAGCCTAGCATGCTCTTAAATGGCCTACTCATATATTACTTAAGTATATAACAGAAACATTTGCAACCTTAATGCATTCACTGTTGAATCTTCTTGACTTTAGTTAGCCATCCTGGACATTGAGCATTACTCTTCGATTAAAAAGCATTTCCTTAAATGGGACAGGGAAGGAAAAATCCTCTGGGTAATCCTGTTTCCATACTTGTAATTTCTCCTTATGTTAATCAGATCTTTGCAGTATTTGTTGACTACACAAGATACAACATATAAAAAGATACCACACAGAAGACAACATTAAAAAGGGTCTGTTCAATTAGCAGCTATTTTCTGCAAGCCTGTGTTACATTCCTGTCTGAATACTATCATCGTTTTAAATTTGTTTCTTCTCAGTTGAGTCTGCACCCATCTGTAAGTTATACTGATTTATCCTTTACTTAAAATTATTTTCCTAAATATAAGAAGTTATTTATAAGCACTATTTTTGTTTGAAGTCCAACTCCTATACATTAATTAAGCTTACAGACAAGGACAGAATACTTATTCTATGGTGTAAAAAAGCCACTTTTCAGCAGCCAGTTATCATGTTACCTATTTTGAAACAGAACCCTTTAAAGGAAATTTGTTATTGAAACTATCCTTTGTGCTTATTAATAGCCATGGTCCTCAACTGAACAAAAATGAGCTAATCAAAAGGTATCCTAGAATATTTGAAATTAATGGGAAACTTCCATAGGCTAAAATAAGGAGGTGTTTCACCCTTGATACCAAATTCACACTCAGGTAGGTCTCTGTTCTCCAGTATATCAAAGAAAGGTACTAAATTTCTCACTTAGAGGAATTATAAAAGAGTGAGCAGCCATCAGTGTTAAAGAGTACTGTTTCTGAATAAGCTCCCAGAGAGATGAAAAGACAGAACATACAGTTTGCATCAGCTATCCAGACTCATGGGGTTTGATAAGGTTATGAACACAAAGTCAGTGATCACTGAATTCTCATCTTTTGAAAAAAGGAAGATCTAGACTCTGGAAAAAAAAGTCTTCAGCTGACTATGTACTTGCATGTGCACAAAGAATTTCTTTGTCTCTGTAGGATGCAGCTCCTTAGTGCACATATGCAACACATTATATTTCTCCTTGGGTCTGGACTTAGCACTTCTGGTTGATACCAGCCAGTATGGATAGTTATTCACTTAATTTTTGTAAGATCATTTGGCCATTACAAGTAACCTGGAATATCATAACAAAAGCTAGAACATGGAACTTGGAGCACAGATAACCTCTCCCAGGTTTGAAAGAAGAAAACTAAAAAATTATTCCTTATTCTATTAATTGATCTAGAAGATCCAAAATAAGGGGAAATTCACTTTGAATTTCAGTTAGATTTCAACCCGGATGGCATGAGGAGTGCAGAGGGTACGTTTCTCTCACTGTGCTGTAACAAAACAGTACAGTGTATGCTATGTGTATCATATTGAATAATTCTGAATAAATTGCCTTGTTCTGACTGCTAATTATAAATATTACTATAGTAATTACAGTTTTTATTAGATTTCATAGTTTTATACTGTCTTGCTTTCCACAGAATGCCTGTAAGTACTGTCTTACTTTCAAAGGAGTATGTCAGAGGCTCTGAAAATACCACAACTGAAATCTCTTGCTGCTGTTTATGTTGACCAGAAAAAGCGAACATTCTTTCAAAAGATAGAACTCCAATCATAAGATCTCAAAACAAAATTAATCGGTTTGCTTTGGTCTAAGGAGCATAACCTGGAAAGCGCCTTGAAGGATCACATTTAGAAAAGAAACAGAGCAGCTTGTGTTCACTCTCCACTGGCCTTCATTCTGAATAATTCAACAAACAGAAACAAAGTTCATGTTAAGGACCCTGAGTGCCATTATAGGATGTATTCACACTAGACACAAAATCAATCTGTATTTGTGAACTATTTAAATACATTTTAGCCACTGATTAAAATTTCTCTCATACATTTGAATCAATATTAATGGGTATGTGGTGATGTCAAACATATACATATAATAACACTGAGTCAAATTTTGTACTGACTTGTTCCGGTTGTAGATGTTCTGTAAAGTCATATTCATCGCTGCACTTACATCAGAAAGAGTAGTTGTATATATCTGAATAAAAGAAGGAAATAAAATTTTGCCTGTGTTGTAAAACAAATGGGGTAACTGATGACATTTTTGTGCTTCCTCAGCATGCATATAAATCATTACACAAAATGTTGTGCAGAGAGAAGTCTAACTGGAGTTTAGTCATGAATCCCTAGAACACTAGATTAATTTAGGCAGCATAAATGAGTCTTCAGCAGTATGCCATTTGCATCCTTCTGAAAGCCTCTATTTTATCATTAAAGATCTATTTCTGTCTTACACAAATACAAATGAAGACCTAAATATTCAACAGCATCCATTATTTACTTTACAAAAAAAGTTCAAGGTACCTTTTACATCTCCTGATTTTGAGATTTTGAAACACTTGTTGGTATCCTCTCATTTAGTACTTACAAATAATTAAACTTGGCTATGATAACCAGACTTGTAAAATAATAAAACAGCACATATTTTCATACAATTTTCTTGGATTGCTCATGTGCTTCATGTTTCGGTGATTTGAACCAGTAACTTTTCCTGAGGTTGTATGGAATGATAGTAGCAGAGTTTTCTGTGTTTTTATGAAATAATATACTGCAAATGGGAAACTAAAATGTTGTTTCCAGTTTAGAAAATTATTTTTTCTTACTGTCATGTTGTGACAAGTGGACAGAAACTGATGATCAAAACCTTACATAACAGGCTAAAGCTCAGGACAACTAGGCCTGACTTCTGCTGACTGGAACAGTGATATTGTGCTCAGACACTGAAACACTAAAGATCTTCAGTAAAACTAAATTTTTTTCATTTGTTCATTTCACTGTCAGTTTCTGAAGAAAGATGCAATTCCCCTTTTATATCAGAAAAGCTAGAATAGACAAAAGCATTGAGTATTAAACACTATGAACTAGATGAAAGTAAGATTTTAAAATGCATGGTATCAAATTTAACATATTATTTTCTCATGAGATATCTGTAGATCTCTCACAGTGAATTAATTGTTCAGTTCAGGGATTTGTATTTTTGTTTCACTTCTAAATTGTTTATACATTCATTTGTTTACATGTTCTAATCACAATATTTGTGTTAGGTACCATTCTCTGTACATATAATATTCAGCCTGTGCTCTTTGTGTAAATTGATAATGACTGATCAGATCATTCATGGGACAGTTAATATATTACCTTGTGGATCTTATTTTTAGAAGTACGTATCTAATCTTAAATACGCACTTCTGATTCAACAAACATGTCACCAAAATCCAGGAATAAAACTCACTAACCCAAATGACAAGATAGAAAGCTGATGTTTCTTTATTCAGCTCTGGGGGGGAGAGAAAGGGAGGGGTAATAATTCCTCCTAACGGGTACACCTCAGAAATAGATCACACACATTATATATATTTATCTTGTGAATATTCATACATTTTCCACAAAGTGCTCACTTATTTCCAGGAACTGCTATGCATACTAAAATTGGACATTAATTAAATTAATTAATTTAATTAAACATCATTAAGTGTGCACTGTATTATTATGAGTTTCTCACAAAAGCGTCTTCAGTGATTATGGGGTTCCACTGGGCAACGCTGTCAGCCAAAAGGTCGTATGCTAAATAGGCTTGGTCCCTTATTTGGTCAGAAGAATTATTTACAAAAGTTGGCTGTTGACTAGGTTTTTTAATTAACAAGTCAACCTTGGTCTGTATGGACCAGAAATAGCACGGGATGCCTCCCTAATGCCTGAGACTGTTTTTCAGGCTCCAGATGTCCTTCTTATCTAAGAAAAACAAGTTTTCTTAGTTTTCTCCTAGACACAAAGTCAGTTTGAATTAGTTCTGCAGTTAAGTCCTGTAAAGTTCTGTATTATGGCAGTTAATTGAATTAGTTGCCAAGTGTCAAATTCAAACAATTTAAATGTGTTTAAATGCGATTTTTCTACAGGATAGTTTTGAACAAGCCTTTTGTGGTGAGGGGCAGAAAGTTATCCAAATAGCATGCAACTGGAGTGAGTTGTCCCTGTTGACTAATGTCCTTTCTCATATGCGTTAAAAATCAAAACCTGATTCTGGAATAAGCCCCACATGAAAGGATGTTGGCACCTACACAGGTCTCCAAAGGCAATCTGCTCCTGTTGCAACTGTATCAATATTGTCACCACAATGTCATGATGTTTGCTTAACTGATATATCAATTCACAGTTCCTTAAATATTTTACTGGGAGGATTATTTGCCTATTATAATCTTCAGAAACAAGATGAGTTGATTTAGTATTCTATAGGAATTCTATAGGAAACATACTAAAAACAAATAAGCAGAAAATCCAACTGTTTTCATGAATAGCACTGCCAAACTTTGTTCTTATTGACGTTCAAGTGTCATATTTTATTAGCAATTATTTAAACACTTGCTGAGAAGAGCTAGTTGCTACATAAAATAGTTTGAAGTAGCTTCTAATTCACAAGTCTGGAAAATGTAATGTGTTTTTGTATCAGGAAACATGCTTTGTTTATCATTTTCCAAAAATATTATTTTATTCAAACTAGAGAAGTTCAGTTTCTTTTTCTCCTCTTTTGAAAGTAAGTACAGTGTAACAGCTAGAGTCAACAGCTTATTGGGTTCCTTTTTTTTCAGCTTTTTTCTTACATATTTGTGTACTTATTTATTTATTATTTTGTGGTATTTTAAGTTTTATATACAGAAAATTTGAAAAAAGAAAATGAACAAACTTCAATTCTAAGATACTTAAACTCAACGTGATGAAATTTAAAGGTGTAGAGCTTAACTTCTTCTGACATCTTGCAGCACTTGAAGGGAGCTAGTAAGCAGGAGGGGGACCAGCTCTTTACACAGTCAGATAGTAATAGGACAAAGGGGAATGGCCGTGAACTAAAATAGGGGAGATTTAAATTAGACGTTAGGAAGAAATACTTTACTTAGAGTGATGTGCTGGAACAAGTTGCCCAGAGAAGCTGTGGATGCTCTATCTCTGGAGGCGTGCAATGCCATGTTGGATGGGGCCCTGGGCAGACTGGTGTAGTGCTTGGCAGCCCTGCCCACAGGAGGGGGTTGGAGCTAGATAATCTTTAAGATCCCTTTCAACATAAGCTGTTCTATGATTCTATGATCTTCTACAAAAAGAGAAAGTATAATTTTTTTTTTTAATTTTCCCACACTTTTATTTCAAGAAAAAATATCTAAGGTACCTGTAAGTAAACTGTTGAACATGAAATGAACTGATAATTGAACACACGGTGGAGCTAGTCAAGAAAAGCAGAAGCAGCCTGAGAGAGAAAAAGATCAGAAAGCTGAGAGATCAGGAGCTGAGGAAGCAGAAAATGATGTGGAGAAGAGCTCCTAGCTCCAGATGAAACAAATGGTGTAGCGGGATGAACAAATGGCTTAGCAGTGAGCATTTGGACATTTGTCATTGCAGTACCTCATTGTTGCTTCTTCTATATGAATGTAAACATTAATTCTGCATTATTAATTGAAAATTTTGACTTGCAAGGATACAGAGTTTGCTGTACAGTGTTTCTTATTCAAGAAATGAAGTATTGTGCTACAGAATTACTTTGTTTCAAAACTTCCTTTGATTCCTGTCTGAAACTTTAAACCCGTGTTTATACAAAAAAGAAGCGTGATACATCGTGGTGCAATCACAGAAGCAAGATTGCTTCAGATAGATTTCTAGTGATCCCAGGTAGAGTATTAAATGGTTTAATGGTTGTAAACAAAAGATTTCAACTTACACAATAGTGATCTCCCACTGAGATGCAGAACAGCCAAATCCCACACAAGAGACCCTTTCCCCTTGGTGGCTGCCTCTTAAATGAGCACAGGGTAGTCCCACCCCAGGTCCACCCCTCCTGGTCACATGGAGGAGGGGGTACAGGTGTTCCTTAGGCCAGCCACTGCCCTTCACCAGGTGCTCAATCACTAATTCAGGCCGTGAGTTCATGTTTACCCCAAATACACGCTATTACTTTTGAGGAGAATTGTAGAAGGTGATTGTTTATTTTTTTCTTTCCTTTTCTTACAACAGCAGCATTGATTGAGGATCATAATAATTCAGGATTTCCCAATCTACGTTCACAGAAGAATCACAGACTTGCAGGGGTTGGAAGGGACCTCTAGAAATCATCGAGTCCAACCCCTCTGCCAAAGCAGGTTCCCTACAGCAGATCGCACAGGGTAGGTGTCCAGATGAGACTTGAATATCTCCAGAGAAGGAGAATCCACATCTTCCCCGAGCAGCCTTTTCTAGAGCTCTGTTACCCTCACTGTTAAGAAGTTCTTATTCATATTTGTACAGAACTTCCTGTGTTCACGTTTGTGGCCATTTCCCCTCGTCCTATCACCACTCACCACTGAAAATAGCCTGGCCTCGTCCCTTTGCCTCCTGCATTTTAGATATTTATGGACAATGGTAAGATCCCCTCTCGTCTTCTCTTCTCAAGGCTGAACAGACCCAGTTCACTCTGCCTTTCCTCATAAGGGGGATGCTCCAGGCCCTTTATCATCTTTGCTGCTCTTCACTGGGCTCTTTCCAGGAGATCCCTGTCTCTTTTGTACTGAGGAGCCCAGAACTGGACACAGTTCTCCAGATGAGGCCTGAGCAGGGCAGAGTAGAGGGGGAGGATCACCTCCCTCGACCTGCTGGACACCTGGAGAAATATTGATTAAACAGTGATGCAAAGACATTTCTACAATTGTTCACAATTGCATCTTGGATCTATTGATGACTTTGCCCTACCAAAGTATATGATGATATTGACTCTAAAGAAATAAACATCAAACACTGCTGTTTCTATTTATGTAGATACAGAAGACTCCAATGAAATTTCAGCTTCTTAGGAATTTAAGAATAGATGCAAATTGAAAGTGATCTGAACTAGCAGTTCTCTTTTACATTATTTGGAATATTTAATCAACTGAAATTTAGATAAATGCATCACTATTTATTGAGGTTATGAAAATAACTTACTACCATCTCCCTGAAGTGGCGTATGTGTTATGACATTGCCAAGTGTTCGTAAAAAGTGGTGAGCTACTGTAGATGTCTATTCTTTACGCTCCATATGTTTTCATGTGTCTAATGAGAAGGAAAATAAGATTCTTTCTGTCTTGCATTCCAATTATTTTTAGTATTTTTTTCTGATTCAATTATTGTTTTAAAGGAAAAAGATTTAAGTGAGCACACTGTAGGGACATCCATACACCTTATAACATTTCCTTCCTAACCACACAAAATCAAGGTGCCAAGCTGTAATATTTACTTTGTAATCAGGCAGCAAGTGTCAGACTATGATTCAGTTCTAGTCCTCCAAGTTGGGAGGATGTGTCGATCTGCCTGAGGGTAGGGAGGCCCTTCAGAGGGATCTGGACAGGCTGGAGAGCTGGGCTGAGGTCAATGGGATGAGGTTCAATAAGGCCAAGTGTCGGGTCCTGCACTTTGGCTACAATAACCCCATGCAATGCTATAGGCTTGGGGCAGATTGGCTTGAAGACTGTGTAGAGGAAAAGGACCTGGGGGTGTTGGTTGATGCTCGGCTGAACATGAGCCGACAGTGTGCCCAGGTGGCCAAGAAGGCAAATGGCATCCTGGCCTGTATTAGAAATAGTGTAACCAGCAGGAGCAGGGAGGTGATCATCCCCCTGTACTCAGCTCTGGTGCGGCCACACCTCGAGTACTGTGTTCAGTTTTGGNCTGGCGCTGTTCAAGAAACATCTAGACAAAGTGCTAAGGGATATGATTTAGTAGCTTAGTGGGTAGGGATGGTGATAGGAGGATGGTTGGACGAGATGATCTTGTAGGTCCTTTCCAACCTAGTGTTTCTATGATTCTATGATTCTATGAATATGTTCTGTTACTCACCTTATTTAATAAACTGTCACTTGAAAGAGGGAATGATAAGCTTTCACACAATAAATCAAAGGAGTGCTATGCCTTCTTCCCTTATTATGCATGCTACATTTGAAGCTAATGAAGCATAACCTCTGAGTTGATATTTTTAAAGATGAAAGAGACATCATCTTACATATACTATTTATTTCATCAGCTTCTCTGTAGCCAACACAAAACACGATTGCCTTGTTCTTCACATTTGACAGTTGATGGGAATTCTTGCTGAAGGCTTGTCTAATAATTTTCTGCTCTCTATAATACTTAGGGCCCTAATTATGAATGAAAGAACAAGTAAGAAAAGTGAGTGAAGGATAATGATATATCTAATTAAAAATTATTGTGGAAATAGCCCCTTATTTCACACTTCAATTTATTTCTCTGTATATTGCATATACTTCATATTATTTTGATATTAGAAATCCCGGTCCTTTTCCCCCAGTAGATCATAACTTCAGATAAAACTTCATCATCTTCACAGAATACAAGACTGTTTTATTTATTAAAAGAAATCAAAAGGAATAATAGATGGCATAACAGAGCAACAAAATGCTGATCACTATGCTACTATGAGTCCAAGAATATAGCTTAAGCAAAATACACTCTAAGGTATGCATTCTCATAGAGGAACGATTAAAAGTTTCTACTGAATATTAGAAATGTCATGTATTTTTATAAGCCACTACACTGATTTTTTTTTAATGATACGTTTTGCTAGACAAAAGTGTGCAATAGACATTCATGTGTCTTAGTTAGTAGAAATTCAACAATTTTTAAAAAAATCAAATAAGTATTTTGCAAATTTTTAGGGAAGTTTCTGATTCTCATCTGGGATGCTCTGGGAACTCCACATGCATTTGAAGTTCTAATATCTTTGAATTTTGGATGCATGGAGGTGTTGTTCTGTCTAGAAGTATATGGTAAATAATTGCTGGTGAAATAAGCTACATTTTGAATCCCCTACTCTTCTTTGTTAAAATCTAGGTCCAGATAATGAGAAGGCTTTCCCTGAAAGCAATACTTGTCAATTAATTCAAATAGTACTTAAACGGAGAGGGAGAATAGGATGAAGTGTCAAACTGCACAGGTCAATAACAGTAACTGGAGAGAGTAAAAGAAATATACTATTTGACGATTTTCCCTGCCTAACCAATGGAACTCCTGCTGCAAGATTGTACGAATGACGAATATTTAAATACTTTTAAAACCTATGGAACAAAGTCAAGGGTTATGAACCTACTATCATTATTACTATTATTATACTTTAAAATACAAAGGGAACATGTTTAACTTAGTAACTTCTTGACAGTCTGCTGAAGGCTAGGAGAGTACCACAAATCATGTTTTAACTTGGCAGGCAGGTAGCATGACACAGCTGTTTTCTTACTCCTCTGTGATGGGATGGGTAAGACATTAGGAAAAAAGCAAAAGAATTCACAAAACAAGTGAGTTGTACAAAGAAACCATACAGCTGATCCCCAAACAGTGGCAGCCCTCCCAGGCAACTCTCCTTAGTTTTGTTGTTCAGCTTGATGCAACACGGTGTGGAATATTCCTTTGGCCAGCTTGAGTCAGTTGTCCTGTCAGGACAGTGTGGGAAGTGGAAAAATCCTTAACTCTGTGTAAGCACTGCTCATGAACAGTTAAAACATCAGTGTGTTATCAAATTATTTTCATCTTAAATCTGTAACATGACACCATACCAGCAAAAAGAAAATTAACTCCATCTCATCCAAAACCATGAGAATATAATACATTTTCTGTCTCCAGGGAGAAAGCAACAGATACTTTATGCTTAGACTTCAGCAGAGTCTTCTATGCTGTTTCCCACAGCCTTCTCCTAGACAGACTGGGAAGATACAGATTGGATGGATAGTCTGTGAGATGAGTGGGAAGCTGGTTAGCAGGCTGCATTCAGATTATGGTGATCACTTGTTTTTACTCAGGCTGGCAGCTTGTCAAAAGTACCCCTCAGGGGTACTGGACTCTGTACTGTTCTTATCAATTTTGCTGTTGACGCAGTGCTGGGTGGGGGACACAGAAGAAAAGAAAGCTATCTTACAGAGACTTGGAAAAGATGGAAGAGAGGGCAAGCAAGAACTGTGTGAAGTTTGACAAAGACAAGTGCAAAGTTCTGCACTTAGAATGACACAGCCATAAGGCCCAGTACAGCTGAGAATCTGTGTGACAGGGGAGTTGCCTTGATAAAGCAGTCTAAAGATCCTGCTGGACAACAAACTGAACATCAGTTGGCAGTGAGCTGCTACAGCAGTGAAGAATAATTGGATACCAGGCTATACCCACTAGGAGATACTAGCAGAGAGAAAGAGAGATGCAATTATTTCACTCAGGGTTTGTCAGGCTGCACTTGGAGTACTGTGTCCATCCCTGGTCCTCATTCAAAGAAGACATGGGCAAACTGAATGGAGTCCAAAGGAGGTCTGTGAAAATGATCGAAGATTTGGAGAAATGTTGCCGTGAGGAAAGACAGAATGAGTCAGGTCTGGCAAAGAGCAGAATCAAGACCCTGAAATTAAGAAGAGGAAACTTCAGGGTGTTTAAAGAATTTTTGGACTAAATCCCCTAGGAAGTTGTACTTAGGGACAAAGGAATGGAACAGAGTGAAGTACTCTTTAAGGACATCTTTATGAGAGCAAAAGAGGTCTCCCTCCCCCTGCATAAGAAACCAAGCAGAAGAGGCAGGAAACTGGCATAGCTGAGGAAAGACTTGCTGGCCAATCTGAGGGAAATGAGGGACATATGTATGAAGTGGAAGCAAGGACTTGGGACCTAAGAAGAATACAGAGATGCCATCTGAAAGTGCAGAAATGGGATCAGAAAAGCCAAGGCAAAGATGGAATTGAACATGGCAAGAGATTTGAAAAATAACAAGGGATTCTACAGTTATATTGATCAGAAAAGAAAGGCCAAGGAGAGTGTACCCCATCTGAGAAATGAGAAGGGAGAAATGGTAATAACATGAAGAAAATTGAGAAGCTCATAAAGTTCCTCGCCTTGGACTTCACCAGTACTCAGCCTTTCCACACCACTCATGACCCTGAATCTCTAGGCAGGGGTTGAGGCAACAATATCCCTCCCACTGTAGCGAAGAGCATGTTCAAGATCATTTGATGAGACTGAATATGTGCAAGTCTATGAGGCCTGATGACATGCAACCAAGTGTCCAAAAGGAACTGGCTGATGTACTTGCTGAAACACTCTCTGTCATAGCCAAAAAGTCGTTGGGTGTCAGGTGAAGCTCTCAATGACTGGAAAAAGGAAAACATCCCTCCCATTTTTAAGAAAGGGAGAAAGGAAGAACCAGGAAACCGCAGGCCAGTGAGCGTCACATCCATGCCAGGGCAGATCATGGAATAGATCCTCCTGGAAGTTATTTTAAAGCACATGCAAGACAAGGAGGTGAACCAGGACAGCCAGCACGGCTTCAGTAAGGGCAAGTCATACCTGACTGAACTGATGGCACTTCTATGATGGCATGACAAGATAAATAGATGTCTTTTCTCTTTGTCTGTTTTAGTTATTTTCATCAACTTAAAAAAGTTAAAACTCAAATGAATTCTGTTGTAAAAGTTAGTTTTGTGGTAGCAAATCCAATTGCAAAAAAATCAAAACCATTTACTGATGTTGTGTATATCAAAGAATGTTTGGAACGCATAGCAGATATAATTTGTCCTGATCAACAAAAAA